>LPNX010119820.1:0-70000 GCA_001517045.1 Pseudotsuga menziesii
AGATTGTTTATTTCTATTGCATATTGGAGAAGATTTATTTCTGGAGTCTAGCTGTCTGTTGTGGTACCCCAAGCCATAGGAATTTCTCTCCGTAACAGAGACCTGAAGAACTAAAACAGAGTTGGTACATTCTCTCCTTTTCATAGAAGAAGATCATGAACAAGGATACAAATCTCAAAGGAGGATACAAATATGGGTATTATTGGTGTTTTTGATCCCCATAAGTTTGGAAACTAATGCCATAGCTAGGAAATTGTAATGAACAAAAATATATATAATAAATAATCACTAAATAACTATTATACAATTAATAATAACTATTAAATATCAATATTAATTATTAATATTAATACATATTGATATTAATAATTAATAAATAGTTATTAGTAAACAATTCTAAAATGACGCATCCTTTCATGGATAGTATTCAAAGTGCCTTTGCGATTAATATATATATGGCACTCACTTTGTAATCTATCATCAATTTATATATTATTATGGCTTATTCAATATTCCAAGTCTTTTGGTAATATTATTTGTGTAAGCGAATAATTATTCGCTTCAAGTGGTATCAGAGCCTCGTTGGCTAGATCTCGGCCTTTGGCCATATTTTTGGCTTTTAGCCATCACCCAGGGTTTTCTTGAATTTTTGGCCTTTGGCCATCTACAAGAAGAAGAAAAAAAAAATTTACATGGAGAAGAAAAAATATATTAAAAAAAACATTTCGCTGCAAAATTAAAGAAGCGATAATATATATATATATATATATATATATATATATTAACAAAAGAAAAAGAAAAACGTAAAAAAAAGAAGGAAAAAGGAAAAAAAAAAAGATAAGAAAAAGAAAAGATAAAAATAAAAGGAAAAAAAAGAGAGAGGGTAAAAGTGAAACCACACATGGTTTTTTAAAGTGGGTTTGAGTTTGAATATAAAAGTGTAAAATAATTACTAGTAAATAGCAAGTGAGATTTGAACTTAGGTGGGGAATGTAACACTCATTCCTCCCAACCACCCAATCTACTCACATTTTACAAAACTTAAGGGAAAAAAAAAGATAAAAAGGGTGCATAATAATTGCTACTAAAAACCAAGTGAGATTTGAACTTAGGTGGGGAAGGTAACACTCATTCCTTCCAACCACCCAATCTACTAACATTTTTACAAACTATTGGGAAAAAAAGGAGATATTGATTAAACTTTAAAGAAAACTCAAGAATATGGATTTTAATATTGAAAAGAAGCAAAATTTTCCTATCACCTTACAAAAAAATGTTGCAATATTATTTAGAATTAAAGGGACACTTGCAGGGAAGGATATCACCATTTCTATCGCACCTGCTGAAAGAAATAATTATATTAGTACTGAATTCGCTAACCATTTAGTGATTCCTGAGTCAAATATAAGGGAAGAGCTAGAATTTTTGGACAAAAAACGAACTGAAATAAGTGGCTTACCACTGGGTGTTGGAGATTATATGGTCACATCGAAACTCATTGTTAGTTCCTTATGGAGCTTTGAAGGTGACATAATTTTGGGTTTACCTTGGATAAAAAAATTGGGGACTTTCATCTTAAATGCCGAAAAGAAGTTTCTGACATTTTCCTATAAGAGAAAGAGAATCACATTTCAAGATATTACAATGAAGTCGGAAATAGAACCTCTAACATCTGAATAATTCCAGGATATATCAGAGATGATTCCACAGGGTAATCATAAGTCAGAACAAAAGAAGCAGAAAGAAGTTGAAAAAATTGTCGCTAGTAAAGATGAAGAAATTACTCGTTTGAAGAATCATAGTCAAGACTTGATCGCATAGATTAAGAAATTAAAAAGGGAAAACAAATTGCAAGAGGAAAGCCAAGAGGAATTCCACCAAAAGGAAGTGGATCTCCAAAATGATTTCAATAAGAAACTATTACAAAAAAATAAAGAAAATTCTTGCTTAAAAATTTTGAATCAAGGGTTGACTGAACAAATAAAAAAATTAAAAAATGAGAAGTTAAAAAAATCCTTAGATTTATTATCAATTAATAAATTGCAAGAATCACAAACAATTAAAGTTTCTACATGGGTTCCACAAACATCTCGAATACCTTATCGTCACCCAAATCACAGAAGTCGATACAACCAACATCAAATTAAAGCAGAAATGATGACTAACACAATAGAGAATTCATCAAAGGCTCAAATTCAAACATCAGAAAAGGGAAGCAATGCAAATCTCGTCAAAGTTCAAAAGAACAATCTTATTGTCACATCGCTACAAGCATCAACAGAAAATGGTTCCGAAAAACAATTACAAAAATCATTAGAAGCACCAAAAGTTGAAGTTCTAGTAAACACTTCACATTTAATCGAGTTCCTTATCGTGATCTGAATCACAAGAGTCATTATGATAGATGAAAAAATCAAAAGGAAAATTACCAGTATTATTCCTACAAAGAGCAAACACAAAATCGACAACTCTCGACAATCGATCCGCAAATAATTCCGTTAAGGGTATATCTCAGATGGATGAATTCACAACTGACGCAACATTTCCACAGAATGTTTAAAAGAAAATATCGTCTTATTTAGTCAAATGTTGCAACTACCAACACACAATGTCATGAGAAAGCGTTAGGAGCTAGAACAAGGGATACAGTCTTCCATAATTGTGCTTTGAGCACAAAGCAATTCTAAGGGAGAGGCAATGTAATGAACAAAAATATTTATAATATGTAATCACTAAATAACTATTAAATATCAATATTAATTATTAATATTAATACATATTGATATTAATAATTTAATAAATAGTTATTAGTAAACAATTGTAAAATGACGCATCCTTTCATGGATAGTATCCAAAGTGCCTTTACGATTAATATATATATGGCACTCAATTTGTAATCTATCATCAAATCTATTCTATCATCAATTTATATATTATTATGGCTTATTTAATATTCCAAGTCTTTTGGTAATATTATTTGTGTAAGCAAATAATTATTCGCTTCAGAAATTGCCAGGAGAGACACCAATCGAGGGGTTTTCTGGACTCTATGTAAATCGTCTGAAGAACTTGTTGGGTGGACTTGTGTTGTTATTGGGGGTGGTGGAGAAGAAAGAAACCATTGAAGTCACCATGAATCAGAAGATGCAAATGACTGACAAAGACAAAGATATCTTTTTTCGTCCGTACCGATCTGCTCCACCACAACAGTTTCATTGCTTGTATTTTCTTCCTTCTCATCCTTATCCTCATCATTGTGCTAATAGCCATCACCACCAATAATATTCTGGCCTCAACGTCCAAATTACTCATTGATTTCTGATTTCATATTACAGGACAAAACATGAGTCTAGTTATTGTAGCTTAATTGCGGTCGTTAGTGCACTGGTAATGAGGTAGTGCAGCAGAGGAAATCCCATGAAACAGACACAAAGAGGATCAACAAGTTTAGAACAACGAGCTGGAGGAAACCTTACAGAACACGACACTACAAAACATAGTGTAGCCAACACACAAGAATTCCTAAAGTTTAATAACAAGAAATAATAAATTTTATTAAAAGAGGAAAATTTTGGAAATATGTGCATAGAGGGACAATGAAGAATTGGGAACAGTGTCGAAAACCAAACCTCGCAGAAAAATATATTCGACGTAAATATACCAAATATGATAATATAGGGTAAGATAACCCATAATCTAGATAAAGACTAGGCCGAAGAAAAGATAGAACCAAAGGATAGGCCAATAGTCACTAAAAGGCCAAAACAGAGCCTAAAAAACAAAAAAAAAGAACTATAGATAGATCCGATAAAAAAGAGACAAAGACTTCAATAGTTAAAAACATGAGGAAAGCTTCATGAGTGAAATATGTGAACCTTGTATTCAAAGGAAAGCACCACGTCCACCAACTTTTCACTGAAGATAAACCCCTTTTTTGAAAGAGTATCCTCCAATTGATTGAATTCTTTATAAACGTGGAAAAAAGACACATATTGAAAGGATTTAATCAGATATCTTTGATGGACATTTTGCTTGTCATGGAAATAGGGATCAAATTTAAAGAGAAAGGTTATATTTCAATTCGAAGGGTACCTATCTTAATAACTTTTCTAGGTTGATAAGCTAAAATAAAAAAAATTCCTCTCATGTGAAAAAGATATATGATTTAAAATTTCATACTTAAAAATAAAATTATAACAAAATGTCATTAAATGTGAAAAATTTAACTTGTAATTTATAATCATCCAAACATATCCCTAGATCCATAGAACTATAACACTATATATTGCTTCACTCCAAAATTAATTTAACTATAATTCTTATAATAATGTTTTAAAGCTATATTTAGAATTATAATATAGTATTTAAGTTATATTGGTTGGAGAAGCAAAGTTTAATAAATTTTCTTTTGTTATGTTATGAATAACATGCGATAAAAAAGTTTGCAAAGCCCAAAACCAAGGGATTGTTGGTTACATAAATGGTAGGTATGATGGGATTACCAATGTCATTAAAATTTTAGTGGAGGGAGGTGCGGGAGGGATCATTTTCGATCTTGGCGGAAAAATAGTGAAAACCTTTGCATGGGGCCTTAGAACCAAGACGAACAATGACGTAGAATGGATGATGCTTCTTCATGGCCTAGAACTGATAGACTGGGGATCCATATCGAAATTACTAGTCTTTGGCGACTCTCGTCAAGTCATTCTAAAGATGCAATTAGGATACTCCAAAAGATCCATCAATTGCAAAAAATATATGATCTAATTACCCTTCTAAAAATTCCCCCTCGTGTTTTGTATCTCCACATCCTTAGAGGAAACAATGGATAAGCCGACAAATTGGCTAACACAGGCATTTCATTGCCCCAAGGCACAATTATTTACAATGGATAAAGTAAAGGTTTCAAGTTTATCCCCTAACACCCCAATGAACATTTCAATGGACAATGCTAAGGTCTCAATAACGGAAGGTCGATCTCCCCTTCCCTCGACCTCGATTAGCGTGCTCCCCATCGTCCAAACTAGTGGAATCTCCATGGACATGTGTCCTCCACTATCGATCGACCTTAAATCCCCATATCCTGATCCAGTGTGAGGCAACTTTTATCTGTCAGCCTGCAAAAAGCGCAATGGACTACAATATTAAGATTGACGTTCCCCTCCCCTCGCCTCATTCATACTCAGGCTATTTCGAAGTAGGCTCTCTTGAAGGAGACAATCCCCTCAGGCATGAACTTCTTCAGGATTTGTTTTCAGGTCTTTCCTTCCAGACATATCCTCTCACTATGGCGAAAAAGGATGCATTCGATGGGTTTGTTGTTTTAAAATATGGGAAGGATGACATTAAGAAACACCTGCACAGACTCTCTGATTTTGTGGTGGTTGGCGTTAAGGACAATATAACTATTGCAATCTATGTAAAATTCATGGCTTCTGATACCAGGTATATGTCCAATAAGATCAGATGCCACAATTCTCGCATTGACAACCATGACAGAGACCTTAGAGAACTGATGGGCACGATGGACATCATCAAAGATGAAGTGATGAAGCTAGAAAGGATGAATCACTGCAATCACTGTCGGGATTTTCCTATTGAAGAGGCCCAACCCATGGAAGATGTTTCAATCACCCAGCCTGTTGGGTTTTCTGGAAAACCCAAATAAGCTCTCATGTTCTTTCCATGTTTTTCTGCATATTTTTGAATCAACAGTTTGTTCGTGTTTACTCTTCCCTGGTTACAGTTAATAACATGAATTTTTCACCAGTTTTAGATGGATGCCAACCTTGCTGGCAGTTTTTGTAAATCTCTTCTATTAGTCCTCCTTTTTAGCCAGAAATCTACTAGGTTTGTACTGAATGGTTGTGCACAACCCTTTTAATATATACACTTTTACTGTTTTTGTTAAAGAAAAATGTCATTAAAATTTATAGTTTTAAAATATTCATCATTTTAAATAGAAGAATGAAAATGAAAGTTCTCTCATCAAATTCTTAATAAAAATGAATGAGATTGAATAAATTCCATTTTCCAAATAGTTGAAATAAAATAATGTTAATATTTTAGGATGGAAAAAATCCATGAATAAGATTTCATGGTAATTGGAAAATTTGTTTTTAAAATTGATTAGTTATAGTTTTCTCATTTTTTTAGAAAATTAAATTAAGATTGAAGTACATCCAAATAAATCTTACTACAAGAGTGCTTTAGGAACATACATATGTTGGTTTTAGCATTTTAATATAACAAAATATAACTAATTTCATATATAATATTTTTTTTACTTAATTTGTGTATTGATATTTAAAACTTATTTAATTCATAAGTATATATATATATATATATATAGTTTTTTAATAAAATAAATAAAAATAATTTTAAAATATATAGAATGTTAAATTAATTTTTTTAATTAAATAAAATACCATATTATAAATATCTAAATAAATATTAACATATTAGATTTATATACATCTATAATTAATATATTATAATCTTTTTAAGTGGTATAAAAAACAAAACTTAACTAAAATTTATAAAAATTTAATAAAAATATATAATATTTTTAAAATAATCAATTTAGGGTTATTCTAAAAATAATTATTATGAAAAAACTATTTATACATGTTTAAATTTAGCATTAAAAAGATCCCTGGACATGTAAGAGGAAAAAGATGTAATCGTTTTCCAGCATTTTGGAGGTATATGATGTAGTCCTTTAACTTGGAAAACCAACAAATGGAAATTTGAGCTGTGGGAAGCATTTTTTTTTGTGATGTTGTGTGAATTAATTATGATTTAGTACAATCAAAAGTGAGGTAGTCGATAAAGCTGGATAGATATACTTAGTCATTTAGTTTTTGTGAAGATG
Organism: Pseudotsuga menziesii; assembly: GCA_001517045.1. Classification (NCBI taxonomy): domain Eukaryota; kingdom Viridiplantae; phylum Streptophyta; class Pinopsida; order Pinales; family Pinaceae; genus Pseudotsuga; species Pseudotsuga menziesii. The sequence continues at coordinate 6,875 of LPNX010119820.1, forward strand.
ATTGATTATTAAACAAAGACTAAAAAATAAACTAATTACCAAATAAATATTAAATTGATTAATATAAACATAAAACAAATATTATTTAATAAATAAATAAAACATTATTGCTATCCATTTCTTTAACCACCATTTAAATAAAGCTTATTTAAATCTTAATCAATATACATTTAAACACAACAATATACGCTGACCATGAAATGAATCACATTGTCAATCACTAGATTTTGAAAGATAGATAAACGACCAAAGTTTTATGAGTTTTCTTTGCAAGCTCCACTGGAACTATATCATTAAGAAAATGATTAATGGAGAGTGGAAAGTTTATTTTGGTCTTGAAAATAATTGTAAAGCAACAAACCTTGTGATGTGGGATAAAAAGAAGCTCCTCTTTGAAAGTTTTATGAGTTTTCTTTGCAAGCTCCACTGGAACTATATCATTAAGAAAAGGATTAATGGAGAGTGGAAAGTTTATTTTGGTCTAGAAAATAATTGTAAAGCAGCAAACCTTGTGATGTGGGATAAAAAGAAGCTCCTCTTTGAAACTTTAGTCACTCCTGTCATCTTGTATGGGTGTGAGGTTTGGGGTCGCAGCATCTCTAGAGAGTCCTAGAGAAATATTGAGCAAATCCAAAAGCGTTTTATAACGTATAACCTCAAAATTAAAAGCAATACACCCTACCCTATTCTCCTTATAGAAGTGGGTCTTTCCCCATCGAGAGCCTAGCTATGGCTAGGCTCTTGTTGTATAAGCACAAAATCAATAACATGAGAGACAATAGACTTCCTAAGCTAGCTTTGAATTCCAGCCAAAACCACCTAAGGCTCAAGCGGGGTTGGTATAAAGATACCAGAGCTTGGTTAAACCTTTGGGAGATCGACGAAAATGTTGTTTTGCAAAATATTAATAACATTAAAAAATTTGTTACTTCTAAGTTTAAGGAGAAAATGTGGTGTGAAAAAGATTTAGAGGCTAAAAGAAAGTTAAGATATTATAAGGAGATCATCAACCCTACTCTAGAAGATCAAAAGTATCTCTCTGTTTTGACTAGTTCACAGAAAAAAATTAATATAGCCACGATTAGAACGAACTCTCATGAGCTACATAGTGAAATAGGTCTTTGGGCAGTTCCTAAAACACCATGGGTGGACAGGATCTGCCACCTCTGTGAGAATATGAACATTGAGGATGAAAATCACTTCCTCTTAGAGTGCCCTATGTACGTCCACATTAGATCCCAATTTCATAATCTTTGTTGCATTCCCTACCTTCCTATCCTTTTAACCTGTCAAAATTACAGTGAGCTCGGGATGCTTCTCTCCATGCTCATTGAGCATAGGAGTACAATTTTAAAACAAACTAAATAATTTGTTTTCTTTAGGTCCGATGGACCAATTTGATCTCAAAGGACGTTAACCATCATCATCATCATCAACTGATCAAGAACACGAATATAAAGATATTTAATCTATATAAACCTAATTTTTAGTATGAAAGTTCAATTCAATCTTCACTAAAATCAGTTATCTTTAAAATTTTCCTCCAAACTATGTCAAGTAAATGGAATTCAACTTGGACAAACTAAGCTACTACTATCCAATCTACTACTACGTTGTTTCAAGAGGTTATGAAATACTCTTACGCATATTTATGTTGTGAAGAGAAGTGTTAAAGAATTTCTTTTGAGTGTCGATTCCTATGCTATGAATAGAAGTGTTTCTTTTGAGTGTCGATTCCTATGCTATGAATAGAAGTGTTTAAGGATTTCTTTCGAGTGTCGATTCCTATGGTATGATTAATTAACTTTGGAGTTTTTGATGTTTCATTTAATTAACATTATGTTTATTTGGATTTTTTTAATGTTTTATTTAATTAACATTATGTTTATATAAGACATTATATTTATATAAGAGTTAATTTTTTTTGTTATTTTTATCTTTTCAAATTAAGTTTTTTTTAAGAGAACATTGTATTCATTATGATTTAATTGACATTTTAATTGATTAGATTTTTTTAAGAGTAGCGAGAAGAGGATTTGTATTAATATAAAAGGAAAAAAGTACAGAGCAAATTCATAGTTTTCTTAAAGACTTTAGAGTTCTATGTATATCCATCACAAAAGAGGATTATCTCAAAAGAAAATTTATTGGTCCGGTATCATATTCTACTACTTAATGTATAGTATATCTTTATATATTGCTTACATAGAAAAAGGCAAAAAAAAATTCAGATGACAAAAAGAAATGGCATGAAATTTCATTCCTGAAATTTAGTAGTCGGGTTCGTTGCATCCTGTTGGTTCTCTTCTTCCTGAATCGTTAAGGAGATCCCTCCCATTGAAGAGGAGTGATCTGGTTATTCAAAGACATACAAAGTCATTATCAATCCATGCATGTCAGTCATGAGACCATTCATTTCCTTTTAGATTCCTTCAACATAGGCCTTGAGCCAATTAACACGAGATTCTGATCGCTCCTCATTTTCGTGGATCATTTCCGCTAACGCACTTCTCATGTTCGCCAGGTAAGTCTGCATCCCACCAAATTTATCAACAAGAGTCTATTCCATACTTCGTAGGGAGTTTTGAACATGCTTCACCTCTCCAACTAAGACCATGGAATTTTTTTCCACATCCTCCAGCCTACTATCAAAGCAAGTGATTTCAAACTTTGTGTAATGCTTACTCTCCAACACGGTGGTGGAAACCTCATGCTTCTAGAAAATGATCTTCTTATATTCAAAGCTATAGCCTTTTGTCTTCTGGAAGTCATCGAAAGCCATATTCCCTTTCTCAACTTTGTTTCCCTTCATATCATCAGAATCACAACTTCTGGAAGCGAGTGGAAGGAAGCTTATCAAAGGAAAAAGATCAAGGTTTCAACAAGATGAACTTGGAGCATTCCTCTCAATATAATATCAAAAATTATTTAGCCTTCCACATTGAAACTGAGTCCCACTCATGCGATCCACTAGGGAGAAGACCCATCATTAACTCAATCACATGGATATGCACAAGCTCCTTAAATGCAATGGAAGTGGGTTCATAGAGACTCTCAACTTTATTTATTGGCATGTTTATGATCCTCTACCACCTTTCCCAATGACGACAGTTCTTAATCTGATCAAAATCTTTTGTCTCATTCTTATTAAGATTATTGGAGGAACAATAATCCTTATTCTCCATGGGTGTTGAAGAGTTGGTATGTTCTAACTTATGAAGCATTGGGCCCGTTTAATAGTTTTCTTGGAGTTATCTATCAACATCTCACCTTCTCGGAGATTACATCCAATATTCACAAAATTATCTACCTCAACATTGTTATGACGAATAACATGGAAAATATAATACCCCATGTGTTAATACCCAAGTATATGTAATTTGTAGTTGTTTATTATTGTCACACACAGTGCCAGAAAAAGGGTCTTTAAGGACTTATTATTTTGCAAATAATTATTTAATGAAAACAATTGGCACATCGGGGACCACTAAAAGAGTATTGGAGGCCTAGATCCACAACGTGAGGGGGAATGGGGACATTCCTAGCACTTTAGAACTTGTTTGGTTGATCTTGGTCCATATTTATGTCTAGCTAGATTTATTAGTTGATGATCACCCAAACATTGTACACGAACCCAACTTTTGATTATTTTATCCTATGTTGGTATTATTGAGCCTAATTCATGATTTAGGGGGCCTCCTTGGTGTTTGGGTGGTTGCCACTTGTTGATTGAAACCCTTTGGTGGTTTTGTAACTCCTTTATGGAGGTTACACTTGGTTTTCTAACTCCCATTTGCACAAGTGTTCCCTCACTGGTTATTTTTAGCCTTAACACCTCAAAAGTTGTGTAAATAATTATGTATCTCCTTATGTAAATACTTGTGAAATCCTTGTGTAACCCCCCCTTTTATATTTTACGAAGATCGCTTGGCTTGTGTGAAACCTCACCTCACTAATTTTGATTTCTCTTCATGGATGATCTATCCACACATGAATTTGAGTGGGGTGGAGTGGCTTGGAGTCACTCTCCTTGAAATTCGAATTGCTTGGGTTGGATTAGATTTAACCTCTTGTGGTTGAATTACCCCCTTGGATTGAATCAAGTTATCTTACCTTGGTTTGGTTTGACCCCATTGAGCTAGAATTACCTTCGTTGGTCTATAAATCCATGTGTGATATCCTTTGTTTGGGGTTGTTTTTCATGGTTATTTTGGATGGTTGTTGATTATGGTTGTTCATACCTTTGATGGCGAGAGATTGGGAAACCATGAATGTTGTGTTATGTGAATGAAATTTGTGCTTGAAGCACTGTATTATTCTATGGTGTTTGCAGTAAGCACGTAAAACTCTGGTGTAGCTCTTCTATTTCCACTACTTGGCTCTATCCCGGACCTACACATAAATCCTGATGGTGAATGACGATATCTCGATGGCCTAGGGGGTCTAGATTACCATTGCACATGGTAGTGGGGTGGAAAAGGAAGTATGTGTTGAGGAATATAGTTTTGGCTTCTCAAATTGATACTCGAGCTATTCTCGATGCACATCTATTGTGGATATGTGGCATCATCTCAGGGGTGACCTGTCAAAGTGAGATATGACTTGGTAGTTCTAAAGGCTAGGTGGAGCATGGTCCGGATGATGCCAATTCCGCATTGATAAGATAAGTGATTTATATCATGTTTATTTAATTTAATTGTATCTGATATTATTTATTTATGGATGCGCATGAAATGTTTGATGAAACGTATGAGTTATTCGTGGAAGAAATTTCTCACTGAATTCAATCTATTTATGCAAGTAAACATTATGAAGGAATTGGAAACTAGTTTTTGGGATTTTTTGCACAATTTGTTTGAGGAAATAATTGTTTGGTACCTCTACTACAAAATTGATATTTCTTCCTCTGTTCATTATATAATATGTATTTTGATGGTAAAATAACCTCATAATTTTTTAAGATACTTCTCTTTGATGCTCCTACCTTTTATTTGAAAACTATTTTTTCGATTGGACTATTTGGCATAGTTTGGAGGATTAGCACATGAAGTGTTTATAAAAATTCCTAACTATTCCTTTTATGATTATTTATGATAAATAATATTTAAATTTGTATGAGAATATGAGGACAAATATTTTTAGTAGTGTTAGGGAAATGTATACTGAAATTGTATATCAATTTCTAATTTATAGTTCCTTCAATGGAATTGTTTTAAGTAGATTTCGGACTTTGCATATGAAGTGTTTGAAAAAATGTTAGAATGATATATACCTATGTTTTTTTTGTTGTTGGAAAAGTGGTGGAACCCCCCTGACTAGTAGGGTTTCCATTGGCTAAGTAACCACGAACCAGGGGCATCTAAGCCGTCAAAATCACCCGGGGATCGCACCTAACCTGGACCGCACCAACCCTTAACATGGTTGGATTTTTTGGTATCCGACGGCATTAGAACCGATGAACTTTCAGCTTAGGGGGCGTATTAACCATACCTTGCCACCAACTATTCTACATCTCCCAAATATCATATATGTTAGATTTTTAACATTAAGCTAGCATTATATTAGGATCATTAACCGAGAGAATAACAAGCACATCAATCAAACACAAGAGACAATGAACACAAAATTTTTCCTCGGGGAAACCATAAATGGAGAAAACCCCACAACTTCCTCAGAGATAGAGTCAACACCAAAAGTAAAACCCCAAAATAGTAAGATGATCTTCTGACAGTAATAGCCTCTTTCTTCCTAGCCCCAGTGTCTTCTTCTTCCTCATCTATGCGCTACAACTGAGTGTGAGTGAGTGTATGATAAATAGAGAGACTCACTCTCTATTTATACTAATTCTTGACTTGAAAATAACCTACTAGGGATGACTTCTCTAGGAGAGTCTAATAACCCTAGTGCCTCGGAACTGCGGGGACTTTAACTATTGATCAATAGGAGGGTTACCGATAAAGACTTGACATGACTTGTTTACATTATAGAACCTCCCGATAGGAACAACGAGGCATGACATGACTCAAGTACATTACAGACACATCCAAAAATAAACATCAGGGTACAATACATAAGATATACGGATGAGTACATTGCAAAGTTACAAATACATTAACACTCCCTCTTAACTAGGAAGGTATTCTCTCGACACAATTTATTAGCACAAGTCTTCTTCTCTGTATCATATGGATCATCATCGAGTCCTCGTCATGTTCAAGTAATCTTCATCTTCAAGTCATATTCATCTTCGGATCTGGATCATCACTCGATCTGGATCATCATTGGAATATCATCACTGGATCTCGATCATCATTGGAATATCATCACTAGATCTGGATCATCACTGGAATATCATCATTGAATCTGGATCATCACTCGATATGCATCATCACTGGAATATCATCACTGGATTTGGATCATCACTCGATCTAGATCATCATTGGGGCATCATCATTGGATTTGGATCATCACTGTTGGATCATCATCATTGGATCATCATCATGGGTGCTATCTCATGATTCTTCTCGTCACAGGAAGTTCTACAGAGCCAACCCTTTTTCATGATGGTTGTAGGCCTAGCCTCCATGTAGGTCTTCTTCGACGCTTATATCTGACACTAATTTATAATGGCCCGCCCAACACTTACATCTGACCATGAGAGGAACACATCCAACACCATGTCAGAAAGGCATGCCCAACACTCACATCTGAGCATGCGGGAACACATCCCGCAACCTTGTTAGAAAGGCCCAACGCTCACATCTGAGCATGCGGGAACACATCCCACAACCCTGTTAGAAAGGCTCAGCAATCACATCGGATCATGTAGGAACACATCCCACAACTCTATCAGAAAGGATCAACACTTATATCTAGCCATGCGGGAACACATCCTGCAACCTTGCTAGAAGGGCTCTGCACTTACATCCATCCATGTGGTAACACATCCTGCAACCTTACTAGAAGGGATCTGCACTTACATCCAGCCATGCAGGAACACATCCTCCAACCTTGCTAGAAAGGCTCTCAACCCTAGGTTGAGGGTTCCTGGTAACTGACCAGGTGCCTCCATTCTCCTAGAGAATGGAATCAGCACTTATATCTAATTAAGTGAGAACACATCCCTCAATCACATCAGAATGGTCATGCACTCATATCTGATCATGTGGGAACACATCCCACAATCATATCAGAATGGCACTCAGTCCTAGATTGAGTATTCCTGGTAACTGACCAGGCACCTCCATTCCAAGAATGGCAATAGCCCTTATATCTGATCATGTAGGAACCAATCCTACAGTCACATCAGAATAGCTCATCACTCATATCTGACATGTAAGGAACCAATCCTCTCACCATGAGAGAATAATTCAACCCTTACATTTGACCATGGAAGGAACCAATCCTCTCACCATGTCAGAATGGTTCACAGACTCATCACTTCCCCTTGGAAGGAACCTCGATCTGGATAACACCAAGCTCCTCCTTGAAGTATTCAAACTTCACTCTGGCTAATGGCTTCGTCAACACATCAGCTATCTATTCATCTATCGCAACTTACTGGAGCTTCACTGCTCCTCTTTGCACCATATCCCTGATATAGTGATACTTGATCTCAATATGCTTTGACTTGTCATGGAACACCAGGTTCTCTGAAAACTTCACACAACTCTGGTTGTCGTAATATATACAAGTAGCATCTAGATGGAGATCAAATAAATCAGACAGTAGCTTCCTCAGCCATACTCCCTCACAACTAGCTGAACAAGCTGCGACATACATTGCTTCAGTTGTACTCAGTGCCACACAGGATTGCTTCCTGCTAAACCAAGAGATCACAATTGATCCCATACTGAAGCAACACTCTGAAGTGCTCTTCCTATCGATGGCACTGCCTTCCCAATCTGAATCAACAAAACCCTCCAGGTTAACCTTCCGATTTGCCTCATACTTGAGCCCATAATCAACTGTACCCCTCAGGTATCTCAGAATATGCTTTGCAGCAATCAAGTGAACATGTCTTGGATCTGTTAGGGACTGGCTCAAGGTGTTCACAACAAAGCAAATATCTGGTCTCATGTTCATCAATTACATCAAGGACCCAATCATCTGATGATACATTATGGGATCAACCGCTTCTGATGAAGCATCACTCAATAGCTTCAGGTTCAATGCCATAGGTGTGGTCATGGCCTTGCATTCCATCATCCCGAACCTCTTGAGGATCTCTACTGAATATTTTCCTTGTACCAAGGAAATTTCATTCTGCCACACCTCCATGCCTAGAAAATATGCATCATACCCAAGTCCTTCACTTCAAACTCGACATCAAGCTTCCTCTTCATATCAGCAATCAACTGATCCATACCTATTACAAAAAGACTGTCTACATATAGTAGGAGAATCATTGGGTTGCCATCTTCAACCTTATAGTAAAGGTTGGAATCTGCTTTACTTTTGGTAAATCCCAAACTGGATAGAAAGATGTTAATTCTTCCGTACCATGTCCTAGGTTCCTGTTTCAAACCATACAGGAATTTCTTCAATCTACACACATGAGACTCCCTGTCATGTGTCTCAAAACTGAGTGACTGTTCCACATACACTTCCTCTTCCACTACACCATTCAAAAAAGCAGTCTTGACATCCATCTGCTGTATCTTCCATTTCATCACTACAGCCAGAGCAAGTATTGATCTAATGGAAGTGTATCTTGCTACAGGTGCAAAAGTTTCCTCATAATCTATTCCTTCTTTCTGGGAGAAAACACAAGCAACAAATCTTGCTTTATATTTTTCTATGCTACCGTCTGCAGCATGCTTGATCTTGTAGATCCATTTGGAAGTTACAACCGACTTCCCTTCTGGTCTTGGGACAACATCCCAAACATCATTCTTCATGATTGATTGATACTCTTTGATCATAGCATCCTTCCATTCTTTCCATTCAGCCACTTCTTCATAATTGGAAGGTTCTTTATCGATGAAATCACAAAACAATGCTACATATCTGGAGCAGGACCTTGCTCTCTTTCTTTCTATGTGATTCTCTTATGGAGCCCCATATCTTTCTGCACCTTGGATAGCTTCTCATACCCAACCAGGTTTCCTCTTATGAGGATTCTTCTCATGAGGTGGATCTACAGGTTCTTGAGGTTCTTCAAATTCTCGATCTTCTTCTTAATATTCTTCGTTCATGGTTGTGTCATGAATTCTAGGTGCTTCTATTTCTTTAGGTTCTTAAGCAGGTCTCTTTCTAGATTTGTTGTAAGCTGAGTCTTTGTCAAATGTTACATCCCTGATGATATCGATATTCTTGAATCCTGGGAAGTATATTCTGCAAGCTTTCGAGCTTTCAGAGTATCCCACAAATATACCCTTCTTTCCTAAAGGATCTAACTTTGTCCTCTTTTCTTTTGGAATGTGTATGTACACTAGACAACCGAATATTCTGAGATGGCTGACTTCTGGTTTCTTGCCGAAAAAGACTTCTTTAGGTGTCTTGTTCTTGAGTATTCTGTGTGGAGTACGGTTCTGTACATACATCGTTTTTTTGGCAGCTTCTGCCCATAGATGCATGGGAAGATCTTAATCATGAAGCATAGCCCTTGCAGCTTCCATGATCGTTCAATTCTTTCTTTCTGCAACCCCATTCTATTGTGGATTATATGGAGTACTTAACTCCCTTTTCATCCCTGAATCTTTGCATAATGCTTTGAATTCATTTGAAGTGAATTCTACACCATTGTCTGATCGAAAGGTCTTGATCTTCTTCTCTGTGTGGTTCTCGATTAAGGCTTTTAATTCCTTGAACTTGCTGAATACTTCATCTTTGTTCTTCATGAAAAAAATCCATGTCTTCCTAGAAAAATCATCAATAAAAGAAACATAGTATACATACCCGCTTAATGAACTTGATGACATTGGGCTGCATACATCGGAGTGAATGATTTCCAAGATTCATTTTTCCTTGCTCTCACTACTTGGAAATGTCTTCTTTGTGTTCTTTCCTTTCGCACATCCTTTGCATACTCTATCATGTTTTTCCTAAATTTCTGGAAGACCTTCAACAACTTTGCTTGCAAGTGGTAGTGCTCTTTAGTGCACATATGCAAGCCTTCTATGCCAAATCTCATTTGGATCTACTATTTCATGCACTAAAGCTTGTTCTGGATGGCCCTTCAATTTGTATAGACCTCCCTCTTGTTCCCCAATCACTACTGCATCATCAAAAGTCTTTCCCTTTGGCCACATGAGAACTTGGCCATCTACAAATGCAACCCTCATGCCTTTTGCATCTAATGCGGATAGGGAGAGGAGATTCTTCTTTAGTCCTAGTGCAAATAATACATCTTGCATCTTCAAAGACTTTCCAGAGTCTAGCTTATAGGAGGATTCCCCACTACCTTTTATTGGATACTGGTAGTCATCCCCAAGTTTCACCTTGTGAGGTGAGTCATGTTCAGATAGTTTCACAAAGGATTCTCTGAATCCCGTCATATGTTTGGAAGCACCACTTCCTATAGGCCAATCATTGCTTCCATGTGAGATAGTTCCTGTGAGAGCGAAGATCAACACATATTCTTCATCACTTGAAGAATCATCACTTTCTTGTTTAAATCTCTTTGTGGAAGGTTCATCATCGTCTGCAGCATGAGCATGATGTCTTCTCTTGTTTCCCTTCTTATTATGGGAGTTAATATTGTTTCTAGGACATTCTTTGGCAAAGTGTCCTATTTCATCACATGTATAGCATCTTAATTTAGATAAGTATCTTCTAGTGTTATCTTTCTGGTGGAAGTTCTTACCTCTAGAGTGATGAGAGCTTCTTCTGCTTTTCTTGGAGTGAACTGTGAGAGCTTGATCTGCACTTCCCATCTTTTCTTCTTGAGTTTCTATCTGAGTTTCTTCTTGATAGCATTCTTCCCATAGTTTTCTGAACTTGACTAACTTCTTTCTAGAACAGATTCCTTGAATAAAGGAGTCCCATGATCTAGGGAGACCATTCAAGGTGGTCATTACAATCTCTGCATTTTCCACTTCTTCATCTACTGCTTCCAACTATTCCTTGATTTGAGAGACCCTTGTAAAGTAATACTGGATGGTCTTTACATTCTGTATCTTTACATTCTTCAATTGGTTTCTCAGAGTGATCTTTCAGTTTATGTTCTTCCCTTCAAACAATTTGGTTAGGGCATCAAACATAACTTTAGGTGTCTTTAGGGAGGACACCTATGGTATGAGGTGATCCTTAATTGAATCAACAATAATCCTCTTTGCCATAACCATCTTCTTCTTGTGTAAGGCCTTAGCCTCATCTCCCTCTAGAACTGGAACCTCCTCATTGATATAGGAGTCCAATTCATTTTCTTCCAGGACCAGGGAGATCCTATACTTCCAGGCTCAGAAGTTATCAGATCCCTCAATATTTTCATCAAGCTTGGTATGATGAGACATCTTAACTAGGAACCTCAAATGGAAATACAAAAGATTTAGATCTTACCAGGTCAATATGTTGGATTTGGATCTGGAGCTGAAATTCTGCAGTGGTGGTTCAGGAGCAGATTAGGGTTTGACTTTTTTGAAGTTTTGTCCAACCAAATGCTTTGATCTTAATCTCTAACCTTTGATTTTGAGGAGGAGATCAATCCAGGCCTGGGCTCACTGAAAAATTCCACTTCTGTGGAAATCCCTAATTTCCAACAGTAGTGTTAGGTCCAAAACTGAAAAAGCTCAAATTGGATTCTGCTTCGACAGAAATATGTGCCCTAGGGAGGAGAGTTAATCCAACCTTCTTTTGCTGAAAATCTATGGAGAGAGATCTATAAAGTAGGAAGTCCTAGTTTCTGCAGCTGTACAGTGTCTTCTTCTTAGGTTAGCTTTGATACCATGTTAGATTTTTAACATTAAGCTAGCATTATATTAGGATCTTTAACTGAGAGAATAACAAGCAGAACAATCAAACACAAGAGACAATGAACACAGTGTTTTTTCTCGGGGAAACCATAAATGGAGAAAACCCCGCAACTTCCTCAGAGATAGAATCAACACCAAAAGTAAAACCCCAAAACAGTAAGATGATCTCCCGACAGCAGTAGCCTCTTTCTTCCTAGCCCCAGTGTCTTCTTCTTCCTCAGCTATGCGCTACAACTGAGTGTGAGTGAGTGTATGATAAATAGAGAGACTCACTCTCTATTTATACTAATTCCTAACTTGACAATAACCTACTAGGTCCAACTTCTCTAGGAGCGTCTAATAACCCAAGAGCCCAGAAACTGCGGGGACTTTAACCCTTGATCAATAGGAGGGTTACCCACAAAGACTTAACATGACTTGTTTACATTATAGAACCTTTCGATATCAACATTGGGGCATGACATGACTCAAGTACATTACAGACACATCCCAGAATAAACATCGGGGTACAATACATAAGATATACGGATGAATACATTCTGAAGTTACAAATACATTAACAATATATACCTATGTTATGAATGATAAAAAAAAATATTTATAATTTTAATTGTATTAGAATGAATCTATGAGTTGTGGATTTAATTATTCTAGCGATTCCTAGAATTATTAGTTACTTCATATGAGTAGAATTAAATTGTTTTGTGAGTTGTTTAATTGAATGTATATGGGTGGGAAGATATAGCCATATTTCTGTAAGCGACCCATGATATGATTTCCATTATCTACAATATTCATATATTTACCTTTATTTGGCATTTGGAAAGTTAAATTGGAAACTAGGTACATTGCGGTTAATTGGTAAATAGTTTTTGGATTCGAATCTTTGTTTTTGGTAAAATATGAATGTACAACCATATGCTCTATTATTGGTGCTTTAATTGTGCTATAGAATGATATTTTCATATTTGTAACTTCACCTATGTGTTCCTCGGAACTCGATACAATTAGTTTCATTAAATTCTTGGCAGTGTTTATCAACTAGTTTTATTGATGGAACTTGAAATATTCTTCATTTATGTACTCGGATCAAATATGAAAAAGTACTTTATTTTGTTGTACATGCGTGCTTAAATATGTGTATAATGGCTTTAGGTTCACTTTTTGGTTCATTGGCATGGTTGTGTGTCGAATTTGTGCAATACTAGTTGTTAGTATTGAATGACTAGTTAACTAGTTCTTGTGGAATAATTTATGCAATTACTATGTTTAATTAATTGAGAAATGGTAATTAGGCCTGATTTACATGTTATTAGGTGTTGATTGGCCAATGGAGTCAATAAACAATCGTTAAGTGATAAAAAAATGAAATTATATAAGTACCATCAATTGTGTGCTAAGTGTCGTTAAGTATTCTAATCAAAACACTAATTTATAGTTAATCATGATTAAGAGTAATTGGATTTTAGAGGTGGAATTTATGTTTGATATGTGATATTTCTAGAAGGTGTTAGTAATCCTTCCCAGCCCTTGTATCATATGTTAGAATTTTTATTGAATTTATTTTAATTTATTGGTAATTAAAGGGACTTTGTTGTGATTAAATCCTGCAAAATGAAATTTAATGTTTGCTTAACTAATCTGATGTGCTAAAATTATATAATTAGAATTATATATATATTGATATATCCCTAAAACCACTTGATATCCCGGGGGTACATTACACGTGCTATCAGAGCTTAGGTTCCAACACTGCAGCTATTAGGCCTTCTACAGAGTTATTATCTTTTGCATATGTGCATTTGGAGTTTAAAAATGTTATTAGTAAGATGGAATTAACCTCCCTTATGTTAATAGAAAAACAAGAAGCCTCACTTCAAATATTAGTTTGTTGCATGCCTTAGAATCAATTAATATTTCATATTGTTTGGTTGATGTTTATGCATTGCCTCTTTAATTGCTCATTGAATGGTTAATATTGAAATGCTTCTTGTACTATGAATTATTTACCGATACATTATGATTATTAATAGATAAGTAAATAATTGTCATTGCAATAGTATGTACTATGTACCATTATCAATATTAATTTAATGCTAAGTTATTAAGAGGATATAGTTCTATTATTATTAAATATTAATAAGATTTATTAAGTGACATTTATACCCTATATGAATTTTGTATTTTATATGGATGCTATGTTTTTATAGTCTTATTTATGCCAACATGGATGAGTAACTCCTTGGTTATTTTAGGAATGGGACAGTTGTCTAAATGGTGTTTCTCATTCTCATTTTTATTTTATTCATGTAGCATGTTCTTATAATATTTATTAATTATTACTATGCTATAATGTCCCCAAAAATTGAAAAAATAAAATAAAATTATAGGCCAGTAAAAACTACCTAGACATAACATTATTAAACTTGTGGAATATAGCGTACACTAGTTGTACCACTACTTGGTCGTAAGCTTCTATTACGTTCTATCATCGTTCTTCCAATTATACATATTGTTGTGTTTAATTGAGATGTCATAATGCTGATTACTACTTTGATTCATATAATTATACATTGTCGTGCATGTGTCGTTACTTGCTTATATGCTTCGTTCATTCTGCATAGTCTTACTTGTTATTTAAAAAGTCCTAACTTAACTTTGTTTGTGGAAACAAAGTGGGCGGAGTGGAGGGACTCGTTCTCCCATGACAGTCTGAGAGGTAAAGTGTTTACTTGTCTGCATGCTTACTTAGTTCATTTGAAACTAAGGCACCTCTTTTATTTCATATGTAGACCATACTTTGCGATGGGATTTGCTTCTAAAGAGTACTGAAGTGTTGATTCAATAATGCATTGGTTGTTTGTTACTATGCTTCATTACAGACCCAGATTGCTAGCAAGGTAATTACGACCTTCATTAATTATTTAACCTAGATGAATTATCTATGTGCTACCTATAATTCATTAGGTATTTATGTTCCATCTTTTATATCTTAGTACATTTACATTTTATGTTTATTTTATTAAAAACATTAACATAACCTGTGTTTCTATTTGTAGGTTATGAACTTGGATTAAAAACCAGACCTTTGATTTCTATATATGATTATCATTTTACCATGGCATATTTCAAATGCCATGGTTCTTAAGCTTAAGGCTTAGAGGAAGGAAGAGCATAGCTTAAGGCTTAAGCCTATGGTTATGCGATACCCCATATATAAAATACTTGGTGTTTAAAATTTGGGTTGGCGCATAATATAATGTATGGATTATACATTACTCAAAACCTTTATATATATATATATATATATATATATATATATATATATATATACATACATACATATTATACTTGTAATATGATTTGGGGTGGCACGTTTATAATATAAGGTTTGGATCTTATGCGATTGGGGTTTAAGGCATCACATGGAATGGAGACTAGTATTAACGAATTGTTTGCAAACTAGTGGTTTTAGTTTGATAGTGGACACCAAAATGGTGCCATTAATGCTCCTTGGGGATCATGGAAAACCCAGTATAGGGTTTGAATCTCACGATTGTTTGTCATTTCTCTTGGTTGTTGATTGTTTTGGTCTTGGATCTACGTAGGAGATGAATGGAAGTGATTTTTGGATCAACCAAGGTAAGCTCTGTTGGTTTTGATATAGCATTTGATATTTGTTTCATGTCTCCACAGTTCATACTCCTCATCCATATTTTGCTTGGGTGGTTTGCAGGTGCCAGGGTCGTCGAAGAGAAACGTCGCTCAATTCTTCATCGCTTATTCATAGGTGATTCCAAGGTGTAAGGTAAGCCTGTCAACAAGCCTACAGTTGTTATCTCTTGGCATGATTGTGTTTTGTCTTTATCGTTTGGTTTGGGGATTCTCTGTGGGGTTTTGATGCGCCTTCGGGGCTGTGTAAACAGACTTGGGTTTTTTTATATGGTGTGAGGCCTTTTTGGCCATGGATGCGAATCATGGTGCCCTTACAGGATTTGTGTATGGATAATGTTATTGTAACTTGTATTTTGGATTGGGGTTTTATGCCTAGGCAACACCATTTCTTGCAATGGTGCTATAGCCCATGGCGCAACTGTGTAATACTTGACTTACGATATTGGCATTCTTGTGCATAATATATACTGTGCTTATGAAATGGCAATGGTTATTACGCTTACTATGTATGTGTTGAATTTATGCCACACTATTGGTTTATTACTGTGGGTTATAATGTGGCATTTACCTTCATTTATGGACTGTGTATTAAGTAATTTTATTTAGCTGTAATCGTTGATAGCATTTGGGTTCAGGCCTTTCCGTGAGTGGCATGAGCCTTCCGCAAAGTGGTTGCGATAGCTCCAGAGGGTTGCTTTACTGTCCTTATTTCACTATTTAGAATCTAATATGGATTGTGAAGGAGCCAGGGGTGTAACCCACGATGGCCTTCATCGCTGTAGGTGAAAACGTTGACAGTGCTCATTTGTTTTTTATAAATACTGTGGAATTTATTTCATATGCCGTGGATTATGTCAATGATGCACATAGCTTAGTGAGGGTCTTACAACCTCTTATGTAATAATTCATTGCTTTGATTTATTAGCCTATGTGCTTATTTAATTTGGCCGAGGCCATGGTTACAGCGCAGGGGCAGATCTTTAGTCTTATGACTTAGCTGTAGCGTGTAGGTTTGTTATTAAAGGTATTGAGGTTAAATACTAAAGTATCCCGCATACGATGTATGTATAGTGTGGTCGTAATTTTTTTGTAAACAAAACCCTTAGGGTTCAACTCTGTTTGTGGTTCTATGTAACGAGTTGTATTTTTATAAGTGGATGTGAGTTGGGGCTTGTATGCCCACAAGATTCAATTCCTGTTCACTTTTGTAATTACTTTGGACTGTAATAAGAGTTCGATATGTTTTATAAATGGAAACGATTTATGTGTATGAATTTATATGGTGTTTAATTCGTTATATGGAATGACCACAGAGTTATGTAATTGATTACTATTTATGTATTTATGTTATGGTTGTTTATTGAGGCCCGCGACGTGGATTTGTAAACCAACAAGGGTCGATACCACGACCTCTGTTTATAAATTAAAGAGTTCTTTAATTTGTTTTAAATGTTTACTTGGTTAATTTATAAGTAATAGTTATGAGCGATATTAGATGGGACCCTTAAAATATTTGTGCATGCAGTTATGATGTTATTTATTTTAAATACTAGGACTGTGAATTTAGTGTAGGAACATAGATGTGAATATTGGACCAAAAGAATGGTCATGATACTTCTTGTTCATTTATTTATGATGTTGTTATTTAATGGAATGATTTATTAGTTAGAAAGTATTTAATATGAAGATATTAAAAGGTCTTTCATGGTTTGTTTATCTTAGATTTTAATGTAGAATAATTATAGTTTGTATTTAGTAGGTTAGATTCATAATTCCATTTTTCTCTGATAATGTAGACTTATAGATAATATTCTGATTTGTTTATGTTTGATGTCTATATATGTTTATATATATATATATATAGTATTTCAGTTTGTGGATAATACCTTAGGTTATCTAGATTGCAAGTTTATACGTATATAATTATAAAACTTGCTTCTAAGCTTAATTTAGTTAAATCTGAAACATGTCTCTATTGACAAATGGAATATGTCAGTAAAGTAAGCAAGGCCAAAAGAACGGCTATATAGTAACCTAAAAAAAAACCTAGTTTACAATAACCACCATTTAATTAATGAAGATAAATACATGAACAATCTTAAATGAACAAACCCTAGTAAATACAACATGAGATATAATTTGCAGCCTAGGGTTATATTTTCAGAAATATAAACCCTAGAAGATATAACCAGAACAACCATTTATAGGGTTAGAATATATAATATGAACCTTTACCCAAAGTGTCCAACATCTATGCTAGAAAATGAATTAGACATACTAGAACTTCATACCTGTAATTTCCTGAAGCTCCTTTAATGGCTAAACCTGCACACTTTAAATAACCAGTATTAACAATTCAAAGGCAGATGCGACCTCTGTTTGTATGACCAAAGCACTTGGGAACTACCACGTTCCACCCAACCATGACCCAAAAATATTCCTAGTTTTAATCCGGATCCCCCTGAGCTAGACTCCAACATGCAAGTAGCTTAGAGATCCAAAGGCAGGGTTTCCTATCTAGTATATCAGATCTGGATCAGTTCTCTTTCTTTCCTTCCAGGAAAATGTTCTCCAAGAATTACTTGAGAGAAAATTACTCCTCTCATGATAGATCAAAACCAAAGCCTTTCCTTGGCTTGAGTCCTTATAGATAGACTTTTCAGTCAAAGGGATGGTTAAATCAAGAAACTGTGGTTTCTTGATTTAACCTTTTTCAATTACTTTAGGTAATTATTAATATATTAACTTAGGAACTTTCTACTAGTTCCTAATTAGACTTTTTAGGTTTTGGAATATTTATTATCTTTACATAATAAATAATAATGGATGGAGTTTTTCTTTCTTTCATCATTAATATTATAAATATATTTAACTCTTTATATTAGAGGAAATTTGGGCTCTAAAATGGGCCTTATAAGAAAATGCGCCAACAATAAATTTTGTGAGTTGGAATTCAAGAACCAATAGAATTTCAATAAAATGAGTCAACCATAATGGTTGAATTGACATATTTGTCATAAAAGAAAACTACTTTTTTTGTTCATATTTTCGACATATCTCCCTGTGTTTTTACTCAAATTTCAAGTGGGAGGGCTTGTTGGATGCGGAATTTATATCTGCATCTAACGCATACCCACATTGTATACTTTTGATAGGCCCCTCTACCCCCAAAACAAGAAATACCTAAAAAATGTGATGATGATGTTATCATCACGTTTTTTCAGGTATTTCTTGTTTTTGGGGTAGCGAGGTTCGTCAAAAGTATACAGTGTGGGTACGCGTTGGATGCAGAATTAAATTCTGCATCCAACGATCTCTCATGCTCAGAATTTGAGTAAAAACACAAGGAGATATGTCGAAAATGCGAACACAAAAAGTAGTTTTTTTCATTCTTCCTCCAAAATTAATAACTATTATTTTATTATTTTAACTATTATTTTATTATTTTCCATAGGAGGCCCATTTTAGACCTCAAATTTCCACTAATTAGTATATACCATGTATAAATTACACAATAATATAACACTGGTTAACATTTATCTTTGGGCATCATATACCATGCTTCCTAGACTTAATGGCACTTCTTCATTAAGGTCAAGTAGGTAGATGGTTTAGGTCTAATAGGCTAGGCAACTCTAAACATACTTGCATGTTGGATTTCCCTCGTATAGCATGGTATTTCTTCAGTACTTTATGGGAATATAGAAATTCAAAATTTCATTTAATCACGTGTAAATAAGTATGACGAGATCAATATTTTCCATGAGTCATTTTCACTTGGAAGTTGTTAAATTCTTTTCAGTAACCCCTAGCGCTTTCCAGATCCCATACTCAATGCTTTAACAGGGATTTACAACCTAGTGTAATTCCAAAGGTCTTTGCTCAACACTAATTCTAGGATGTACTTGTACGATACACCTAGGGATACAATGGCTAAGGATATGATGCTCAAGAGCTTATGCTCAACATCAACATGGAAGGCTCCAAGGCTTAGGCCCAACACTTCCAATTATATTTTTATGTGTTCTAGAGCTTCTCACTCAACACAAAGGTAAGTACTCATGTGCTCTAGAGATTCTCACTCAACACAAATCATCAATCACTCAAGTTCTCTAGAGCTTCCCGCTCAACACAAAACATCTCATCAATCATGTGCTTCAGGGTCCATGCTCAACACAAACAAGCACACACACACACACACATATCATCAATAATTAGCTTACGCCCAATATATAAAACAAATCATCATGTTCATATGCAATGGGGTCTTTGCCCCAATATAAAAAATAGAACATCAAGATAATCATCACAATCAATAGGCACATGCCTATAAGTGTTAGGTCCAAAATTCAGGATATTACATCCCTCCCCGCTTAGAACAACACCGTCCCTAGTGTTCTAGGGACTTGGAATGACATCATGAAACAAGGCGAGGTAAGCCTTTCTCATGGTGGATTCATTCTCCCAAGTAGCCTCATCAGCCTCAAAGTGCTTCCATTGCACTTTCAACTGGACTACAATGCACTTCCCAAGATGCACCTCTCTCTTGTCCAATATATCAGTAGGCTCAGGGGAAAACTCTCCTTCAGGTTCCACCTGTAATAGGGACCAATCAACAACATGTTTAGTATAATAAACATATTTCTTTAACAAAGATGCATGGAAAACATTATGGACTCCTACATGCATGGGTAACTCTAGTTCATATGCCATTGCCTCTTTCTTGGCCAATATTTCAAAAGGTCCACAAAATCTAGGTGCTAACTTACCGCACCTACCCAAGCTCAACGAGATTCATTTGGATTTTACTTTCAAGTAAACATGATCACCTATTTGAAAATATTTATCTTTTCTTTTTCGATCCACGTAATGTTTTTGGAGGTCTTGTGCTTCTTTAAGGTTCCCTTGGACCTTGGTAACCAACTGTTCAAATTCCATCAACAAATCAGGCCCTAACATGAGTTGATCCACCGGTCTATCCCAAGTAACTAGTGTTCTACACTTCCTTCCATAGAGTACCTCAAAGGGACTCATCTTGGAGGAACTTTGATAACCATTGTTATACGAAAACTCTGTGAGATGCAGGTAATCCTCCCACTTCATGGGGTTGTTCATGACATACATCTGAAACATGTCCTCAAAAATATGGTTTACTCTTTCTATCTGTTCATCTGTCTACGGTTGATATGCAGTGCTAAAGTTCAATTACATCTCCAATCCAGAGAATAAATATCTCCAAAAGTTTCCTGTAAGGTTAACATCTCAATCTGATATTATTGCCTTGGGTATTTCGTGCAATCTAAGTATCATCGTCAAGAAGCTATCAGCAATGTTCACTTCCTTGTAGGTCAACTTCATAGGAATGAAGTGTGCTGCTTTCGACAATTTTTCGATGACCACAAAAATAGAATCATTTTGCTTCTTACTTTTCGGTAAAACGGTGATGAAATCCATACTGATGACCTCCCACTTCCATTCCGGAATGGGTAACAGCTACAACAATCCCGCAGGATGTTGATGCTCAGCTTTGACTAGCTGAAATTCCTGACATTTCGGAATAAACATTTCAATGTCGTCCTTTAACTTAGGCCAAAAAACGTGTCTCTTGACGGTGGATATCATCTTTTGATATCCTGGGTGCCCGGAGTAGGGTGCCCAATGAAATTTCGTGAGGATGCTGGATTGAAGGTCCCCTCCTTTTGGAACATACAACCAGTCCTTGGACCATACTAGTCCAGATTCGTCTACCCTGTATTCCTTTTGTTTTTGAAACAACCTGTCCTCTTGGATTTTCTTGAGGATTTCCACATAGAAAGGGTTAAATCTGTTGGTCGCTCTAATCCTCTCATGCAAATCTACATCGGTTTGACTCAAAGTCACCTCATATATCATATGAGTTCGGTGTCTCAAAGTATTGACAACCTTATTCTCTTTGCACTTAATATGCTTTAGCTCAAAATGGTGCTCACTAAGGAAAGCAAACCACCTGGCTTGCCTTGCATTCAGATCTGGTTGGTCAAATAAATACTTTAGACTCATATTGTCTTTCTTCAAAATGAACTTCCTTCCCATGAGGTTGTGCCTCCACATCCTCAAAGCATGGAGGATGGAAGCTAACTCAAGATCGTGCGTAGGGTAGTTCTTTTCATTCTCTTTTAACTTCAGCGATTCATAACAGATCGCATGATCGTTATGCAAGAGGACTCCTCCAAGTCCTTCTTTGCTTGCATCCGTGTAAACAATGAAATCCCAATCGGGATCCACAATTCGTAACACCGATGCGATCATAAAAGGATGCTTAAGCTTTTGAAAACTTTCTTCACACTTAGTGGTCCATAAGAACTTACTTGCTTTCTTCTACAAAGCGGTCATGGGGCCAGCGATTCTTGAGAATTTCTCAATGAAATTTCGATAATATCCAGCTAATCCCAAAAAGGACCTACTATCAGTGACACTAGTAAGGGTAGGCCAATCCTTTATGGATTTAATATTTTTTGGATCCATAGCTATCCCTATCTTGGCGATAATGTGACCTAAATACTGTATTTGTGGTTTGTAAAAATCACATTTACTAAACTTAGCGTAAAGCTGGTGTTCTCTCAACACTTGTAGTACTATGCGAATGTGTTCTTCGTGTTCTTCTTTATTCTTAGAATAAACCAATATGTTGTCTATAAAGACCAAGACGGGTGCATTGGTCAACCTGAACGGCATCACTACAAACGTGTAGTTCCTGTACCTTATACGAAAGGAGGTTTTGTGAATATCCTTGTCACAAATTCATTCCTGATGGTACTTGGATTGCAGGTCTATCTTTGAAAATATTCTATCTTCTCCCACCTAATCCAACAAGTCATCCATCCTAGGGAGTGGATAACGGTTCTTGATAGTCATTTTGTTCAACTAATAGTAATCGATTCGCATTTGCATCGTATCGTCATTTTTCTTTACGAACAATATCGGTGCCCCCCAAGGAGACACACTGGGTCAGATATACCCTTTCTCTATCAATTCTTGCAGCTTCAGTTTGAGTTCCACCAACTCAGTGCACTCATGCGGTAAGGGGATTTGGAAGCCAAAACTGATCCGAGGGTCAGTTTGATGGAAAAGTCCAATTCTCGTTTCGGAGGTAATCCTAGTATTTCCTCTAGAAACACATCCTTGAATTCTTTAAAAATGGGGAATTCATCTATGCATTTCTCTTTATCAAACTCTATGTCTCGGATTTTCACTTCAAACAACTTGCAGCCCTTCCTGATGAATCTTTGTGCTTGTAAGGCAGATATTTTTCTTACAAAAACTTTCTTTTGAATGCCCCAAACCTTCACTTGGTTCCCTTGGCTATCAGTACACAAGATAGACTTATGTAAGCAACCGAGCATGACATGGTGTTGTTCCATCCAATCCATGATGATAAGTACATCATATGATCCTAAAGGTAGGATGTTCAGGTTTACTTTCATAGGAAAACCATTCAGGTTTACCTCACATTCTTTAACAATTTACGAAACTTTCCATTTCATACCTGTGGCTAACTGAACCAACCAAGGTTTATCATGTTTTACTTTTCCTAGTTTGCATTCATCAACAATTTTAAGCGAAACATAGCTCCGACAAGCACTGGGATCAATAAGTATTGAAATAGAAGTGTTCAAGATCTTACCTTCTATATCAGCCATTGTAGCTTGATGATCTGCTTGTCGGCCATTCAATGCTGCATAGATCTGTGGTGTTCCAACTATGTCCTCAACAATTGGTTCTTCTTGTAAGTTGTGCAAGACCCCACTAGTCTTGTTCTTACAATCTCAGGCATAATGAGGCCCTCTGGATTTCCAACACTTGATCTGTAGTGGGGTAGCATTGGCTCCACTTGCTACTGGCTTGTTAACATTAGAGGCTGGTACATAAGGCTTCGTACCAAATTTATTGAAGTTCTTGTTCGCTTGAAAGTTGTTATTTTTCTTTCTGTATGGCGGTGGGTTAGACCAAGGTTTGTGGTTATCTGAAAAGTTCTTAGACTTGTCTCGGTTTTTCTTCATGTTCTCCTGCCTTAGCTGTCCATGCTCATAACAGAGCCTAGCTTTGTGTAGTGTGGTATCCAAAGTCTTAGGCATGTCAAAATCAATCCTGTCCCAAAAACTAGGAGGAAGACATCCTAGGAACTATTGGATCTTTACCTTTTCTTCTTTGATGTATGGTACATAATGTAATAGATCTAGAACTTTGTTAATAAATGCGACCATAGTCATGGATTCCATGTGTAATTAATGAAGCTCTTTCACTTTTCTATCAAATAACCTTTTCGACATATATTTCTCTTGGAAAAGTTTTTCGAAGGTGTTCCAACGTATTTCTCTTAGCTCATCTTTCTTGGTGTGTTTTAAATATCTCCACTATCTTGTTTCCTTTCCATTCAAGTTATAGATGCAAAAGTTTTTGGATCATGATTCTTGGAAAATTGAGCCAAAAGAGAAGAGACTCATTGAAACTGAGAACATGTACGATGTTGAACTCTAGGATCACCGACAAGATCATCAGCTACTTGATATGTTGAATGGACCCATCGAGGAAGCACTTACGATGGTGCAACAGGAGGAACATGAGTAGACAGAGGTGGATTTTCATCCTCACTATCATCATCAGAAACTGGAGTTGTAAACCTATCAAGGAAATTGGAATTAGAAGAAGGCATAGTCGTCGAATCAGGCTCACAGGTCAAAGATGGCACAACCACCAAGTTAGGATCGCAGGCCAATATATTTTCATCAAATTTAACATATCTTCTAATGATTATATCATGAGAATGTGGCTGAAGAAGTCTATAACCTTTTACATCTTCAGAATATCCAACAAATATGCACTTTTCACTTTTAGGCTGCAATGCTTTCCATTTTTCATCCGAAATATGAGCCCATGCTTCACTACCGAACACACGGAAGTGACTTACATTTGGTTTATTTTTACTCCATGCTTCATTTAGTGTTATACAATGGGTGTGCGATTAAATATGTAATTTTCACAATTTATGGCCTCATCCCAATATTCAAGACTTAGTCCCTTAGATTGGATCATACAATTAGCCATTTCTTTTAAAGTGCGGTTCTTCCGTTTAGCTACACCATTTTGTTGTGGTGTATATGGAATAGTGTGTTGTTGTTGGATTCCTTGTTCAGTGCAGAAAGTAGTGAAATTTTTGTTAACATATTCTCCTCCATTGTCAGATCTTAAATTAATAATTTGATGACCAAATTGTTTTTCAACAAGGGCCTTATAGGCCAAGAACATGTTAAATACTTCGCTCTTAAGTTTAGGAAATAAACCCAAGTGCATCTGGAGTAGTTATCATTGAAAGTTAATAAATATGTGAAACTAGAAAATGAAGCAGATGGAAGAGGACCACACAAGTCACTATGCAAAAGATCCAAGGGAACCGAGGTGTGCCAAGAGGCACGTTTGTCAAAACTGACCTGATGATGTTTTCTGATTACACAACTGGAACAAACACCATCCTTGCAAGATACCATCAAAATACCTGTCACAATATTGTCTTTACATAGTTGTTGCAATGAGTGATAATTCAAGTGACCAAATCACTCATGCCAAAGTTTGCTCAAGTTATCACTATGAGCAACAAAAACTGAATAAAAAGGTGATGACCCAAAGTTGTTAAATTTGTACAACCTGGTAATATCATCAACAATTTCGGTAGCAAGGACATTTTCAGGATCTTTCAAATCCTTGATTACAACTTGGTGAGGTGTAAACGTCATAGTTTTACATTCACCCGAATGGGTGATTTGATAGACTGATAACAAATTGCAATAAATTCTTGGAAGACATAGTACATCACTAAAACGACCATTTTCTACTGGAACTGTTCCAGATCCTACAACATTTAGAGAACTATCATCACCAACAAATATTTGTTTAGTGTTACATTCATGCATAGTAGAAAATCTAGGTTGATCCTTAGCCATATGATAAGATGCTCCAGATTCATTGAGCTATTCATTTGAAGTAGAAGAAGAAGATGCAGTATAAGAGTAACCATAAGCACAAATTGCATGTCCATGAGAGGTAGATTCTGAAGACGAATCAAGGCTACCGTCTTCTTAAAACACTTAGATTCATCATGATTATCTTTCCCACAAAAATTGCAATGACGCTCAGTCTTCTTTCCTTTTGGCTTGGATCCTTTGTGATTTTTTAAAGAAGGAGCTGCTTGAGAGGGTTTGGGACCCTTGTTTGGCTTATTATTGCGAAAATTATGTTTCTTAGGAGGCTTGGAATTTTCTTTATGTTGGGACAATAAGGCTTTCCCATATGTATCTGCATTGTTAATTATTCCAAGATAAATGAGATTATCTTTCTCTCTAATTAAGGAATCACAAAAGGATTCAAGACTAGGCTCTTGATAGCTAGCTACAATTAAGGATTCTTTCATGGAGTAACATGTAGATACAAAAACAGAATATGTAGGTCCAAGTTTGGAAAGAATATGATAAATACATTGTTTCTCTTTTTTCTTAATCTTGTATTCTTCACATAAGAGTCTAAGAGTTTTATACTTAGATAAATAATCTTGAATGCATGAAAAATCACTTGGATTCAAAAAAATCAACTCATTCTCAAGTTGATGAACTCGAATTTCATTGTGTTTACCAAACATATATTACAACTTTCCCAAGCTTTATCAGGTTCATCAATTCCAGATATGTGGAATCCCAAATTAGTAAAGAGTGACATCCCAATCAATCCACGAGATTCATCACATATATTTGCCCATTTTTATTTTCTTATCATCATCAGTGGGTTATGTTTCTTTCCCTGAGATAATTCTGAAAAGTCCCCTACTTCGTAGAACATCCTCCATATGAGATTTCCATGAGAAATAGTTAGAACTGGTAAGTAGAATATCACAAGGGGCAGCCATACTGTAAAATAATGGCTGACAAAATAGAAACTAACTATCTGGAGGCAAAGAGCTTGAAAAATTAAGCTGTTTAAGAAAAAACGGCATTGAAAACTGATTCTGGATGATGAAGTTATGCTTGATCAAAGAAAATATTGAAGATGTCCCCAATAGTGACGTGGCATATATTAACTTAACCAACTAAAAGAAAGAACCCCCTTCTTCCTAAAAAGAACATTTGACAATCACTTACAAGAAATTTGCTTTTAAGTGAATCACTTTTGTAAAATAAGTGATGTTCACTTTTACAATAATGGTACTCTAAATAGTGCGGCAATAAAAAGAACTCAAGTGACTCACTTTTTACTTTTATTTTTTTAAGTGAGATGCACTTTTACAATAAACTAACTTGAAAATAGAAATTGCATGCACTAAAAAGTAACTTAATAAGACTTGATCTCAAGACCTATTAAGGAATAAAACAACTTTGGACCAGGTGAGCTAAGTTTAAAAGGTACATAAAAGAAGGGAACGAGGAAGGGGGATTTTTTTTTTACTCTTCTCTCTCGATTTCCGTGCTTGCTTGTTTTCCCTACCAATCACACCACAAACCGAAAAAAAAAACAAAAAAAAATTCCACACTTGTGGAGTTAGAGCGCATTATCTTACCCAAAAATTCTATGTTTTCTTTCTGTTTTTTATTCGTCGCAATCACACAAGGTGCACGACAAAGAGCATACACAGCCGAGAAAACCCTTTCCCTTTCTGTTTCTGATTTGCCGCGATTGTGCAAGGTGCACGACAATGAGAATATGCAAAGAGGGAAGGAAACAATCCCAAACTAAATATCAATAAAGATCTAAATAATAAAGCTGATAAATTTATGAGAGATTTAAAAAAAATAAAAATAAAACAAATTAGTCACCGTAACATTATACCTTCAGATCTTCTGAAATGGGTGTTACTGGAGCAAACATAAACAATTTTCGATGAAACAAAAACTATTTCCAAATGGAAACAATGCTCCAGACACAATGAAACACCTCCCATAGGCCACAAATGCTCAAAAATTCTAGAATTAAAAACCCTTTCAAAGTTTCGACAACACCGGTTCAAGATCTAGATCACAAATAGAAGCGACTCTTCATAAACGATCTGATACCATGTTCGGGTACACAGGGTACTCTCAAGAGACCGAACACCAAGATCATCCACTCATAAAAATAGATCATAGATTAACACACCTGTATTTTGACGTGGTTAAAACCCTCGAGAGGGAAACAGTCCACAGCTCCAGCCAAATAGCTACTTGGAGCAATTTATTATGCAAAAGAAAGAAAGTTACAAATGAGCTTCTCAAAATCGATCAACTAGCCAAGGACCCTCCATGCTCTTTAAATAGAGATCATGGACCAATCGGGTGTTAATCCATGGATCAATGGTAGGTATGATCTAAGAGAAGTTGAACCATTAGATCACTTTATGTCTAGAACATCGCGACCGTCAAATTAGAATATTTAAAAATGCATACTAATGCATACTAAAGAAACACACTTTACCTAATGAATATATTACACAAGTTGATCTTAACTAACTCCTAAGTGTCTAAAGGTCCTAACATGTTTTAATTGAGATGTCATTATGCTGATTACTACTTTGATTCCTATAATTATACGTTTTCGTGCATGTGTCGTTACTTGGTTATATTCTTTGTTCATTCTGCATAGTCTTACTTGTTATTTACAAAGTCCTAACTTAACTTTGTTTGTGGAAACAAAGTGGGCGGAGTGGAAGGACTTGTTCTCCCATAACGGTCTGAGAAGTAAATTGTTTACTTGTCTGCAGGCTTACTTAGTTCATTTGGAACTAAGTGTTACAGTTGATTTTACCGCACATGGTAGATCACATATTTATGGCCTTCCCTATCCCTTTGCAAACTCTTTGGACCCCATGGACCATTTTTGTACCTTTGATGTTTCCAAGATCATCCCTAAAAATGTGCATTATTTGCCATACGCGATTTTTAAATCCATTCTCGCGTATATACGTGGATACCACCCTTAAACCCGCATACATTGGGATGTGTGCAAAAGGCCAAAGAGTTTTGTAGTTTTACTTGATTTCGATCTAAGTCACTTGTCTTTGGGCCTTCCATATGCCTTGAGATCGCTTGGATTTGACCTTCCATTACCCCATTAAAGCACTATATAAAGAACCCTTTGGATACATTGAAAGGGGAGGAATTGAAGAGCAAGAAAACTATAGTCCATTGTTATAGTAGCTTGATTATACTTGAGTATACATCCCTTTGTCCCTTGGAGCACTTGGTGTTCTTCCCAAGCTTACCTTTGTTTTTGAGTTTGCTATCGAGAGATGGATAATTGAGGTGGTGGAGGCCTAGGTGGAGGAATCAGTTTCTTCGCTTCGCAATCGTGTCGACAGAGGTTGTCATTCTTGTAATCTCTGATTTATATTAATATAAATATATTTTTCTGTCCAATGATGTGCATTTAAATCAATATTGAATTCATGGATGATTTTAATTGCTTATACATTATTGATTATATATGCTAGAGTAGGTCTGACACAATTATATAGCATGCTTGTCTTGTTTGTTGATTGTTGAGAGAGAAAATTGTTTACACAAGCGGGATTGGAAAAGCTCAACGACAATCTACATCAACCATTCGGAATAAGTTATGTTTCGAGATCCTTTATTGGTAGATGTTTTATTTCTCTTGCATATGGGAAGGGATTGATTTCTACGGTTACTCTGTCTGTTGTGGTACCCCAAGCCATAGGAATTTTTCTCCGTAACAGAATTGGCGATTATGCAGGGGAAGTTCGTAGTTGTTTTTTCTTTGGGGTTGGGGGCACAATGTGCTTGATATTCTTGACTTGCTCTTTGTTTCTCCTTGTTTCTATGTTGCATTTTATAGTATGATCATCCATTGACACTCCCCTTTATTGGTTTGACCCTTGGCCTGCTTTTTACCACTGTCTTCTCTGTATACGCAGGTTTTTGGCCAAAAGTCATGTGCATACATGGATTTTTCACCAAAATTCACGTATACATGCAGGTTTTTAGCCAAATTCTGCATATACATGCAACGTTTTGGCCAAAAGTCATGTACATACACAGTTGTTCTTTAAACAGTCGTGTACATCCTCCCTTTTGGTGAGTTTGATGTTGTGGGAAGTTGCTGGGTGGGTTGTGAGTGTGGTTGGGTTTTCCTTGGTTTTGATGTTGTCTGTTGGATGCTTCTTTTGTGACTAGAGACTTTATTTTCATTGATTTTTCTTTGAAAGTAGTTTTAGTCATTTATCCTTTTTGTTTTTCCATTAGTGCATTACTCTTTCTTGTCTCGGTGTCTTGCTGGCCTTGTGTTTTATACTTGCTGCAGAGACTGAGAGTTTTACATGACTTTTATTGCATTTTTCATGCTTTTATATTGAAAAATACAAAGTAGTTGCACTCTTAGTTGCATCTTAGATATGGATTTGAGGAGGTACTTGCATTGGATTGCTTGGATGAGAGTTGTGTTTAGGATTTCATATAAAAAGGATTGCATTGGCATTCGAAAAGGAATATATATTTATTCATCTCATGTAGTGGCATACCCTATTTTTCATTCTACAATATTGCACTTGGCATTGCTTGTTAGGTGTGCACTTTTATTTCACTGCTAAGTCTTCGTATCATTAGTTGCACGAAAATTTCCCTTTGAGTAATTATAGCCATTAAAATCAACGCATAATTTAAAATGAACTACACATTTTTCTTTTATAGGGTTCACCAACAAGAATAGGTTTTAGGGTCTTGGAATAGTTCATTGTGAGTTAATTATCCAGAACCACTAAACAAAACAATTAGGTGTCTGTCCAGGTGAGAGAGAAATCCTTGATATAATTAGTGTTTCTCAGGATGCTCCTCTTACATGGGAGTTAAGCACGAGGCAATGCACACGATTGTGATTGGGATGACCCCTGGTCACCTTCTGTGAGTGCTGAAGATATTTCTAGGATTGTATTTGTATCTGGGAGCTCTTTCAAGAGTTTTGGGCTTTGCTACCCTATCCATATGGTCAATCCCGCCTGCGACTGTCCACCTAAGCATTGGTTATATTGGGGTGACCTTAGTTTCCTTACCTAGGTATCACAGGGGGTACTAGCAGAGGTTATTCTGTAGGTGTCTCGGCCAGGTAGAAGTCGAACATCACAGTCGCTTTATACGTTGAAGTTGAGGGCCACTATAATTGGTTACATACCTCCGCTTGTAGTGTATGGGAGTTTCGATCCTCTCCTAGGCGAGACATACCTGTTGCATTCAGGAGCTCACATATCCTCCCCTTGGTTTGCTTGTATTTTGGCTATATATTTTCTTAGGAGTGTGTTGTTTGTATCTTAGTTGGCCTTTCGGATCGTGATTACTTGAGTATATTTATGCTCTCTTGAGTTTGGGTCCTTTTATTTTCGGCATGCTTGGTATCCTATCACCCATCCTTGGTCCTAATATGGACCCTGGTGTCAGATTTGGGGGCATCACAACCCCTTACCGTGCTCATAGATTTGGGAGTGGTCACATTCTACCCTATACTCCATTTGTGGAAGATGTTGACTCCCTTCTCTCGGTCTTTACACCGATGGTCACCCTCATGGGGGTGGTAGTGGATGCATGAACGTTAGGTCTACACCTTACTTTCCTTTTTTATGTCCCATCGTTCATCGCATTGTTTCCTTTGGGTGCAGTTGCCATGATCATTCCTCCCTATATCCTATAGTTTGGAAATTTTATTGACTATTTTGGGTTGCTTTGAACTAATACGGTTGTCATATAGGGTCAATTTTTTGTACACTCTCTCCGAGGTTTCAACCCGTTCGTGCCTATCATAGGTATTATGCTTGAACCGACATATAGGTTAGGATATCACATGCGCTTGCACTTATGCATTTATTTATGACCGTTCCATTTTAACCTTAGGTACAAACCCATTCCATGGTGTCACTAAACCTTCATGCTTCTTTTAGAAGTGACACTATGCGAATGGTAGAGCTTTCCTATACATGGGTGCCCTAGTTAGATCCTTGTTGCATTTGGTGCCCCTTCTGCGTTTCCTCCTTTAGGTTGCGGGAGTCCTTTGTATAGTATCGCCATGACTTTGAGCAAGAGCCTCATACTCCTCTTGATCTTTTTGTTGGCCTTTTCCCAGGGACTCCCTTATGTCAAGTTGTAATTGCATTATCATGAGTTTTGCTTGCCTTATAGAGCCTTATGCCGACTTCCCTGATTTTGATTATCAGCCATATAGCTTGAGCTTGTCTCATGTCTAGCCATGCAAAGCCATTTTATATATATTTTGTAGCTTGATTCCCTACTTTTTCTAGGAGGGGACTTTCCCTTGAGTGTCGTTATCCTACACATGTTTCCTTGCATTGAGGATAGGTATGTTCTGCTGCTTGGAACTAGTTTGTTTTCCCCTTGACACTCGTCTCCTCCTAGTCTGTAATTATAAAGCACTTTTATTTTTTTCCAAGCTTTTCAAAATATTGGAAAAATTCCAAAAAAAATCAAAAAACCAAAAAGATGGAAAAGAAAAGGTGTTATCTTTGGCAGTAGTTGAGTCGTGTCGCCTTGAAACAGATCACTGTATATCACATCCATTGGTTGGGTTAATAGTTTGACTTTAGGAGCTGTACTTGTTTCTCTGAGTTTATTTCCATCGACTGGTTAAGCTTCCAGTCTCCATGGAACCTTTGTTAATGCCTCCTATGTCACAGATATGTCCCAGTGTTTGTCTATCGAGTCTATGCTACCTCCATTCAGTCACCATTCACCTTTATGCTCTTGTTCAAAGGAATTTGAAGCCTGAGTCAACCATTCCTTAGTTTTCTTGACTTTGCATGTCAGCCATTCTTGGTACTTGTCCTGGTTCATGCACATTATGATCGAGTCCTTCCACAATATATAGCTTTGCTGAGTACCTCGTGTTGGATGATGGGGAATGCCTTAATTCCCTCCTTCCAGCGTATTTCATCCCATCGACTTTAGATCATTTATTCTGGGATAGGAGTCTAGAGTAATTTTGAGTGCCTTGAGACTTGCAATCATTAGTGGCAGGTTCTCTCGCCATTGACAGTTTTGGTAATACATCAATGTCCCCTGATCGATGGATTATTTCAAGTGTTCGACCTCAACACATTTATTCACACTTGTTAGTTTGCACTCTAGTACCTTGATTCCCATTTTCATTATTAGTGGGTGATCTCGCATCTGTTAACGGTATATATCAATGACCGGTAATCATATGATCAACTACTATGTTCGACCTCAACACCTTTATTCACATAGTAGGACATGTAATCGTAGTGGTTTGTGTAGAAGACTTTGTAGATTGGTGGTGTTTCAGATATGCTACCTTCTTGATCGTGCCAGTGTTCATGAGATTTCAGCTCTCGTGACTTGATTCCAGTGTATGTCAGATATCTTCAACCATTATGGAGATCTTGATCCATTGTATATCTTCAAATTTCATGGAGATCATGATCCTTTATATATCTTCATCATGGAGATTCTGATCTATCTATATTGTACATGGCGATGACCACATGTGTCATATTTTGTATCATTCCTATTCATGGCCATTGTATTCTTATGTATCCAGGACTACTGTATGTACTTGCAGTCATATGCAGAGATATTTGTACTATATTTTTGGATGGCTGGTTCTTCCACCTGGTTCTTCATCACTCCACTTTTGGGATGGACTTATAATGTATTTCGGCCATCGGATTTCCCCTCTAACCTCACACATTAAGGGGCATCTGTTACAACTGATTTTACCACACATGGTAGATCACATATTTATGGCCTTCCCTATCCCTCTGCAGACTCTTTGGACCCCATGGACCATTTTTGTACCTTTTATGTTTCCAATATCATCCCTAAAAACATGCATTATTTGCCATACGTGACTTTTAAACCCATTCTCGTGTATATACATGGATATGACCCTTAAGCTCGCATACATCGGGATGTGTGCAAAAGGACAAATAGTTTTGGAGTTTTCCTTGATGTGGATCCAAGTCACTTGTCTTTTGGCCTTCCATATGCCTTGAGATTGCTCAGATTTGACCTTCCATTACCCCATTGAAGCACTATATAAGGAACCCTTTGGATACATTGAAAGGGGAGGAATTGAAGAGCAAGAAAACTATAATCCATTGTTGCCATAGCTTGATTATACTTGAGTCTGCATTCATTTGTCCCTTGGAGCACTTGGTGTTCTTCCCAAGCTTACCTTTGTTTGTGAGCTTGCTATTGAGAGATGGAGGCCCAGGTGGAGGACTCAGTTTCTCCGGTTCGCGGTCATGCCGACAGAGGTTGTCATTCTTGTAATATTTGATTTATATTAATAGAAATATATTTTCCTGTCCAATGATGTGCATTTAAATGAATATTGAATCCATGGATGCTTTTAATTGCTTATACATTATTGATTATATATGCTAGAGTAGGTTTGACACAATTATAAAACACTCTTGTCTTGTTTGCTAATTGTTGAGAGAGCAAATTGTTAAAACAAGCGGGATTGGAAAAGCTCAACGGGGATCTACATCAACCATCTGGAATAAGGTATGTTTCGAGATCCTTTAGTGTTAGATGTTTTATTTCTCTTGCATATGGGAAGGGATTAATTTCTGCGGTTACTCTGTCTGTTGTGGTACCCCAAGCCATAGGAATTTTTGTTCGTAACACTAAGGCACCTATTTTATTTCATATGAAACCATACTTTGTGACGGGACTTGCTTCTAAAGAATACTGAAGTGTTGATTTAATAATGCATTGGATGTTCGTTACTATGCTTCATTACAGACCCAAATTGCTAGAAAGGTAATTACGACCTTCATTAATTATTTAACCTATATGAATTATCTATGTGCAACCTATAATTCATTAGGTATTTATGTTCCATCTTTTATATCTTAGTACATTTACGTTCTATGTTTATTTTATTAAAAACATTAACATAACATGTGTTTCTATTTGCAAGTTAGAAAGTTGGATTAAAAACAAGACCTTTGATTTTTATATATGATTATCATTTTACCATGGCATATTTGATATGCCATGATTCTTAAGCTTGAGTCTTAGAGGAAGGAAGAGAATAGCTTAAGGCTTAAGCCTATGGTTATGCGATACCCCATATATAAAATACATCGTGTTTACACTTTGGGTTGGCACATGATATAATGTATGGATTATACATTACTAAAAACCTTGATATATATATTATACTTTGTAATATGATTTGGGGTGGCACCTTTATAATATAAGGTTTGGATCTTATGCGATTGGGGTTTAAGGCATCACATAGAATGGAGACTAGTATTAACGAAGTGTTTTCAAACTATAGGAATGTTGGTTTTAGTTTTATATTGGACACTAGACTGGTGCCATTAATGCTCCTTGGGGATCGTGGCAAACCCAGCATAGGGTTTGGCTCTCATGATGGTTTGTCATTTCACTTGGTTGTTGATTGTTTTGGGCTTGGCTCTGTGTAGGATATGAATGGAAGCGACCGCTGGATCAAACAAGGTAAGCTCTATTGGTTTTTTTACAACATTTGATATTTGTTTCATGTCTCCATAGTTCATACTCCTCATCCATATTTTTCTTGGGTGGTTTGAAGATGCTAGGGTCGTCGAAGAGAAACGTGGCTCAACACTTCATTGCTAGTTCGTAGGTGATGCCAAGGTGTAAGGTAAACCTGTCAAAAATCCTACGAGCGTTATCTCTCAGCCTGACTGTGTTTTGTCTTCGTCGTTTGGTTTGGGGCTTCTATGTGGGGTTTTGATACGCCTTCGGGCCCATGTAAACAGAGTTGGTTTTTTTATGTGGTGCGAGGAATTTTTGGCCGTGGATGAGAATCGTGGTGCCCTTATAGGCTCTGTGTATGGATTATGTTATTGTAACTTGTATTTTGGATTGGGGCTCTTATGCTTGGGAAACACCATTGCTTGCACTAATGCCATAGCCCATGGCGTGACTGTGTAATACTTGACTTATGATATTGTCATTCCTGTGCATAATATATACTGTGTTTATGAAATGGCAATGCTTATTACGCTTACTGTGTATGTGTTTAATTTATGTCGCGCTATTGGTTTATTACTGTGGGTTATATTGTGGCACGAGCCTTCCTCGAAGTGGTTGCGATAGCTACATAGGGATGCTTTACTATCATTATTTCACTATTTAGAATCTAAAATGGATTGTGAAGGAGCCAGGGGTGTAACACATGATGGACTTCGTTGCTGTAGGTGAAAACGTTGACAGTGCTCGTTTGTTGTTTATAAATACAATGGAATTTATTTTATAAGTCGTGGCTTATGTCAATGGTGTGCATAGCTTAGTGAGGATATTACGAACTCCTATGTAATGATTCATTACTTTGATTTATTATCCTGTGTGTTTATTTAATTTGGCCAAGGCTGTGGTTACAGCACATGGGCAGAGCTTGAGTCTTACGACTTAGCTATAGCGTCTAGGTTTGTTATTAAAGGTATTGAGGTTAAATACTAAAGTAGTCGGCAAATGCTGTATGTATAGCGTGGTCGTAATTTATTGTAAACAAAACCCTTAGGGTTCAACTTTATTCGTGGTTTGATGTAACGAGTTGTATTTTTATAAGTGGATGTGAGTTGGGGCTTGGATTCCCATAGGATTCGATTCCTGTTCACCTTTGTAATTACTTTGGACTGTAATGAGATTTCAATATGGTTTATAAATGGAAACGATCCATGTGTATGAATTTATATGGTTTTTAATTTGTTATATGGAATGACCACAGAGTTATGTAATTGATTACTGTTTATGTATTTATGTTATGGTTGTTTATTGAGGCCCGCAACTTGGAATTGTAAACCCACAAGGGTCAATACCATGACCTCTGTTTATAAATTACAAATTTCTTTAATTTGTTTTAAATGTTTACTTGGTTAATTTATAAGTAATAGTTATAATCGATATTAGATGGGACCTTTAAAATATTTTTATTCTTGTAAGTAAGTTGAACATATCTATTATAATACAAAAAAAGTTACAAAGTAGGGATATACACGAGGTATTTGGATCATTACCCCCATTGAGACAGAGACAAGGCTTGTTACGGCCTGTCTCGTCTGAAAAACAAAATATAGTTCCTTACATTATTGAAGCAAAGTATTCCCCACTAAATATCACCCAAAACAGAAGTAAGGCCACTTTAACTAACCGCCCGAGAGCTTAACAGGTAACCAAAGAGAACTAGACAAAACCAAAAGAAACAGCCGCGACACTAGCAACAAGTAGCAAATGACTGAAAACCAGTGAGACACGAGTCCTCATCGGAGAGACCCACCCTAGCTTCTGGCCTCCCTGTGGGTAGCTTGGAACTCATCCTCACGGGGGTCCAACATGGCGTTTGCAGGAGAATTCATCGGGGTGTTCCCCGGGGTGGTGGTGTCTGGACTAGGGCTGACTAACAAATTTTGAGCTATCTGCTCCAAGAGTCAAAATACTGTCGCACTCTCCTATTGACTGCAACAAATTGTATCTAGAGCGTCACGTATGCCTTGGCCTATCTAGATTTTTTCCTGAATATCCTGGGAAAGCAGGATACGCGTAGTCCAAAAGGGGTTGGGGAGTAGAGGGAAGACCATCATGGCCTCAAACTCCCGGAGGAAGTCGATTTCCATAATAGCAATGAACACCTCAATGGCCGTGGGCATTTCTGCTATGTATTGGTGACCCCAATTGAAGGGAGCAGTGGTCGAGACACCTCCACTTGGGGGGGTCGATTCATTCGCACCACTGTGGGAAGCACCACTGAGGCTTACGCCCCTGTTGGAGCCTCTCACTCTGGTTATTTCCCTCCATAACCATGGCATGATGATAGCACATAGTATTCCACTAGGAAGCGGCAGAAGCATAAACAGAGCCTTGTTGAGGCCTTACGTTCCTCCAAATCCAAATAAATAGGGCCTTCCTCAATCGAAATATCCCTACCACAGAAATTCCCCTTAACTCTACATGTGCTCGCCATTACTCTCTTGCACTCCCCACACTCGATTCGATCTCTCGCCATGTGCGACTGATTCACCACCTTAGGTTTTGCCGGAGGACAAATGATACATTCCTCCACCATATTTATCATTCCATCCACTTCATACGTGAGCACAGTACCAGCTTGTCCTTCCCTCCTCACTTCCCATGGATTGGCCATCAAAGAGCCCCTGGCTTTTGATATAAAGCTGAGCCCAAATCCCTGACTCGAACTGAGCTTTTGCAGCCTCCATGTGAGCCATATTATAGCCGCGTGTTTAGGCATGTATTATCGCTTGTTTAGGCTCACCACACCTAGAAAATAGAGACTTTCTCAAATTTCCATTTTTTCCTTCATAACATTCGCGGGCCCGCTCCCTGGTATCAGCACACCGTCTGATTTCCATTTGTCGCTCACATGCATCATGTGGTATGTGTTGCCACTGCCTGCCACATCATCTTCTGCTAACTTCAAGCACTAATGCCAGATTTGTTGGGTTTTTTAAATTTTCCTCGCCTTCCTCTGCATGGAAAGACAGACTT
The DNA here is from genome assembly GCA_001517045.1 of Pseudotsuga menziesii. Classification (NCBI taxonomy): domain Eukaryota; kingdom Viridiplantae; phylum Streptophyta; class Pinopsida; order Pinales; family Pinaceae; genus Pseudotsuga; species Pseudotsuga menziesii. The sequence goes on from LPNX010119820.1 coordinate 45,003, forward strand.
CTCTGCACCCCTACATTCTCCATGACATCCGCCACCTTGTTACCTTCCCTTTTAATGTGCGACAATAGAATGGCTTCCTCGCCTATGAGGATTTACCTGAGGACGCTTAACCTGCCCTCCCATCTCCAATTCTTCAAGACTTGGGTCATTGAGGCTCCCAATTTAAGCCTGCGAGCTAGGTTGATGATGATCTGAGAGTCCCCCTCCACCACGAAAGGCGTTTTCCTAGTTTGCACTGCCCATTTCAAGCCATTGATTAGAACTTCAAGCTCGGCCATGGTGTTCGTGTTGATTCCTATAGAACCCTAGAATAAGCTGATGATATCGCCCTTCAGATTTTTGATAGTGCCACCATATCTGGTGGGCCCTAGGTTACCTTTTGCCACTCCATCCACATTGAGCTTAAAATACCCCACTGGAGGAGCATGCCAGGATTTCAGGCTAGACACAGGCGCAGGAATTGATCAAGCTATCGAGTTGTTGGGAGGTAATTCCCCAATCCCTAAATCATATAGGATCATTCTCTCATTTGCTTCAGCAGAATATTCCTCCTACGTCCATTGTTGCAGAGAGATGGATTTTTTTTCAGGTGTGCTTTAATAGATTTCCATATCTCCTCTTGTTTTCTAGCTTTGTTCTCAAAGGTTTGTTTGTTTCGAGTTTTCCAAATTTCCCATAGTGTAAAACCTGGCAGGAGTTCCCAAAAGATATTCACTATTTTTTTTTTAAACTATTAATAGGCCAGTCAGCTATAGTGATGTCAGGTCATCCCCTGTGCTGATGGTTTTTCCTGAATATTGTCGCCTCTTTCTCCCATAAGGAATCTGCAACTCTGCATTCGTCGATCAAGTGAACCTTTAAAATATTTGTGTATGTAATTATGATGTTATTTATTTTAATTACTAGGACTGTGGATTTAGTGTAGGAATATAGATGTGAATCTTGGACCAAAAGAATGGTCACGATACTTCTTGTTCATTTATTTATGATGATGTTATTTAATGGAATGATTTAGTAGTTAGCAGGTATTTAATATGAAGACCTTGAAAAGTCTTTCATGGTTTATTTATCTTAGATTTTAATGTAGAATAATTATAGTATGTATTTAGTTGGTTAGATTCATAATTCCATTTAACTCTAATAATGTAGACTTATAGATAGTATTCTTATTTGTTTATGTTTGATGTCTATATATGTTTATATATATATACATAGTATTTCATTTTGTAGATAATACCTTAGGCTATCTAGATTGTAAGTTTATACGTATATAAATATAAAACTTCTAATATTAATCTAGTTAAATCTAAAACATGTCTCTACTGACAAATGGAATATGTTAGTAGAATAAACAACGCCAAAAGAATGACTATATAGTAACCTGAAAAAAAAACCTAGTTTAGAACAACCACCATTTAATTAATGAAGAAAAATACAGGAACAATCTTAAAGGAACAAACTGTCGTAAATACAATATGAGATATAACTTGCAGCCTAGGGTTATATTTAAGAAATGTAAACCATAGAAGATATAACCAGAACAACAATTTATAGGGTTAGAATATATAATATGAACCTTTACACAAAGCAACCAACATCTATGCTAGAAAATGAATTAGACATACTAGGACTTCATACCTGTAATTTCCTGAAGCTCCTTTAATGGATGAACCTGCACACTTTAAATAACTAGTATTAACAATTCAAAGGAAGATCTAACCTCTGTTTTGATGACCAAATCAGTTGGGAACTACCACGTTCCACCCAACCATGACCCATAATCGTTCATGGTTTTAATCCAAGTCCCCCCGACTTAGACTCCAAAATGCAAGTAGCGTAGAGCTCCTAAGGTAGGGTTTCCTATCTCGTATATTAGATCTGGATCAGTTCTCCTTTTTCCTTCTAGGAAAATGTTCTCTAAGAATAACTTGAGAGAAAATAGGCAGAAAATGACTCATCTCATGATAGATCAGAACCCCAAGCCTTTCCTTTGCTTTCATCTTTATAAACAGACTTTTCACTCAAAGGGATAGTTAAATCAAGAAACCTTGGTTTCTTGATTTAACCCTTTTCAATTACTTTGGGTAATTATTAATATTTTAACTTAGGAACTTTCTACTAGTTCCTAACTAGACTTTTTAGTTTTTGGACTATTTATTATCTTTACATAATAAATAGTAATGGATGGAGCTTTTCTTTCTTTCTTTCATCATTATTATTATAAATGTATTTAACTCTTTATACATACCATGTATAAAGTACACAATAATATAACACTTGTTAACATTTGTCTTTGGGAATCATATACCATGATCCCTAGACTCAATGACACTTCTTCATTAAGGTCAAGTAGGTAGATGGTTTAGGTATACTAGACTAGGCAACTCTAAATATCTTTTCATGTTGGATTTCCCTTGTATAATGTCGTAGTTCTTTAGTACTTGATGAGAATACATAAACTAGAAATTTCATATAATCACTTATAAATAAGTATGATGAGTTCAATATTATCCTCGAGTATTTTTCACTCGAAAGTTATTAAATTCTTTTCAGTAACCCCTATCGCTTACCAGATCCCATACTCAACACTTTAATAGGGATTTATAACCTAGTGCAATTCCATATCTCTTCGCTTAACACTAATGCTAGGATGTACTTGTACGATACACCTAGGGATACAATGGCCAAGGATCTGATGCTCCAGAGCTTATGATAAAAATCAACATGGAAGGCTCTAGGGATTATTCACAACACTTCCAATTATCTTTTCATGTGTTCCAAAGATTCTCGCTCAACACAAATCATCAATCACTAAAGTGCTCCAGATCTTCTCACTCAACACAAAACATCTCATCAATCATGTGCTTTAGGGTCCATACCCAACACAAACAAGCACACACACACAAATATATATATATATATATATCATCAATAATTGGATTATGCCCAATATATAAAACAAATCATCATGTTCATATCTAGTGGGGTCTTCGACCCAATATAAAAAATAAAGCATCAAGATAATCATCATAATCAATAGGTACATTCCTATAAGTGTTAGGTCTAAAATTTGGGGTATTACATCCCTCGCCACTTAGAACAACACTGTCCTTGGTGTTATAGGGACTCGGAATGACATCATGAAACAAGGCGGGGTAAGCCTTTCTCATGGCGGCTTCATTCTCCCAAGTAGCCTCATCAGCCTCAAAGTGCTTCCATTGCACTTTCAACTAGACTACGATGTGCTTTCAAAGCTGGACCTCTCTCTTGTCTAGTATATGAGTAGGCTGAGGGGAAAAATCCCCTTCAGGTTCCACCTATAATAGGGACCAACCAACAACATGTTTAGTATCATAAACATATTTCTTTAACAAAGATGCATGGAGAACATTATTGACTCTTACATGCACGGGTAGTTTAGTATCATAAACATATTTCTTTAACAAAGATGCATGGAGAACATTATGGACTCTTACATGCACGGGTAACGCTAGTTCATATGCCACTGGCCCTTTCTTGGCTAGTATTTCAAAAGGTCCACAAAATCTAGGTGTTAACTTACCGCACCTACCTAAGCTCAACGAGCTTCGTTTGGCTTTTACTTTCAAGTAAACATGATCGCCTATTTGAAAATATTTATCTTTTATTTTTCGATCCGCGTAACGTTTCTGGTGGTCTTCTGATTCTTTAAGGTTCACTTAGACCTTAGTAACCAACTGTTCCAATTCCATCAACAAATCAGGCCCTAACATGAGCTGATCCACCGGGATATCCCAAGTAACTGGTGTTTTACACTTCTGTCCATAGAGTACCTAAAAGGAACTAATCTTGGCGGAAGTCTGATAACCATTGTTATACGCAAACGATGCGAGATGCAGCTAATCCTCCCACTTCATGGGTTTGTTCATGACATACATCCAAAGCATGTCCTCAACAATCTGGTTTACTCTTTCTTTCTGCCCATCTGTTTGCGGGTGATATGCAGTGCTAAAGTTCAAGTGCATGTCCAATCCAGAGAATAAATATCTCCAAAAGTTTTATTTAAAATTAACATCTCAATCCAAGATGATTTCCTTGGGTATCCCATGCAATATAAATATATCCTTCAAGAAGATATCAACAATGTTCACTACCTTGTAGGTCGAATTCAAAGGAATAAAGTGTGCTGCTTTTGACAACTTGTCGATGACCACAAAAGTAGAATAATTTTGCTTCTTACTTTTTGGTAAAATGGTGATGAAATCCATACTGATGACCTCCCACTTCCATTTTAGAATGGGTGACGGCTACAGCAATCCCAAAGGATGTTGATGCTCAGCTTTGACTAGCTGACATTTCTGACATTTCACAATAAACATTGCAATTTCAGACTTTAACTTAGGCGAGAAAAGTGTCTCTTGACGATGTATATCATCTTTTGATATCTTGGGTGCCCGGAGTAGGGTTCCTGATGAAATTCTATGAGGATGCTGGAACGAAGGTCCCCTTCTTCTGGAACATACAACGGTCCTTGGACCATAGCAATCCGGATTCATATACCTTGTATTCCTTTTGTTATTGAAACAACCTATCCTCTTGTACTTTCTTGAGGATTTCCACATAGAAAGGGTCAACTCTGTTGGCCGCTCTAATCCTCTCATGCAAATATGCATTGGTTTGACTCAAAGTCACCTCATATATCATATGAGTTTGACGGCTCAAAGCATTGGCAACCTTATTCTCTTTGCACTTAATGTGCTTTAGCTTGGAATGGTACTCACTAAGGAAAGCCAACCACCTGGCTTGCCTTGCATTTAGATCCGGTTGATCAAATAAATACCTCAGACTCATATTGTTTTTCTTTAGAAGGAACTTCCTTCCCATGAGGTAGTGCCTCCACATCCTCAAAGCATGGATGATCGCAGCTAACTCAAGATCATGCGTAGGGTAATTCTTATCATTTTCTTTTAACTTCTGTGATTCATAATAGATGACATGATCGTTCTGCAAGAGGACTCCTCCAAGTCCTTCCTTGCTTGCATTCGTGCAAACAATGAAATCCCCATTGGGATCCGAAATTCATAACACCAGGGCGGTCATCAAAAGCTGCTTAAGATTTTGAAAAATTTCTTCACACTTGGCGGTCCATAAGAAATTACTTTCTTTCTTCTAAAAAGTGGTCACGGGGCAAGAGATTCTTGAGAAGTTCTTAATGAACTTTCGATAATATCCGGCCAATCCCAAAAATGACCTAATGTTAGTGACACTAGTAGGGGTAGGATAATCCTTTATGGATTTAATATTTTACGGGTCCACAACTATCCCTGTCTCGGAGATAACGTGACCTAAATATTGTATTTGTGGTTTGTAAAAATCACATTTACTAAACTTAGCATAAATATGGTGTTCTCTCAACACTTGTAGTACTACATGAAGGTGTTCTTCATTTTCTTCTTTATTCTTCGAATAAACTAGTATGTTTTCTATAAAGACCAAGACGAACGTATCCAGATACCTATTGAATAGGTTGTTCATCATACACATAAAATCCATGGGTGCATTGGTCAACCCAAACGACATCACTACAAACTTGTGTTGCCCGTACCTTGTATGAAAGGTGATTTTGTTAATATCCTCATCGTGAATATGTACCTGATGGTACCTAGATCTCAGGTCAATATTTGAAAATATTATGGCTCCTCCCACCTGATCGAACAAGTCATCGATCCTAGGGAGTGGATAACGGTTCTTGATAGTTATTTTGTTCAACTAACGGTAATCGATGCACATCTGCATCGTACCGTATTTTTTCTTTACAAACAATATCGGTGCCCCCCAAGGAGACACACTGGGTTGGATATACCCTTTCTCTATCAATTCTTGCAGCTGAAGTTTTAGTTCCACCAACTTAGGTGCACTCATGCGGTAAGGGGATTTGGAAGCTGGAACTGATCTGGGGGTCAGTTCGATGGAAAAGTCTAGGTCTCATTTCGTAGGTAATCCTGGGATTTCCTCAGGAAACACATCCTTGAATTATTTAAGAACATGGAACTCTTCTATGCATTGCTCTCTGTCATACTCTATGTCTCGGATGTTCATTGCAAACAACTTATATCCCTTCTTGACGCATCTCTTTGCTTGTGAGGCAGATATTTTCCTTACAAAAACTTTCTTTGGAATGCCCTGAACCTTCACTTGGTTCCCTTGTGTTATCTCCCAAATAAATTAGTCTTCAATAGGTCAAACTTAGACAATTTATTTTTGCATAGTGATGAAGATTTCATGGCATATTATGAAATATGTCTGGGTGATTAACAAAATTGGAATGCCTTGTGTTCTATTTTTTCAAAAAAATTAAAAGTTTATCTTTCAGTGTCTTAGGTGAACTTTTCAACAGTTCATTAGCTACCGAAAATCCCTGCTTTCGGTAGCTAACAATTTGGACTCATGACTACGTTAACCAACGAAAGCCTGTTGAATCCGTTTTTAATAAAATTTTGGAAAAGGAGCTTTCGGTGGCTTAGGAGAACTTTTCAACAGTTCATTTCCCACCGAAAAGCCCAACTTTCAACAGCTAAAAAATCGAAGCCAAGACTACCTAAACCACCGAAAGCTCCAAAAACGAAAACAGTTAGTGTCGCCATCAATATCAACCTCCATTAGCATGAAGAGCGCCTATGACAAGCTCTTAGCCACCGAAACGATAGAAACTGCAGAAAAAATCATGAGCTAGTAAAGGAAAATGTCGTTATGAAACTGAAGTGACGGAAAAGAGACCCAAACCCTAGCTACCCTCCACCTATCCCGTGACTGCAGCCGAACCACCACAAAATGTTAAGTCCCAGTGAAAAAGATCACTGCGCTGGCCATATCATGGTTCTCATGAGAACTGACTATCCTACTGCTCAAGTACCAATTACTGGTCAGCCCCTCAAAATCAACACCCTCTCCTCAATTCATTTCACATTTCCTGCATGCATTCTCACTGAGCCAAGCCCTCTTTAGATCCAACATTGTATTATCCTTCCATAGGGTTTGAATTTCAATTTTACAATCGCAAAAGAACATTCAAGAAGATGAAGAGAGGAGGAGGACCCACTCAAAAAACTCAAAAACAGCTTTTTGTGGCTAAGAGTTGTTTCAAAACAGTCTCTAAGCCACCAAAAGCGGACTTTTGGCAGCTAAGACAGAAATTTCAGGGGGCTCCAAGCCACCAAAATTGGCGTTTTGCTATGAAAAGGCATCATTTTAAAATAGTGATTTTGAGCGACTCAAGAATTATTTTGAAAACATCTTAGAGTTTTTTATTCCTAACATGTTAAAGAACAATAACCTCTCTCAATTTTCCTATAGGTGTTGCATATCGGGAGAATTGAATCCATCTCTAAGCCCTAATTTTTGGATCTCAGAATTTCCCTGTCACGCCACATGTTTTTGAAATATAGATATCGGGTAAATGAAAACGAATTCCAAAAATGAATTTGAATTTGATTTGATTTTGAATTTTTACATTGGCTATCAATATATTTTTCCCTTGTAATTATTTTCCATAGCTACACCTTTCCACTTTCCTTTATCTGGTGATGTCTGACCTCTCATGTAGAATTGAGGGTGCACAACTAGCGAGATGGGAGGTATACATCCTTGTCTCATTTGATGCATCATTTGTATGTTTGATTGACCTCTAGATGGAATAAAAGATAAATTGGTTGGTTGACTTGTGAACTGTTGTGGTGTTTGAGGAATTTTATAACTATTGGGCTGCTTTTCTAAACTAAAAGTTTGTCCTAAGGTCTAAGATCTCGATGGAAATATTATCTTATCATATTTGGTCACAACTTGAAAATATTTCCCATAGGGATACGATGTGCTTTCAGATCCTCTAATGTTATCTCTAATTCAATATACTTCTCATAGGAGAATGGTCCCAACTCTTTAAGCAAATATCTCACTCTAATCCATATCTAAAAATTAGGATTTAATCATTCAATAACCTAGTCACCACTTATCCATCCCTATAATATGTCATTCTGAGGAATTTCATTCTTTTTCTGATTCGATTTGACTTGATATTCCTCCTTTGAATAAAATTCACCATTTCCATACCATGGTTATGGCAATCCCAACTTTATAATTCCATGAAGCATACATTTAAAGGCCGCTATATCATCAACCAACATAATCATATTATTTGGGGTTCTCTTTAACATGGTCTCTTTCAGCACCATCTACCTGGCCACCTTCATTAGTTGGGTCCTATTATTAATACACACCTCTTCCATCTATCTCTTTCTTCTTCTATTCACGTAATTGATAATCTAGGTTGCATGCCTTGGGATTTCTTAAAGTTTTGTCTTTTCCCTATTAGTTTCTTCCTTAACTGATTTATAGATCACAACTTCTTCCTGAATAACCTCACAGTAATCCCATTTTCTTAGAAATGTTTGAGATATTTTGTCCCACAAATCCTGCACTATCCTTCTGATTAATTGTTCTCGTTTAGTATCTAGATCATGCTTCTTTATCTGACTTTTAAGCGCATTAATTTATTTCTCTACATATTCAATATCATCATCCTTTTTGCTAACTTCTCCTTCTAATCCCAATATTTGCTAATCCTTTTTATTCGTTTCTTCATGTAGTATATATTTCTCTCTGGATACATGCAAAAGCACCTACCTTAGATCAAAGGGATCTAGAGGTAGAGTTCATGGTGCAAGGGAAACCATTAAACATTGACTAACAAATAATTATCAAACTATATATATATATAATTTTTTAATTAACAAAATAAGTGCAAGTACTCATACCTTTCTAAATGGGCCACTATAGACGTTTGAGGAGTTGGTCCAATGGCTTCCACAATTTGGCTCTCTCATTTGCTCCAACTAGGGTTGTCAATAGGAAGGGAATTAAGGATTGTATAGAGTAAACTCAACATACAATGTGATGTGGGAATATATGGCTAAAAGGTGAAAATTTTTGTGACTAAAAATTTCTCTTTGGGGATACATTCACAATGTATTTATAGGATGATCCAATACTTCCTTTCCCATGGCATTGGTCCATGGTTGTATGTAGTGCATGGTATTTGTCCATGGTTTTTGACCTATTCATATTTTAGGGTTTTTTGGTCCTTTTTTGAGAGGGTGGGGGTTTTGTTGCAATAAATGTGCATCTTCCTTATATTTATGAGAGAAGGAATAATGATTACTTGGACCAATTTGGAGGGAATTTAATTGTAAAGGCCAAAATGGAGGGAATAATGGTGGGATAATGATGAATAATTATGGTGTTTACCATAGATAGTTATGTGGACAATTGTTTTATTAACATACTACCCCTTGATGTGTGAGGGAATGAGCTCATCGTATGGCCGAAAATAATCATAGGATCATGGGAGAAATGGTGACAGTGTTGGAGAAACTGAAGAGAACCATAGAGAGTTGGAGTGTCTTTATTCGAGCTGAAGTGGATTTTGATTAGTTGTGTCTCTTGTTCTTGACTTCAACTACATTATCGCACCATTGAAATTCATACAGGGTATTGGTTCCTTCATTATTTGGTCGAAGAACCCAATTTTCACTTGACTCTAGCACATTGGTGAGTCTCTTTGGGACCCATACAATTTCATGCCCTTTGTGATATCTGGGTTGCATTGGAGACAGTGTTTGGAAGCCCATCAGTGTCATAATTCCATATATCTATAGTCTCAAATGTTGTTTATTGTACCTCATAGATTCTGACTCTTGGTTGTTAATTCCATGCAGTTGTGTACACCCTTAGATTCAACAAAGCATCAATTTTTGTGATATTTCATTCCAAAATAATGCCATTGTTTCTATGTATCATTTCTTCAGATCGGTACTTGTATTCAACCTCCCATTGGAACCACCATTATGTACCATCAGTTATATTTATTGACTGACTCCCCTTGTTTGAGCCTTGATCTCCATTTTTATATTGAGACATTGATATCAGCATGGGTATGCCCACCTCATATATATACATGTACAATATTATATGTTCCTTGTCCATTTTGAGAAGTAATACAAACCTAGTACATTCCTACTACCCGCCACTTATGCAACCCACACCTGCTCCGGCCTTGACTCTTCCTATTCCTCAGGGAAAATTCTACACCCAACATAACCTCCCCAACCAAACCACCCCCAATAATCAACAAGAGTAGGGAAGAATACAAGGAGCTAGGAACCAAGGAAACAACCAACCTCAAGGGGGTGGTCAACAACCCAACCCTCCTAACAATAATAGAGCCACTTCCCATGCATAGAACTCCCAACGTCCACCTAGACCTGGAAAAAACCCTTAATTACGGAATAACCACCCGTGTACCATTTGTGAAGTTTATGGCCACTATATACACCACTTCCCCCAGTTACATCGAGTCCACCACCTATTATACGAAGTAAATCAATGTGAAAAAGCACCAAATTTAGATGAAAGGGATATAGAGGTAGAGTTCATAGTGCAAGGGATAGTATTCAACCTTGAACTACTTAACAAACAATAAACAAACTATATTTTTTATATTTTTTAATTAACCAAACAAATGCAACATACCTTTGTAAATGGTCCACTCCAGCTGTTTGAGGATTTGGTCCAATGGCTTCCACGATCTGGTTCTTTGATTTTATCCAACAAGTAGGGTTTTCAATGGGAATAGAATCAAGGATTGTATGGAGTGAAATCAACAGACAATGTGATGTGGAAAATATGTGTAAAACGTATGATGGACAAAAGTGTGACTAAAAAGTAAAAAGTAAAAAGTGTGACAAAAATCTGACCAAAAGTGTTTGTGGGGAGACCTTCAAAATGTATTTATAGAATGATCCAATATTTTATTACCCATGGTATTGGTCCATGGTTCTTAACCCTTTCTCATTTTAGGGATTTTTGGTCCTTGTTTTAGAGAATAGGGTTATGTTGCAAGAAATTCCCATCTTCCCTGTATTTATGAGGGAAGGAATAATAATTTTTTGGACCAATTTGGGTGAAATTTAATTTTGAAGGTCAAAATGGAGGGATAATGATGTGTAATTATCGTTTTGACCATAGAGAGCTATGTGGAGAATTTTTTTTCTTAACACATCCTATAACTCTTGGACCTTTTTGTCCTTATCATCCTATTCCTGAGCTAGTAGTTGTGACTAAGTTGTTTGTTGAAATGGGACATATTCATCCATTACATCATTGATTTCTTTATCCACTATATATTTCTCAGGCTCCATCTCTTTTGTAGGTTGGATCTCTTCTTGTACTTATGAACTGATGTATGTATAGGGACACTAACACTAATGGATATATTTTGAAGCTTGAGGGATGAAATTTGCATATGCAAATTGTTTATTATCTTCTCTCTCTCCTTTTGTTATATTGTTTAATGGTTATACAAGATATAAAAAATTTAGGATCATAAAATCATAACCATAAGAAAATGATCACTGAAAGAAAGACAAGTACGACAACATAAGAGAACAGAAATATTTTCCTTGGGGAAACCACAAGGGATAAAACGCCACAAATCTTCCTCAGTATAGAATTTGACCAAGTACGGTGTAAAACCCCAGCAACAAGAATAGTTGCTCATCTTCCACAATAGACTCTTTCTCTATCTCTCTCTCTTCGGCACAGTACTTGAGTGTAAGGTGTGTATAATGAGAGAGGCACCTCACATATTTATATTCATTAGGTGAGTGAATCGATAGCTAACTAGGTCATCCAGGTTTCCTAATTAGGGTCGACCTAGCTAGAGAGACTTAAAATACATTTTATATATTACTTTTGTGGGTATTATTGCCTCGACTTACAATGGAGGATTTACCTCATGACTTTTACATGAACAATTACATCAAGGACATCTCCGAATGGAGGAATACTATATTTGAAGTAGAATACAACAAAAGTATAATAGAATGTCTTCCGAGATTCAAATACTTTAACACTCCCTTTTAACTAGGAAGGTATTCTACATCAACAACAACCATCATCACAACTGTACAATTGAATGGTGAAACTCTATATGTCATAGGAAGCTTTGGAACAACATCATGCATCTTCATCATCAATATCAGTATGAGAATATTGGATCATCTTTTGCAACCTCAGTATGTAAATACTGAATCATCTATGCATATTGGATCATATCCTACAACCTCAGTATGTAAGTACAGAATCATCTATGAGTACTGGATCATCTTCTGCAACATCAATATGTGGATACTGAATTTTCTTCAATGAGTATTGGATCATCTTTTGCAACATCAGTATGTGGATATTGAATCATCTTCTCCAAAATTAGTGTTTGGATACTTAATAATCTTCTGCAATATCAGTATGTGGATGCTAAATCATCTTCTTCCACATCAATATGTGAATATTGAATCATCACCTGAATACCAAACCTTCTTTTGTAACATCAGTATGTGAATACTAAATCTTCTTCCACATCATTATGCGAATATTGAATCTTCTTCTTCAACATCAGTATGTGAATACTAAAACATCATATCTAACATCGGTATGTAAATACCAAAACTTCATCATCTGCATCATCAGTATGTAAATATTGAAACATCAATATCTGCATCATCAATATGTAAATAATGAAACATTATCATCTATATCATCAGTATGTAAATACTGAAACATTATCATTTACATCATCAATATGTAAATAGTGAAACAACAACAACATCATTAGCATGTTAGTTCTAAATAAACATCATCAATAAATGATATATCATCATCTGCATTATCAACATAGATATGCTATAACATCATCATCAACATAAAAATGTTGAAAAAACATTATCATCATCAACGCAAAGTGTTGTGATTTCAACCACATCAACGTTATCAGCATAGGGTGATGGGACCACAATCATATCAACATCATCAACAAAAGGATTTACATCCACAACCACATCATCAGCATCAACATACAAATTTTGAAGCAACATTATCATCAATATTAGTATAGAGATACTAAAATTACCTCACCGTCATCAGTATATAAATACTGAAACTATCTTATCAACATCAGTATAGAAATATTAAAACTACTTACAACAACATCTTGTCTGAATTACTAACCCTTTTGGTATGATAATCCTAGTCAGGAAGATTGATCTCCTTGGATACCAACCAAGCTTTGTCTGGCTTACTAACCCTTCTGGAGTCAACAAACCTAGCTAGACATTCAAACCAATTCTTTCCCTCTTACCATTTTGAAGCAACATCATAGTGAGTTCTCTAGTAGATCCATCTGGGAATTTTGTCTAACTTACTAACCATTTTGAGTCAACAAGCCTAGTTAGACAGATGGATCTTCCTAGGGACCAAAAAGGCTTGAACTGTCTTACAAACCTACTTGGGTTAAACAAATCTATCCAAACATACTAATCCCCTAGGATCAACAAGCCTCATATGACTTACTAACCCTTTTGGGCCAACTAGCCTAGATAGACTTACCATACTATAGATTGAGCTCCCACCACTGCATCCTTCTACCATCTATGATCATTCACTCTTTCGAGAGAGGTCCTTTTGGACAACCCCAATCTTGCCTCAAAAGTATTCAAACTTTACACGAGACAGAGGTTTATTCAACACTTCTGCCACTTGTTCCTCTGTAGGAATATACTTGATCTTTACAAATCCTTTCTAAAACTTGTTCTTTAACATTCTTCTTTTGTACATCTATAACTGCATTGTAAATCCACAACTTGCATCAATCTTCTCTTGTACATTCGTAACTGCATCGCACATCCACAACAAGCATCATTCTTCTCTTGTGAATTTGCAACTTCATTGTACATCCGTAACTTCATCATTTATTCTCTTGTAGGTTATTGCATAAAATCCTTCCTACAAGTCAAATATAGTTGTATGATTAGAAACATTTTGTAACATATTCATATTTACAAATTCTTATGGATAAAGATATATGTCATATAATCATGAAACTATTTTCGCTAATGCAACAATCATCTATATCCCGTATACATACGGTAACTTTATGTATTCCTTCCATCTTTCCAAGACATCATGTCAGCAAGGAGGTTTCATTCTAGATAAGTAGGAATGGAATGTTGCACAACAACAAAAGCCACTTACCCATCACCTGCATATTAGTAGTAAACTACAAATATTCTAATGTGCATTGTACATTTCCTGAATATAGAAACATATCTATGTACACATATTGAACAACGAGATGAAAATTCAAATACTTATATTTGTTTATTTTGTAGAATCCATCTTGATCTATATATTCTTGAATTACTGGAGTTTCTATCAATGTGTTCAACTTCATCACCTGATTCTGAGGGCATGTTCCTATCTTGCTTATGATTAAAAATACTGAGCAAGTCTTCTTACACCACATACCACATAGAAATATGTCCATGTGCCCTACCAATGCATCCTTTCTTATCAATGATGAAATGGAAAGAGTACAATCTTCATCTTCATTAGTATAATTCTGGTGGATCATATTCCTCATTACTTGAGGAATATTTACTTGAGGAATATTTACTTGAGGAATGAAAGGAAGAGTACACTCTACTTTCTGCAATATTTTGGAGTGATATTTCTATTCATATCACTACCAACTCAATCAAAGTCATCATTTCTCTGCAGTACCCTTTGGGTACCACACCATTTTTTCTCCACTTTTACTTGGATAAGGAAAATGTCCTATGGATTTCACCATACCTCTGATCTCAAGAATCATGTCAAGATTCTCTAACTTTGAGATCTACCGTAGTCACTCCCTATGATATGGAGCACCATCCTCCCTATGCATCTGCATTAGGACATTGGAGTGACATGTAGGATCCTCTTCTACTAGTATTCTTTGTATCCATCTATGTCACATGTCAAGGTCACTAGATATCAAGATTCTTCATCTTGAATTTTGTTGCAACTTTTATCTTGCACCCATCTATGAGCTTCTCATCCTTTATAGGATTCTATATTCAACCTTGTAGTAAAGGTTGAGATCTGCATCACTCTAGTTGATCCTCAAGCTCCTCATCTAATTGTATTTGTTATCCCATGGGTTCCTACTGAGCTTTTACAAATCCTTCTGTGCATAGGTTGTTCTCTGTAGAGAGTCTCAAATCCTGTAGGTTGCTTGATCTGCTAT
This sequence comes from Pseudotsuga menziesii, assembly GCA_001517045.1. NCBI lineage: Eukaryota > Viridiplantae > Streptophyta > Pinopsida > Pinales > Pinaceae > Pseudotsuga > Pseudotsuga menziesii. The sequence goes on from LPNX010119820.1 coordinate 60,154, forward strand.
TCTACTTTGATTACACCAAATTTCTAGTGTAATATCCACCACTAAAGAGGAGATTCTAGCCCCTATAACATTCTCTTTCCATAATCGACTCCCTCTTTCTTATAGAAACCACGAACCTTACTTTGTGTCTTTTGATACTTTGATTTGCTATATACTTGATCTTGTAGATCTACTTGGAAGACTTTAAAAAACTTCCCTTCATGTCTTGAACTCATATTCAAACATCATTATGTATGACTGGCAGGTAATTCTTGATCATATCATCCTTCCATTCTGCCTTCTTGGGACATTCTTTTGCAAAGTGTCCTTTCTCATCACAGCTGAACATTTGAGTTGTGAGATGTTCTTATTCTGAAGTCCTTTTATTATTTGCAGGAATGTTCTTCCTTCTTGTCATATTCGTCCATATATTCTTCTTTTTCCATCCAATCAAGATTCTTATTACGTGCATTCCTCCATAGGTGATCTTCCTTCTAGAATAAATCCCTTGACTGAACTTGGAAGACCATTCAAAGTTGTAATCTATGCCTCAGCTTCTTTGATATTTTTTCTAATGGCTTTTAATTGCTCCTTGAGCTGAGATCTCCTGTGAAGTAACATTGAATGTTTTCCGACATTTGTATATTCACATGCTTGAGTTTATTTCTCAAGGTCATATTCATACAATATGGTCATTGAATCAAACATATCCTTGGGAGTCTTCAAGGATGATACATGTGAGATCCAATGGAAACATAAATAGTCATCTTTGTTTTGACTAGGTCCTTCTTTTTCTTTGCTTCGACTTCATATTCGTTTGGATCTGCAGCTTCTTCTTTGACATAGTTCTCCATGTCATGCTTTTTCAAGTATCATAAGCACTTTATAATTCCATGCTTATAAGTTCTCAACTCTTTTAAGCTTGTCCTCAATCTTGGAACTATTTGTCATCATGATAAAAATGAGAACCTCAAATGGAAATAGAGAGGATAGAACTTACCAGTGATATTGCTTCAACTTTATGCTTGCTTAAAGGATCTTCTACAAGACTGATTCTGGTGGAACTAGCGTTTAACAGAGAAAAACTATTTTCAACTTGGGTATTTTTCATATTTGATTGGATAGAAATATGTGCCTCCTCAATGAGAGTTGAGCAACATACTTATTTTCCCAAAACGATGGACATAACTAAAAAATATCGGATGCCCTAGTTTTCCCCAACAGTAGTTTTAGGCCAAAAGTCCACAAAATTAGAAACTTATTATATATATATATATATATATATATATATATGTTCCATCCTAGGGAGAGTTTGATGGTCCTCCTTCAACTAATTGGTAGAGGGAAGTGCCCGAAACAGGAAGCCCTAGTTTTTCTCGAGTTTATCCTACATAATTGTCTGATATTGTTTCTTCTATAGCTCTGAATTTTTTGCTCCTCAAGATTTGAAACTTCCATCTAAGGTATCCTAGTCTGTATTATTTCCTACCCCACATGCTAGAGGAGAATTGGATTCACCAGGTGGGACTTATGCGAAGTTTCCCAAGGTGACTTATTTGAGTATTGTTCAGCATAGCAAACTTGTACGGACTTCCATGTGTCATGGTTTTAGCTTCGGGGTTCGAAAATCTTACCGAAGAAACTAAAATCGGTTCCCTCTGAGAAACATTTTTCTAATCTTAATATGGACCTTCCTAATATGAGATATATCAATTCTCCCTATGTCACTTGTTTAAGGCTGAATTCTGGGAAAGGCTAGAACCCTGAGGTGGAGGAATCATATTTCCTATATTATAGTGAATTTGAGGCTAAAAATTTGACACAGGGTACACCAAGATTTTATCTTCATCCTATAAAAATTTTATCTCTTTATTCTTCTCCCATCTTGAGTTCTAGTGAAAGTACCAACATAACTAGTTTTTGTCTTCTAGGATTTTCACGCATGAAACCCTAATATTTAGTAGCTGTAGCTGTAGCAGTGTTTCAATTGCACAAAGACTTCTTTCAGGGTTTTTATGATAGCAAGTTATATTTTTTAATTGTTATACAAGATCTAAAAAATTTAGCATCCTAACCATAAGCAAAGGAACACTAAATGAAAGACAAGTACAACAACACAAGAGAACACAAATATTTTCCTCGAGGAAACCACAAGGGAGAAAAACCCACAAAACTTCCTCAGTATAGAATTTGACCAAGTATAGTGTATTTTAGGTCATGATTTTTTCTTCCTTAGTTTTATGATTTTATTTATGTTTTTGAACCTTGTTAGTATTTTTGCTTCTAGGAAATTTTGTTTATAAAGGTAATTTTGAGTTCAAACTTTTAATTTTCATGATTTTGATTTTTCTTATTTTTAAGCCTGCTTTTATAAATTTTGCTTAGATTTCATTCTTGAAGGGTTTTACAAGCTATATGTGGATTAAATGGTTTTATAAATAACACTAAGGTCAAGATTAAGCATATAAACCAAGTCTTAAACTTTATTAGTGGCCTAATGATGTGAAATTATGTGATTATGAAGACAGGGTTGAATTAGAGGAAGTTTCAGATCATGCAAATGAAAAATTTGAACTTAAACAACAACTTAATGAAAATAAGAGAAATAATTTACAGTTAGATATTAAGGAAGCTGAGCCTATTGAAAATGTTGTACCTGCAGAGACAATTTTAGATGAAAAAGAGGATATTGAAATGCAAAGATTATTGAGAATTATGCTATGTTTTTCCTGTTTTGGGTTATTGAAATTGAATGCATACCACGAGTTGATGGAGATTAATTTTAGAAAAAAAAAAAGAGGTTTTTGCTCATAAGATACCCATTCACAAAACCTCTCTCAGTTTTGCAACATCTGTCAATGTTTGAAAGAATCAGTTTAATCTTTACAGCCTATTTTTTAGGGTTTTAAAAATATTTAGTATTTTCCTGTTTTAGTGTTCATCTTGCGGGGCATATTCGAATTGATTGGAGATGAATTTTTAAAAAACAAGAGAGGTTTTTGTCCATCACAGACCCATTCACAAAAAACTCTCTCAGTTTTTACACGGGTGTCACGGATTGAGAGATACGGAAGCTTCTTTCACACCTATTTTTCAGAAATTCGCCATATTTACCAGGAATCAGATTTTGCTATTTTTAGTCAATTAGTTGAAAGTTAGTTAATGTAACTTCTAGGTAGTTTCAAATTCGACCTCATGAGGGGAATATAGAACTAATTCTTTGTAATTATAAAATATGGACAAGGGTACAAGAAAAGGGTTCGATTTTTTGGCTGGCAAGAGGAGGTCTTCAGACTTGTTCATAAGCTAAGTAAATGACTCTTATGTGTATTTGAAAGACTGATTATGAAAGATATGCTCTATTTACCCTTCATTTGGTTCACTGGCTTCATTTATAGCTTGTTTTAGCTACTCAGTTGGTAATTTCATTGATGGTTTAAATTTTTTATACTTGTACTGCTTGCCATTTGTGGATGAACCTCAGTGTTGTTTTCTGTTGGATAATGGTTATTATGTTATGCATCTCAATTTTTCTATGCTTATGATTTAGTGTTTATTTGGATTTTTGAATGCATTCCCTCTTGTCATCAAACTTCTCAACCAAAAAACCTTGAAAACCCTAAAAACCCTGTTTTGTTTTATTGAGATATTTGAGATTATGTTGGCTTGTTTTCTTGTAGTCTGGAAACAATTTCTGGCATAAACAGTGTAAACCCCCAAAAACAGGAATAGTTGCTCATCTTCCATAGTAGACTCTTTCTCTCTCTTGCTCTATCCAGCGCAAAACTTGAGTGTAAGGTGTGTTTAATGAGAGAGGTACCTCACCTATTTATATTCATTAGGTGAGTGACTCAATTTACTAACTAGGTCATCCATGTTTCCTAATTAAGGCCGACCTACCTAGGGAGACCCAAAATACATTTTATATATTACTTTTGTGGGTCATATTACCCCGACTTACAATGGAGGGTTTACCTCATGACTTTTACATGATCAATTACATCAAGGACATCTCTAAATGGAGGAATGTTATCTCTAAATAAAAATACATAAAAAGTAAAATAGAATGTCTTCTGAAGTTACAATAATTTAACACATTTTCTAGTTCCTTTTAGTGTAGATATCCAACATAGATTTGCTCTTTTTCTCTTTACACTTGTATTATCTTATCAGTTTGGATTGGTTGAATGCATGAGATTTGGACATCGAGATATTTTCTTCGAATAACAAGAATGATTTTATAATGGATTATTTGTCCCCCCCTTTTAATGGTTAAGCTATTTGAAATTTGATAATTATAGATTTTCATTTTCCCAAAGATGGATGACATCAGAAAGAGAATTAATGGGGTCCAATAGACATGTGTACTTGGGCGATAGGTCTACATGGTTTCCATATAACCATGCTACTTTATAACCGTGGGTAGAAACCACCTTGGTTTCAGAAGGTGGTAATGCTCGATGGGATTGGAAGTATTTCAAAAGTGCCTCAAGTAGGCACAAACAAGAAAAACATAACACGTTTCCTAGGTGGTTTGAATTAAAATGCGCCCTCAAGACAAAATTATTCTAGTTCACTTGATCGATGCATTATTAATGTGATCCATCGATCTGCCACCCGATCTTTTGCTTAGCTCTCTTACGGATTTGTTTAATTTTCTTATACTTTCTCGGTGCTCTGTTAATATCGACCATAGATCTATTTCCAAATCTAATGGTGGTCTGATTGTGTTCCTAACACCTAATGTGTGTAACCTTTGGTCACCAGACCATGGTATCCTCTACTGTATGTGTTTGATGTGTTTCTTATCTCTACTCTCAAGGGATAAATATTCATTTTCCTTAACATTTGAATATTTTTTAACTCATGCATCCAAGTGGATCCTTGAAATTTTCCTAGTGCTAACATCGGCTTCGACAAGGACAACTTTGTGCTTTGCATGCTATTAAGGACTTCAAACTAGTTCCTTTTGTTGTGTTATGGAGTATTTTTTCTCATAGAATTTACACATGGGGCAAACTCTTAAACTTTTAAATAACAACAAATTTTTACAAGATTGAAATGTAACAAATTTAAAATACTGGGAAAAGACTAAAATTAAGGGAAATAAGTAGAAAATAGCATGCTTTTACTCTTCTATATACATATATGGATCATGACTTCATTATTGGAAGAAACACCTGAGAATTCTACCATTTAAAACAACTTCCATGATCTCTCCATTTAACTCAGCAAGTAGATCTGTGTTGTTTCCTTGTGTTGTTGAGATGGCATAGGGTCCCATCCATAGGTTATCAAACTTTCCATTCTTTCCTTTTTATTCTCTTTTGACACCCCACTTCAGGAATAAATATCGTCGCTAAAATGGCCTTTCTATAACATTTTTGTTAAAAGTCCTCTTCACCTGATTTTGATGTTCGTGTAGCTTTATACCGACATTCTCTCTTTGCTACTGCAATTCAATTAACTCATAAAACCTCTTAACTATGTTATTTGATTCTTCTACCTCATTTTGGATCAAGTTTAGAACATGAAATCCCAATTGAATAGGTAGCATTGTTTCTTTCCCATAGACTAGCTGGAAAGTAGATGTCCCAATTTCGCTTTTCACACTTATCCTCTGAGCCCACAATGTATATATGAGATTTACATCCTAGGCTCTTTTATTTTCAGGTAGTAATGCCCCCAATTTCCTTTCCTTTTATTTTGGGAAATGAGGATTAAAATTTTCATTTTATCTTTCACTTAACCATCACATTTGTTAGATATTTTAAGAAGACTTATCATTATATTCAAGGTTGAATCCGAGTTAAAATTTTATTTTTATTTATTTTTACCATACAATGATTTACATATGAGTCAACATACTTCCCTTCCATTCAATCATGAAACAAGCTTATATAATTAAGCATTAGGGCTCTAATTTATATCCCTAGCTCAATGATTCTTTTCTTTTATGGTAATCATAGATATATAGGACATCAACTCCTCTATTTATCTAATAGGTCAACATGCATACAAACTTCTATCTTCCTTCTTCATGTTAGAATAATCAACCCATAGTTACCTACATTAGACATTAATTTAATCATTTTTGTCTTATTACCTAGATTCCTAGATTCCATTCTATGCTAGTTTCCTTATACATGTCCTAGAAGTCAACACATGCTAAAAATTGAGTCATGCAGCACTTGGGAAACATCCTAGAAACCAATTTTAGCATGTCTTCTTTATTCCATATTCTCTAAAGTGCATATCTTCCTTTTCTGAAAAGCTGCCTTGCTTTATAGTTGATTTAAGGCAAAAGGAAAAGCTAGTCTAGGTGTAACTACCTTGTTTTTTTCCAACATCATCCTCTCTCATTTTCTCCAAATAAAAGCATGTATGAGTTATATTTCAATCCCTCTTTATCTTTCCCACTTGACTTATCAAATTCATGAGCATATTCATAGATTTGGAAACAGCTTTATGCACCTATGTGGGATTTGACTAGATTTGGTAAGCATGTTTTTTTACTATTTCGAATGGCATCCCTATGCATTCCAACCTCTCATGTAATTATTTATTATAGAATCCTATTACTTCACAAGGTTGGCTATTGTACACTTACTCGATACAGATTACTGTTATGCTCCAATTTCAGTCTCCTTTGGTGTGAATTTTGCATGTTTGATTAGCAATTTTATGAGTATTATTGTTCTATCTCTTGGGTTCATTTTCCACATGGTATCAAACCCTTTGTATATCGATTTCTTTCCTTCCAAATTGTTATTGCAGGTTCAACATCATTGACTGGGAGCACATTCGGTTGACTGGAGGGCACAACTACTGAGCTATGGACCAATCTTAGAAGATCATCTTGACTCCATTCAATTTATTTGAGTGGAAAGCTGAGATGGATAAATTGTTGAGAGTGAAATATCTCAATAGGGTGACTATGGAAACTAAGGAAGAGCCCAATGCAGTTGTAGAGAAAATTAAATGGCACAACAGGAGGGATGAGGCCTATGGTCTTTTGTGTCTTAGCATTTCAAGAGACGTCCTCTTCCATCTTGATGGATTGACATCACCTAATGAAGTGTGGGAGAAGCTTGAAGATATTTTTGGAAAGATAAATGAGATGAGAGGACATCAAATCTAGAATGAGCTGATCTCCTTGAGTCCCAGTAGCTTCAAATCATTGCAACTCTACTTTTCCAAGTTTAAGGCTCTTGTTTTGCATCTAAAATAGTGTGCGATAAAAAAGAAGGAAGAGCAACTAGTCTTGGCCATACTCTCTAAGCTTGGTCCTAACTATTGAGTGTTTGGTTAGACCTTCCATGCCACCAAGTTGACAGCACGATCCTGGAAGATGCCTAAGCTTGCAAAGTTCATGGAATCCCTCACACAGGAGAAAGATAAGTTGGTGATGATGGGAACCATAAAACCTTCCAAAGACCAATATTTGGTTATTGGAGATTCAAGGGTGGATTCAAAAAGCAAGAAAAAAGATAAAAATCCACCTGAGCAAAAGAGAGACAAGTCAAAGTCTCAAGAGGAGCCTCAAAGCTCTAGGAAGAACTCCCAGAAGAATAAGAATAAAGGATAAATGAGCAAGTGCACATACTGCAGTAAGGGCTATCATCCTAAGAGATATTGTATGAAGAATCAAAGTGACATGTTGACCCAACTCCTAGAGAATAATAACATATCCCTTCCTGATTGCTCAAATAAGAAGGAAGGAGGATCAAATTCAGAAGACAGAGAGAGAGTACATGCCTTGGTTGCTGGCACATCAAGCTCACCTATATTCATCATATATTTTGGAGCTTCTAGAAATATGGTTTCGACAAAAGAGACATTCTCCTCTCTTTACATGTCAAAATGTCTACCAATAGTTTTGGGAGATGACTCTCTCACTGACATTTTTGGGAAGGGTAGGATTGATCTTGACCATGGTAGTTTCAATAATTTTCTGTATGTTCTGGGTCGTGCCTCTAATCTCTTGTCATTGTATCAGATGACTCATACTAGGTCTCAAAATAAGGTCATATTATCCCCTGATGATGTTGAAATCAGTGAGATTTCGAATGGTAAAGTCATAGCAAAAGGTGTTGTTGATCACACTTCGAAGGTATACAAGTGTTCCCATTTTCTACCCTACTCAAATCCCTCTACTCTTATGATTCATGCTAATGAAGGAAGCAAGGTTTGGCATGAAATATTTAGCCATCTTAACTACAATTATCTTTCTGATTTGAGTGAAAAATATATGGTCATAGGGTTACCAAAGATCAAGTTTTCTAAGGGAGTATGTCAAGGTTGTATCCTAGGAAAACACCCAGAGCACGTATGAGAAAGCTAGTCATGAGAAAACCTCTGCACCTCTTGATTTGATCCACAATGAAATTTTTGGTCCATTCCCTGATATGTCCATGAATCAAGCCAAATATGCACTCACCTTCATAGATGAATTTTCTAGGCATTGTTGGGCTCACTTCCTAAAGCATAAGTCTGAAGTTTTTGACCTCTTCAAAGTCTTTAAAGCCTTGGTTGAAAACCAGTTTGGGAGGAAACTCAAGATCCTCAGATATGACAATGGTGGTGAGTATGTCAAGTCAAAGTTCATTCAGTATTTCAAAGATGTAGGTATTCAGATGCAGCATTTGATCCCTTACATGCCACAACAAAATGGTGTTGCTGAGAGAAAGAATAGATCACTGAAGGAGATGGCAACCTACATGATGGAGGCTAAGACTTTGCCACCAAAGTTTTGGGATGAGGCTATAAACTGTGCATCCTACATCCATGATAGGGTGCCTCATAAGCATCTTGATGGTATGACTCCTTTAGAATCTTGGAGTGGGCACAAGCTAGATGTGACCCGTTTCAGTATTTTTGCCTCAAAGGCTTGGGCTAGAATTCCAACTAAAAAGAGGAAGGATTTGCAACCCCAAAGGAAAGAGTTCCTATTTGTTGGTTATTATGAAGATTCAAAAGGGTACAAGCTGATCAACTTGAGCACTAACAAATATTTCATTGAAATAAGTGTTTAGTTCCAAGAACAGCCTTTAGCAGCAGTTGAAGTTGGAGAGTCCTCTTCATCACCAGAACCATTGATTGTAAGTGAAGAGACTAATGAGTTTGTTGATTTTGATATGTCTGATAATGATGATTTTATTTCAGATTCTAACAGTCCTACAAAACCAAAATGGGCAGCAAATACCATTCATGCAACTTGAGAACTAGCTGGAAATCCTAATCACACTATGAGGATGAGATCTCAATTTGAGAGTGCCCTTTGTGTGAAAGATCTTGTATTTGCTGAGAAGTGCTATCTGATGGTTGAATCAGATCCATAGACATATGAAGATGCAGCACACGATTCAAGATGGAAAACATCCATGAAAGAAGAATTAAGCTCACTCCAGAAGAACAACACTTGGGAACTGGTTGATCTTCCCCGAGGGAGGAAGCTAGTTCAATGTAAGTGGGTTTTCAAGACCAATTTTGTTGTTGATGGTTCACCTTTGAAATATAAGGAAATATTGGTAGCCAAGGGCTACTCACAAGTACATGGTATTGACTACAATGAAACCTTTGCACCGATGGAAAAGATGGACTCCATAAGGCTAGCTCTAGCCATTGGAGCTTCAAAGCAGTGGGAAGTACATCACATGGATGTGAAGTGTGCTTTCCTAAATAGAGATATCACTGAGGATATTTACATGCGACAACTTAAAGGGTTTGTTTCTAATCCATCTTTAGTGTGCAAGTTAAATAAATCATTGTATGGGCTCAAGCAAGCCCCCAGGGCTTGGTATGCCAAGATTGATGGATTTTTGCTGTCACTGAGTTTTGTTCAATGCAAGTCTGATCCTAATGTCTA
>LPNX010119820.1:74815-108545 GCA_001517045.1 Pseudotsuga menziesii
GACCATCATCACCATCGTTGTCGTCGTCATCATCATCATCATCATCATCATCATCGTCATCATCATCATCGCCATGCTCATCATCGCCATGATCATCATCACCATGATCATTGATCATCGATCATCATCATCAACATCGCCATGATCATCATCACCATAGTCATCATCATCATCTTCATCTTCATCTTCATCATCATCTTCATCATCATCATCATCATCAACATCAACGTCGTCATCATCATCATCATCAACATGATCATCATCATCACCATCAACATCATGAACATCATCATCACCATCGTCGTCATCATCATCATCATCAACAACATCGTCACCATCCTCATCCTCCTCCTCCTCATCATCATAAACATCTTCATCATCATCATCATCATCACCATCATCACCATCCTCATCCTCATCATCACCATCATCATCACCATGATCATTGATCATCGATCATCATTATCAACATCGCCATGATCATCATGATCATCTTCATCATCTTCATCTTCATCAACATCGCCATGATCATCTTCATCCTCATCATGATCATCTTCATCCTCACCATCCTCACCCTATGTCAGACCTTACCACTAGCACCCGTCACCCTTTCTCTCTGGCACACACACACAAATGCCTGTGTTAGACCTTACCACTTGCACCCCTTAACCTATCTCTCTGACACACACACACACACATTCGTATGTCTCCCATTACCAATAACACCCCCTAACCTATCTCTCTATCACACACATATCCCCATGTATCCCCTTATTACACACCCCTAGAGTTGTAAAACAATATAGTTAGGTTGAAGAAAGGGGGGATGTTAAGACACAAAGACTAAGGGAGTGCTTGTTAATTCCCCCTAAACTTTGAATGATCCCTTAGCCATGCAACTACCTTCTTAAATGCTCCAAAGTTCTATTAGAGTAAAACGCGCAAGCATTTTATGTATCCAAAGGCGCCCCCGTTTTTGTTAACAATAACGCGTGCATGTTTCTTCTTAGTATAAACAATAGCAGTCCCTGTCCGAGAAATATTCTAACACATTTCACACAGGTTTGACAGTCTACGCACAATTTCAAGTTACATAATAGTATTTGAACATTCTCTTCTTCACAATATTATCACACAAAATTGTTTTGTGAATCAAGCATCTCCACCACAAGTTTCTAATTTTTGCTTGGAGCATGGTATACATTGAGGAGCAAGAAATAAAGAATGACTTGATCGAGAAAGAATCCATTAATTGAGCAAGGATCCACATAGAGCATCTCCACCATGGTTTTCCTTGCGATTGAGGAGCTATCAAAGGCAACATTAACTTGGTCACTGTGGTGGAGTATGTAGACACAATTGAGCAAGAAAGAAACCAAGTTTGGAGAATTTCCCATTGAGGAGCACCATACAACATTTGTACCATTGTTTTTCTTGCAATTGAGGAGCTAGCAAAGGCAATGTATTCTTCCCAATCTCCCCCCTAGCTCAAGAGTATGTAGACACAATTGCTCAAGATATTTACCAAGCTTGGGGAATTTCCAATTGAGGAGCACCATAGAGTATCTTTACCATTGTTTTTCTTGCAATTGAGAAGCTAGCAAAGGAAACATTCTTCCCAATCTTCCCCCTATCTTGAGTATCTAGACACAATTGAACAAGAAAGAAACCAAGCCCTGGGTATTTTCCCCTTGAAGAGCTAGAAAAGGAAACCATATATATCATTGATCATTGTGGTCATGGGAAACTCACGCAATTGAGCAAGAAAATTAGCAAGGAAGCAGATACCCAATGAAATCCTTGAAGAAATTAGAGAGAAGAAAAGAAATGACATGACCAATCGAAGACGCTCTACGGACACTCAACCAATTCTGATTGTTGAGGATGCCACAGTTCTTCCTACCAATCCACATCAAGAAAAATAAAAGCATTCGATCGAGGGGTCTTCGGTCACCATATCAGTAGAAGAACGAGCACTGCATGGCACTGATGAAGGAGTAAAACGTAGGTGCACATCAAGGCCACCTGAAACCTTTGCAGATTTAATTGAATGTGGGTATACAAGTGATGAAGTTAGAGAGACATTGAATGCCGAAGGTATGCTAATAGAAGACAATGTTGTTCAGACCACTCAAGAGGATTTACAATTGCCACCGTCCGACCGTCAGGAAGACACAGAAGGACATGAAGCTCATGTTCAAATGCCAGACCGACCAGGTGATATGGTACAGGGTGCAATTCCAACCTCCCTACCTCCATTAACAACTTCATGCCGAAGAACTCCAAAACGTATACAAATCGATGAAAGTCTCATTGGTTCACTTGAAGGTACGTTGTCTAAACGCAGTATTGCATATCAATCTCAACATATACTTGTCAACTATTTTGATTCTAAATGTTATGGAGATAAATGTAGATTATTTATATCATTGTTAAAATCTAGTTCTATGACTGTTGTTAGGAAAAACTTAAATATAAAGATGGTAAATAGTTATGAACCAAGTTCTTATGTTGTCAGAATTTTGGTAGATGCATTTAGTAATATTGGAAAGAAATATCGTTCAAAGGATCGCAATGCAGCTCGCCGTGTGTTGTCACAATCAATCATGAAAAAAAAGCACCAGGGCCCTTCGCTTTCTTAAGCCTACATCCAAACTTGTAGGATTGGATATTAAATCACTCCGTAGGTATTGTTCTAGAAGAGAACAACTTGATTCTGGTGAAACAGATGTCTGGTCCTTCGTTGGCAGGTTGCCACGCTCCGATATGAAGCTCATTGATGCGGTAAAGGGACCGGTGCAAGAGTTTTGGCATGACAATAGTAGACCTTCATCCAACCAAAAAGATGTACTAAAATTGAGAATGGGTTCAAGGGATCGTGAGCCCCACATTAAACATTTTCTTGACATGACACAAACATAATTATATGAGAGGTTTAGGCATGAACATAATGAACTTAACTTGGGCCAAAGATCCTTCAAGAAATGCAAACCATGGTATGTTAAAATAAACACTACTCGTAACACATGTTGTTGTCTTTATCACATTGAGTACGCTTATTATAATGATACATATATACATATATTGCGTGTTTTGCATAACACTCTTGTGCAGGAATGCTAAACTACATTGCCATTGACATCATCTAGAGAGTTTATCCATAGCATCTTGTGTAGAAGGACAAAAGGTTGCACATTTTATCAAAGGCCTTGTGTAGATGGGACATGCCCAAGGTGTGGTGGAATGGCATTTTTGAACAAATGCATACATGTCACCGATGAGCATGAACTTGGGAGACATGAAGTGAACTTGCAGTCATTAAAATATGTCACGTATGATATCGGTGGAGGGAATGAAAGGAAATTAAATACAATTGGTCACCTCTTAGGTTAGCAATGAGTTCCTGAATAATATTTTTTCCTATTGATATCTATTTCTACTTCATATATGTAACAACATATTGATCTGTACATCTTTATTGTTGATCTACCAGGTACTAGTATGCAAATTCATGGAGGAAATCTTTGAAAAGACACAATAGTATGTAAAGCATTTACATGTGGCTGGTTGGCAAGATGAGTAGTTTAGAGCATGCAGGGATACATTTCCTATTGGAACTATATTATCAGTGGTCAATTTTGTGGAAAACTACACTCTTCAACCACAAAATGAGATTCAGAGTCAGTATTATCACTCAGATTAGGTCAGCATAATGGTCCATATCACCTATAGACATGGGGCAGATAGTACTGAAGAGAACAAGGTTATATTAAAGGAGTATCACTTTTACATAACTGATGATAGGTGTCATGAATTGGATTTTGTACAACATAGCTTTCAATTGTTCTACAAACACTTGGAGGATAACAATATACAGATGGAACAACATTGAATTGGTCTGATGGTTGTGCGAGGCAATTAAAAAATTCTAGTGTCTTCCAATGGCTGTGTATTCTCCACAAGAGGCACAAGGTGCCACATATTTGGAACTATTTTGAGACCGGACATGGAAAAGGGGAACATGATGGAGTAGGTGCATGCATCAAGACTGTATTACATAGGCAAAAGATGAATTTCACAGCTATCTCGCTCATTTGAGATGAAAATACCATTGTTGCATGGTGTTCTTCAGTGATGGGGCAGGGATCTAGAAGGAAAGAAGACCATTCATCTCAAAAAGCACATGTACATAGATATTTTTGGGATGTGGTCGATGTAGATCGATCACACCTATATTAGTGCAAGACTGTCCAAGGAACTCGTGCATTCCATTCAGTTAGAACGTCAGACAATGCTATAATTGAAATGTGGACAAGAAAACTCTCTTGTTTTTGTTATCCATGTAGTAGTGGTGAATGGGACAACTGTGAATCCATAGATTGGGTTGACAGCTGGGATCGTGTATCACTCCCCATTGGTCGACAAATAACTTCAGAATTATCTCAGTTAGAGGAAGGCCAGTTGAGTATTTTACATGACTATGACCACATTTCAGATCTCATACAACCAGTTTCGACTATTATGTTGATCACTTTGAAATGTTTGATGAGTAGTTGTGTTTAGTTAGCTGACTCCTAGGTCTGCACTTTATTTTATGTAGGGCACATATAAGCAGTGGTTGCCCCGAGAGACAATGAATGGCACATTGACTACTGGCTAGCACATCGCTTGGATGGGAAGAAGACCCTCATTGTATCATTAAGCGACTCTGAGGGCAATGCTTTTCCAATTGGGTCAATGGTTATCAAAGGGGAATATTTGACACAGGTTTCCCACGCACTAAAGAAAAAGGGTTATGTATTTGAAGATTATAGACCAGGTCAAATTGTATACCATTATACAAACTTAGTTATTGGCACAAACCTTTAGCTGCAAACAATGCCAAACAAGAACTCATCAAAGTCATGATACTTGTTTCCTTACTCCGAGCACGAGAGGCTAAAGGATACCGTTGCTATTAGAGGTGAACCCGATGGTATAGTCGAATGACCACAGGTAGGTAGTCAGGTATGTGGTAGTCAGATATTTTGGTTTCATGGTCTCATTGATTATTTGCAGTTTGATACATTTAGCGCTTGATATATTGATAAATTCAATAGACTTCTACAATGGATTTGTTGTATTATATTGATACTTACATGACTCGTGCCTTATAGCCCAATACCATTATCTACCACTCTATCTGGGATATGTCTATGGCATTTTCCTTAGATCTTGAAGTTTATCATATAAGGACATATCCTTGAATCCGATAATTATCTCATTCACTCCGATAATTTGTTCCTCCTGAGTAGGGATTCAACATGTGTCCTTGAAAGCTTGTAGGAGGTGTGATTCAACGTGTGATAGAATGATGGTCGTTGCTCGGATCGATGAACCACCGACTCTGTTGGATTCAAGACATCGGGATAGTGCTAGGGAGGCCCTCTAATCTAGTTCCATGGATAAGAAACCATTTTTTTGGTCAATTTTGGAAACTAGGGTTTTGCTCAGTAAGTGAATGTGAAATATTTGCACATGGGGGTCAAATTCACATATTGCTCGACCGTGAAGGTGTGTCTAGAGTTCCCACATAACACATGCCTAAACACAATTGCATGAACCACTGGAAGCCCTTTTTGATGCACGATTTCCATTCTATGCCCCAGGTAGGGATTCAAGAGGTGTCCTTGAAAGCATGTAGGAGGTGGGATTCAGCATGCCGTAGAATCATGACCGTTGCTCAGATTGACGAACTGTCGGCTCTGTTGGATTCAAGACATTAGGATAGTGCTAAGGTGTCCCTCTAATATAGTTCCATGGACAAGAGACCATTTTTGGTCAATTTTGGAAACTAGGGTTTTGCTTAGTAAGTGAATGTGAAATATTTGCACATGGGGGTCAAATTCGCATATTGCTCGACCATGAAGGTGTGGCTAGCATTCCCACATAACACATGCCTAAACACGTTTGCACAACCCACTGGAAGCCCTTTTTATGCACGGTTTCCATTCTATGCCTCGGGCAAGGATTCAACACGTGTCCCTAAAAGCTTGTAGCAGGTGGGATTCAATGTGCCATAGAATCATGATAATTGCTCGGATCGACGAACCGTCGGCTTCGTTGGATTCAGGACATCGAGATATTGCCAAGGTGGCCCTCTAATCTGGTTCCATGGATAATAGACCATTTTTTGGTCAATTTTGGAAACTAGGGTTTTGCTTACTAAGTGAATGTGAAATATTTGCACATGGGGGTCAAATTCGCATATTTATCGACCATGAAGGTGTGGCTAGTGTTCCCACATAACACATGCCTAAACACACTTGCACGACCCACTGGAAGCCCTTTTTTATGTAAGGTTTCCATTCTATGCCCTGGGTAGGGATTTAACAGGTGTCCTTGAGAGCCTATAGGAGGTGGGATTCAACGTGCCATATAATCATGACCATTGCTTGGATCAATGAACCGTTAGCTCCATTGGATTTAGGACATCGGGATAGTGCTATGGTGGCCCTCTAATCTGGTTCCATGGACAAGAGACCATTTTTTTGGTCAATTTTGGAAACTAGGGTTTTGCTGAGTAAGTGAATGTGAAATATTTGCACATGGGGGTCAAATTCACATATTGCTCGACCGTGAAGGTGTGGCTAGCATTCCCACATAACACATTCCTAAAAACTCTTGCACGACCCACCGGAAGCCCTTTTTATGCACGGTTTCCATTCTATGTCCTGGGTAGGGATTCAACAGGTGTCCCTGAAAGCCTGTAGGAGGTGGGATTCAACGTGTCATAGAATCATGACTGTTGCTCAGATCGACAAACCGTCAGCTTTGTTGGATTCAAGACAAGGGGATAGTGCTAGGGTGGCCCTCTAATTTGGTTACATGGACAAGAGACCATTTTTTTGGTCAATTTTGGAAACTAGGGTTTTGCTTAGTAAGTGAATGTGAAATATTTTCACATGGGGGTCAAATTCGCATATTGCTCGACCGTGAAGGTGTGGCTAGCGTTCCCACATAACACAGGCCTAAACACACTTGCACAACCCACCAAAAGCCCTTTTTTATGCACGGTTTCCATTCTATGCCCTGGGTAGGGATTCAACAGGTGTCCTTGAAAGCCTGCAGGAGGTGGGATATAATGTGCCATAGAATTATGACCGTTGCTTGTATCGATCAACCATTGGCTCCGTTGGATTCAGGACATAGGGATAGTGCTAGGGTGGCCCTCTAATCTAGTTCCATGGACACAGGACCATTGTTTTGGTCAATTTTGGAAACTAGGGTTTTCCTTAGTAAGTGAATGTGAAATATTTGCACATGGGGGTCAAATTCGCATATTGCTCGACCATGAAGGTGTTGCTAGTGTTCCCACATAACACATGCCTAAACACGCTTTCAAGACCCATCGGAAGCCCTCTTTTATGAACATTTTCCATTCTATGCCCCGGGTAGGGATTCAACAGGTGTCGGCTTTGAAAATTCCTTGACCGTGAATGTGTGGCTAGTGTTCCCACATGGAACCTTCCTAAACACATTTGAACGACCAACCAAAAACCCTTTTTGATGCACGATTTCCACTCTATGCTCCAGTTAGGGATTCAACAGGTGTCCCTAAAATCCTGTAGGAGGTGGGATTCAACGTTCCATAGATTGATGACCGTTGCTCGGATCAATGAACCATTGGCTCTGTTGGATTTAGTACATCGGGATATTGCTAGAGTGGCCCTCTACTTTGGGTCCATGGACAAGGGATCATTTGTTTTTGTCAATTTTGGAAACTAGGGTTTTTCTCAGGAAGTGAATGTGACATTTTTTCACATAAAGGTCAGCTTGAAGGTGATTGTAGATCTTCCCCTCATCCAAGAGATGTGAGCATTTGTACGATGAAATGCAGGAGGAGACAATGCCATTACGTCAGTAACCACTCTATGGAACATTTTTATGTTTATAAACAAGTGGCCAACCAATTACGCCATTATTACAAAATTTATATATCTTCACACTACAAATGCCGCGAATAATACTCCATAAACATGAATTTATAAAACAATATTCAGAATAGTACTTCTCTAATCAATTTAAACTATAATAAAATCACACATAACTTTGATCTCTTTCAAATTTGTTACTTAAGGCCATTCATCAAATGCCATGTACATTAACAAAATGATAAAATAATGTGCAGGACATACATAATGTGCAGGATATAGTCATAACCATTATTTTTAATCAACTTTATAATACTTGGATACTTTTAAGTTTGATGTGTATCCCATGTATTCGTTAGATGAAATACATCATGCCAAACACTAATTTTATGTATGTAGACCACACAGGTGCATCACTTAGGTGTGTCAACTTCGTGCATCCTTTACAAGTTTGTTAGGTTGTTATGTGGGTAAGGTGCTTTTGTATTCCAGCAAGTTGGATCAGTTGCTTAGCCGTGTTGGGTGCTTATGTGTATTAGGTATGTTCCATGTTTGTGAATACAATTTGACATTGTTAATATAACATTGTATATGCAATTGGATTGTGGTAAAAAACAATTAAAATGTACATTTTTTTCATTACATAATATTGTAATTGTGCATTGTTCTCAAATTTATAAATGATATCTCCATGCAATCGTAAAATCTATAAAAAAATGGGAACATTACACATAGAAACATTCTTGGCCACACGTGCATAATCACACTTAAAAGACTGAACCAAGAAGATCTCAAGAGCCTTGATATAAAATATTTTTTATATCATGAAAGTTATACTACAAAAATAGAAGGCCTATCTATGGCCTGTCATTGTACATGTATCAAAAACATATTTGATGTACATGTGCAAACAAAAGTACATCTGTCCCGGACCGCACCCCTATACTCTAACTTCGGATTGCACATAAAAATGGCATATTTGTCTTGGACTAACACATCAAAAATCTAACTTTCTCTTGTTTTTCCCGGACCCTGATGCTTTTCGGCTCTATCTACGACCACTGTGCATCTCTGGCGACTGCAAATCAATGACAATATTTCTTGATCAGGTAACTTAACTAGTATTGTCCATCAATAACAAAGTTTGCAAATTTAAAATATGACTCAATTGTAAATAAAACAAAGACTCACTGCATCCGTCGGGGGCATAGGTGCCTTTGGTGTCGAGGGTATAGGTGCCTCTGGTGTCCTCCTCCTTGCAGAGAGCCTCTCTGCAATGCTTCTCTGCGAATAAAAAAAAATGTCAATTATCTAAAGAATTATCAACATGTACATGAATGAGAAAGTACTAATCAATTATGTAAAAAATGAACATCTCACCAAAAAAATCATTTCTAGGGGATTATGCTGGGACTCTTCAGCAGTAAGAGGAGCCGTAGGTTGAACATCAACCTTAGTTGCATGCACTAATGGACCACGGTGTGGCTACATTCACCAAATGATTAAATAGTTAGATCTCATGCATGTCCATAAACAATACAAATGAAATGTACAATTACAAATATTCAATTAGATGTACCTTAGTGTGACTTATCCCTATTGTAGATGCGGCATTGACCGCAGCACCAGCAATCCCACTAAGGTCTGGCACAGATGACTCTACATCCTGATGCTGTAAACATGTAAAAATAACATTAAGAAAAACCACTTGTGAAGTGAATTCATAGCTAACCAACCATTGCCATTGGAAGTGTGTACATTACCATGGGATGAGTAGGTTGATCCTCATGCACACCCACTCTCTTCAAGGAAGAGGGTCGTCTGGTGTAAACAACCCCCTTATCTATGTTTGGAATACGGGGAGATCCAAACCAAAGAGCCGGTGCAGGGATCTACGATGATGTCTGCAGTCATTAAGTGTTACCATAGTTAGACATGGCTTTGAATGGATGGAATAATACGTACTGAAAAACTAACATGTTGTAATATACATACCCCTTCTTGGGACATATCTCCCCCATGGGAGTGACCACTTCCATCAATTTCTTGCCCCTCTTCAGATGCTAATAACATCTGCAAGTTTAAAAATAATAAATATTAGCGAACTATATAGGAGTGTACAGTAAGAAATTTAAATAATTCGAACAAGATTCAGTCATAACCCATGTATTTACATTCTTCAAGTAATCATAAATTCCACCTTGGACTATGTCGTTGATATCAACGTCTCCAGCACCACGTTCTAAGTGAGGTTCCTGCAACTTCAAAAATTATAAATATTAGACAATTTAAAAAATTAATCAAGACTAACACATGCATTAACAAAATTAAATGTAATAACAAAATGACAAGTGTTTAAATATTACCTCAATGGTGGTTGTTTGGACCTTGGGTACAACCACACCAGGTGCAGTACCACCCCCGTGAGAGGCATCAATCTCCTGCAAGAGTAAATATTGCATATATTACGAATCTTTTAATATGTTTCATATAGTATGGAAAACTTAAAAATTGAACAATAACATATTTTTAAAACAATTTTCTTACCTGACCACCAGTCATCGTAGTGGTACCATGTCTTGGTCCAGGACCATAACAAGGTCCCCCACACGATGTGCAGATGTGTGTCTCGCTCTGAGGCACATGGGATGTTGGTCTATCCCCACCAATAGATGTCCCTCCACCACCAGAAGTTGGTGGTTGTACACTAGCAGAGGAAGAGGGCGCTCTCTAGTCAATAGTGGTCTTGTGTTGAGAGACCATCTCAGCTAGAGTAAAAAATGCCTCCTGTGTTTGGGAAACCATGTCATGTGCAAAAGGGATGTCTGCCCTTGGTATCTAGGCCTAGGGTGCAGGTATCTATGGATTGGCATCTCTATTCCTAGCTTGGGGTCGGTGTTGGGGCATCCCCCTACCAACTCCCTCTAAGCCCAACATGTCAAAATAGTTGACATGTTTCCCCATCACAAACTCTGCATACAATTTTCAAAGGAAGTACATCGGTACTTCCCTATTGTTATGATGGGGAATGTCAAAAACCATGTACCACCTATCCATCCAATTGTCTCTTATGGGTGGAAAGGTGCACCACTCAATAGAAATATGTGGCCTGTTGATCTCCGGAATGTCATCCACCCTAGGCAGTCTAAACAATGAATATATGTGTTGTTTTGTTATTTTGAGCTTTTTTACCCCGTTGTAACTTAACCCATCAGCATATTGTTGTCTTTTCCTCTCCCTATAAGATGCGATACTATACAAAGCATCATTCGATCTTGCGATCGTATCAACAATAGACAACAAAGAATCTGACAAGGAGCGATGGAGCTCATCTCCACCCTCCAAGTAGAACCAATGTCTCTCAAATGGGAAATAAAACTCAGTATCTCTGCATTGTTATCCATAGTAGCCACTACAATCATAAATACAAATAAAATATCATTAGAAATATAAACACATGATATAATGACATATCTAAGCACTGAAAATTGTATAACTAATGTACGACAAATAACAACATATAAACTAAATCTATCATGTAAATTTAAAAATTGATCTTGAATTTTACAGTAAAGAATAAACATTTAACATTTTTCATTTCATATTTATGTACTAAATTCAAGTATTAATTCCAATTTTTAAGTATGCATGTGTACATAAAGTGTCTTGGTGCATATGTTGATTGCGAAGCTCCTCTAGCTAATTTTAAGGCTTGGATTATGAAGTTTCGTTGAAATTGTGAGGTGTTGACTATTGCCTTTGCAGGACCAGCTCCCAAATTACAGGTAGAGGAAACAACTAGACCCTAGAATAGGCGGCATAATGTGTTGTTGATGAATAAAATCCTAGTATAAGCAATTATTTTGTTAGATATGTAATTATTTGTTGTAGTGGGATGTTTTTTGGACTCCAAAGTCTATTTAGCAGATCTTTATGGATTTTATGGTTGCAAGGGTTCCACTAGATTATATCATGTATGATAGTATGTGATTGGCATGTTTAATCAAATACATCAACCTACCTATGTATCTTCACGTTCATAGAGTCTATTGTTGAACTTTGTTGTCTTGACCTTAACCAAAAAGTACCCTTCGTTCAAGACGAAATATTTGTTAAAAGCATGGGAAGCTTCTATACCTTATTTTAACACTTGGATTGGGAAGTTTCATCAAAACTATAAGGTTTTTATTGATGTTCTTGGAAGAACAACTTCGAGAAGTTTCATCAAAATTATAAGGTGTTTATTGATGTTCTTGGAAGAGCAACTTCAATATTTCGGATAGAGGCAAGGCATTTACGATGTTTGTTTATGTATTTTAGGGGAATATATGAATTCTACTTGATTTTTTTTTAGTTGTATGCAAGCTTGCAACATAATTGACAATTTTTTCATATTTGTTAATTTTGGTTTGGATTCACAATAGTGAAGTTCGTCTGTTTTTTATGAGTTAATTGGGGTTTTGGTTTACATTGGGCATGTAAATTACTTATGCAAACTTGCAATGTGCTTGACAAACTTTGCATATTTGTGGATTTTGGTATGGATTCACAAGGATCCTTGTGAATATGCATATGGAAATAGTGAAATTCATTTGTTTTTTGAGTTAATTGGGGTTTTGGTTTCCATTGGGCATGAGAAATTTGGGTATGAATTTTGGTAAATAATCAAAATTATTTAATTTTTATGATTAAATTGGGGAATTGGTTTCAATTGGGCAATTACATTGGGGTTTTTGTTTCCATTGGCCAATTCCATTGGGGTTTTTGTTTCCATTGGCCATAATTTAATTTATTTTGGTTTAATTTTTCAATTTAAGGCAAATAAATTGATGAACAAAGAGAAAAAAACATGAAAAGAAATGAGGAAAATACCTCACAAATAGGAGGTTTATCCAAAGGTGGAGATGGATGGATTTGGAACACCCAAAAATGCGTTCTCTCAGTTGAGAATTGCTTCAAAGTTGTCCAATAGCCGCGCGATGAGACGAAAAAGACGCGCTCAGCCTATTTTTTTTAAAAGGCTTTCCAAATCGCACCTCCGTTTTAGTGAACAAAATCATGCGCACAATTTTGTTCACTAAAATGGAGGCGTGATTTGATTAAATAAAACGGAGGCACGATTTGGTTTACTATTCTAATTGGTATGCTTATTGGTAGCCTTGGGACTAGGCTTGGCAGGTTCGGGATTGCTTGGGATGATTTCTTTTTTTTGGATCAAGAGTGATTGACTTCACTCCAACATTGCATCTAAAAGGTCCCTCAACTTCTTACACACACCCATCAATCCAAGTATGCTTCAGTTTTTCTCATCAAGTTCAACATGAAATATTGCAAGCCAAGAAAGACTCCCTTCCTTTTAGGAGTTATGCTTGAAGAAGCATGTTCTTCTCCTATGGTAAATAATACACTGTATAGGAAATTAATTGGGTGTTTGATTTATCTTACACACACTCGACCTACTTTATCTTATGCAGTTAGTGTGGCTTCGAGATACATGGATCAGCCTCATGAGATCGACTGGAGAGTATCCAAAAGGATCCTAAACTTTGTTCAAGGAAGAAGAACTCATGGGATCTTCTACAAAGCAAAATATGATCTTGATTTGATTGGGTTTACTAACAATGATTGGGAAGGTGACAACATATATCGAAAGTCTACATCGAGATATGTGTTCATGCTCACCAAAGGAGCAATTAGCTGGTCAAGCAAGACGCAGAGTGCCATAGCACTCTCATCTACAGAAGTAGAGTATAGAGGAGTTGTAAATACAACAACTCAATGTTTGTGGTTGCAGGGGATACTTCGAGAATGTGGCTTTGAATCAGAGTTTTCAACTATTATCTACTGTGATAATCAGAGCACCATTCCAATCTGCAATGATCCAGTTCAGAAACAACGAAACAAGCACATTGAGATCCATATGCACTACATTAGACAACTTGTGCATGATGGTACCATTATTTTACTCTTCTGTGCATCTTCAGAACAAGTAGCAGACATCTTCACCAAAGTTTTTTGTGAGAAGACCTTCAACAATCTCAAATCACTATTGGGGATTGTTGATCATGTTGTGAAGCATGATTGATGACAAGATTTCGATTTTTTTTTCCTGTCCATGTTTAAGGGAGGATTTTTCCACTTGGTTTTTCCCTCTTTTTTTGGTTGTATGGACAAGTAGTATGTAAAGGGTAACTAAGCCTTGTTTCCAGGCCCTATAGTTTTCTGATATTTACTCATAAATTCAGGCTTAAGGGTGGGGGGGTGTTAGAATAATCAACCCATAGTTACCTACATTAGACATTAATTTAACCATTTTTTTCTTATTACCTAGATTCCTAGATTTTATTCTATGCTAGTTGCCTTCTACATGTCCTAGAATTCAGCACATGCTAAAACTGAGTCATGGAGCGCTTGGGAAACATCCTGGAAACCAATTTCAGCATGTCTACTTTATTCCAGATCCTCTAAATGCATATCTACTTTTTCTGAAAAGCTGCCTTGCTCTATAGCTGATTTAAGGCAAAAGGAAAAGCCATTCTAGGTGCAACTGTCTTGTTTTTTGACCACATCATCCTCCCTCCTTTTCTCCAAATAAAAGCATGTATGAGTTCTCTTTCCATCCCTCTTTAGCTTTCCCACTTGACTTAGCAAATTCGTGACCATCTTCATAGATTTGGAAACTTCTTTATGCACCATTAGGGGATTTGACTAGATTTGGTAAGCCTACTTTTTGCCTATTTCGAATGGAATCTTCATGCATTCGAACCTCTCATGTAATTATTTATTACAGCAGCCTATTACTTTACAAGGTTGGTTATTGTACACTTACTCAATACAGATTAGTGTTGTGCTCCAATTTCAGTTTCCTTTGGTGTGAATTTTGCATGTTTGATTAGCAATTTTGTGAGTGTTATTGTTCTATCTCTTGGGTTCAATTTCCACACTTCAAATTTATTTTTTTCCTTTAACATATTCCAATTAACCTATAATCTATTCACTAGAAAATGTCCATTTATTATATCCAACTATATTTCTATAATCTACATTTTCATGTAGACCCCTTATCTTTTAGTTTATGTTTATTTATTTTTGAGCATACTCAAATCTTATGGCGTAAATCAATACAAAAACATATACTAGTGCCCAGTATTAATGGTTATATTTGTATTCCCTTTCAAGCAATATAATAATCCATCTTAAGTAATCCACTTTCACCAGTTTAGTAAGAGTTTCAAGTATGTTAATAAATCTTTATTATTCTAACTCATGGAATCATTATACAAAACACCATATAAACTTACAGACAAGGACTCTCGCTTGAGACCACCCAAGGACTTACAAACAAGGACTTACGTCATTCAAGTAGGGCATGGGATCGCTCTTCTGTAGAGATGCTCTTCCCAAATCATGCAACGAATTACAGAAAATTTGATCCGTAAGCAAAACGTGAGGCGTTGAGGCCCTTGGTTTGTTTCCAGGAGCTGCGCATTCTTCCAAAAGATCCGATTCTTTAAATAATAAACCTAAACCCTCAAATAAAGTGCCCCTCCTTTTTGGGTTTATTTTTCTAATATTAATTTGTCTTTGAGCTTTAAGTTGCTTTTAAATGGTTAGCCCATGTTTTAATTAACTACCCTAGTTAGTTATTCTTAAATAATTAGTTAACTTAACTTAATATTTAACTAATTAGTTAATTTAATCTTTACTTTATCAAACTCTAACCAATTAGTTTTTATCTTTAGTTTAACCAATTAATTAGCTTCACTTTGCTAACTTGGCTAATTACTTAGACAATTTTCAATAGTTAACCTTAGGACAACTCATCTATCTTTAGCTAACTTAATCTAGTTAGACTAACTTTGGCTAGTCTTCACCAATTATTAGCCCAAAATAACTTAAGATAATTTATTTTAACTTATCTTTAGCTAACTTACTTAATTAGCTTAACTCAGCTAATTTAACTAATTTCCTTAATTAGTATTTTTGGTCTCTTTTGTCGAGACTAGGATATCGATGACATCATGACTAATTTCTTGATTTTATTTATCAACTTTAAGTACTAATTAGCCTCTTGCTAATCCTTAAGTCGTAGGTGTATGCCGTGGAGCACCTAGATTGATCATACAACTCATAAAATCATACATTCATGCAGAGTTGCAATTACACAGAGATATGCCGAAATAGGCTTTCCTTCATTCAATACAAGGAATCTGTACATTCACAATTATCTCATAACCTGCATTCTAATCCTCTTAGTCTGGTACAACTATGACCAACTATCTTTCCTTGGCCTAATTTCTCCTTGACTAGCCACCTCTAGCCAGATTTACATTGTTTGGATACCCTTTAGCAAGATTTACATTGTTTGGCTACCCCTTCACCAGATTTACATTGTTTGCCTACCCCTTAGCCAGATTTACATTTCTTGGATATCCATGGATACTTTTGGCTCCTCTGGATACGTCTATGCCTCATAGGCTCACATACATATATATAATCGGATTCACGAACCAGTTCTTGTTAAGATTCTTAATACACTAAAAAACACTCCTAATTCATAGTAACTGAAACCTATATTTAGCAACATAATCAATCCTGTCTCAATGACTTGCTCATGAGGGCCTTGACGTTTATCGAATGCTATCATTTGACATGGGCTTAGTTACATGACTCATTTAATGACTCACCTACATGACTAATCACTCACTTAGTGACTCATCACCTATCTAGAAGAACACTTTTAAATCAAGCATATTTACAATATTACAATAAAGAACCATTCATTCAGAAAAATGAAGACCCCTTTTAGGTCTGGTATAAACATTGGACTTGTACTTTGGGGGAGAGAAGGATGCTCCTGCATCAGTATCCCCGGGAAGAAAGAAATATGACCTCCTGGTCATAATCTTCAGTCTTCAATATTCCAGGATCCCAAACTTTGTTTTGTAGTTGGTCGTTCATCGCATCATGTTTTTTTTGTCTTTTTCATCTTCAGTTCTCCTAGTTTCCATATTTTCTGCTGCAATGCCCCACTAGCTTTGCTTCTACAATCTTCTTCTGTCATCTTTCTTTTGCTACCATTTTTTTTTTGCTCTGCTGATGTAAAACTCCATTCTGTCTTCATGCCTTCTCTGAGACACCTTCACAATCAAAATCCTTAATTCTTCAATCTCCATGTCCATTCTCTCTTCATGCCTTCTTTGGCTAGTAACACTTGCATCTTCTTGTTCTGAAATCGTTGTGGTTCTCTTGACTCTTTGGTGCTATCCACTGGTTCACAAGACATTTTAATTTTTTGACCTTCTATATGCTCCTTTCCAACGCTACAAACAAGCATTAAGCAGTCATCTGTATCAATCCTTGGATTGATCTACCAATATTCCAACATTTCTAACTCTTCATCATACTTGATGATGTTAGAAAGTTTATCTTTCTCTTCATTAGCCAACTCTACAACAACAAGTTCTTCTAGGTACTGATAACCCTTTTGAGCTGATAAGCTTTATCCATTTAGATTTATTTATCACTAGTTTGTAGTAACTCCATAAATACGAACCTTTATTGATATGACCAAGGGTGTACTACATCTAGGTCATGTTCTATATGGCAGAATTAACATAATCATTTTTATGTCAGCAATTACAGTAGTAGCATGAAGTAAATGACAATATGGTCTTTGCCTTTGTGATGGCAGGTTTCTTCCTCTGTCCATCTTCACTTTCTTCAATACCTACAAACACACACTAAAAATCAGTTTCAAAAACATGAGACTCTAAAGTCCTTGTTGATATTTTCTCTGGCATCCTCTCTTTGTGTTTGTCTGAACACAACATCAGCAAGTTCTTCAACATTCTAAGCTATAGGCTACATACAATATTCATAAGATACCATTTCATCTCTTACTACAACAAAATTATGTTATGTCCTCATGCTTTTGGAAAGCACATCTTCTTTTTTTTAGACTTCATGACAGTCCAAGGTGACTATTCAACGTTTTCCTTCATTAGAATGTAATTCTGATTCTTCCCTATAAAAATTTGTTTGCACATTTCTTTTTCTTCCTTCATCTTTAGATCATCTCCAATTGACTGTGTTCCTCCATCAAGCAACTCATCACTGAGTTCCTTTTGTTGCAATACTTCAGACCTTTCCTCATTTGAGAGACTTTCTTCATCATATTTGACTTCATCAAATTTTAACACAGTTTCAAAAGACTGCTTCTCATCTGCAACAAAACCTGTAATTACAAACAAATCATCAGTCTAAAAAACATAAGACCTATTGATCTCATTTGGCCTCACATTCATCTCCTCCATAAGTTGATATGTACTCTTTACGAAATTAATGATACTTTCAACTAGTCTCTCCTTTTCTGCATCCTCACTCACATCTCCCAACAATGGGCCATCTTCTGGTTCACATACCAAAATATCCATCTCAAACTCAACTATCTTGAGTTTTTCCTTCAACCTAGCAGACATATTTTTATTTAGCTTCACTTGTAGTGAATTCCATCTCACTTTCTTCTTTCTCACCATCCAGCCATAGCTCTGGTTCTCTTTTTGTAGTAGCATGTCCAAACGAATAAGTTTCAATCCTATGCCAACTAATTCTCTTTCATACTCATCTTAACTCATCTTGTTGATGTCTTCTACCTTGACATCTTTTCTTTTGCTATGGCTTTCCTTTGAACCTTTGTAATGAATTCCAATAGTAATCATCACCATCTTCTTTTCTTCTATGAACTTCAACTTGTTCATTTGTGGACTTCTCCCAAGCCTCCTGTCATCGAGTCTTCATACCTACTACTATACCTCAGAAATCTATCTCTCGTTGAGCTTGTCCTTTTGGTATCCTTGGTTCTTCTCTTCTAGAACCTCTTGAGAAACCTCCTTTGCTCCTTTTGGCTTTTACAGATCCACTTCTACTATGAGAACATTCAACTTGTTCCCTTCTTGTCCAACCTCTGTTGGATCCTTAGGTTCTTCTATTTCTTTCTCTTTCCTCTAAGAGTTTACAAGCTCTTCATCAAGAATACAATTATCCTTGATACATGTCCTCTATATTCCATCGCTGGTGTCAAACCTTTCCTATTTTTTTCAACAAATTCTTCTAACCAGAGTTAAATGAAACATCAATCAGTCCATACCTTTAAGAATTTTCCACTTGTATAGTTGGCTGAAAAAACATTTACCGTGTCTGCAATTCTTGATTTAAATAAATTTTAAACACTCTCACTTGACCAACCCTCTCAACACAATTGTTTGTCTTCAACTTTAACATAAATTGAAAATTAGAATTTGATTTACCTCTTTCCTCTTATCTGAGCTCTAACAATCTTCACGCAGAATCTTCTATACTCTGCTACATTCACGCAAAATTCTCTTTCTGATCTGATACCACATGATGGTATCAACATGAGTACTCATAGAAAGAAATCAAACGTATGCTTTGATATCTCACTTGATGCAGAGAACTCAACCTGCAAGATATTCTTGCTCTAATACCACATGATGCAAAGGGGAACTGCAAATCGCCATATCCCAACTACTTTCTCCAGGATTTATCTTGCTCTACATTTAGCAAACTTCTAAATTTGGATTCTCGGTCAATTATTACTTCTGTGTGTCTGAATCAACCTCAACTAATTCGATCTGCAACTCTTATTCTGCAACTCAATTATGTAATTGAGTTTTCCGCAATTGTCTTTCCGCGAGACAATTCGTTCTGCAAGACAACTTTCTACAAGCTTGCTTTCACAACCTTAGTCTTTTCTCAACTCAATATTTCTGCAATTGAGTTTCCACAACAACCTTTCCGCAAGCTCCTTTTCACAATTGCGGATTGCGGGTTGCGGGTATGTAATTCCCAATTTTCCAAAAATTGACTTATACAATCATGAGGCTGCAACGGTTCTTTCCATAATTGAATTGCGTATACACCTTCCCACTTTTCCCAAAATGGGCTTCCGCAATTTTCCTCCCGCAAGTTTGTCTCCACAATTCCTGAGCACCATCGATCTTCTGCGGCTTTGATCTCGTTCATTGATCTTCTATCACCTACAAAACTTCACTTTAACTTTGCGGATCTCTTATCTCCCGTGCAGGTTCACTTTTTGAATTCTTTCCCCATCGTCAATCCTTCTTCTCTCCTTTAATCTAGATTGTCGAATCTTAATTATGATCTCCACAACTCTATGCCGATTGATCAGAGAAGAATGTTTACAAAGAAGCATTGATCCTCTCAGTGATAAATGACATATGATTCATTCATGTGTTTTCACACACATAGATATGTCAAACAATCTCTGTAGCCTTCCACTCTCAAAATCCCTAAATTCAGAATTCAACACACATATACCTATCAACCATTAACAGAGGTTAATCAAGAATTCAACTCATAAACTCATACACTCAGACAGAGTTGTAATTACACAGAGATATGCCGAAATAGGATTTATTTTATTCAATACAAGGAATTTGTACATTCACAATTATCTCAGAACCTATTTTATGATCATGTTAGTCTGGTACAACTATGACCAACTATCTTGCCTTGGCCTGATTTCTCCTTGATTGGACACCTCTATCCAGATTTACATTGTTTGGCTACCCCTTAGCCAAATTTACATTGTTTGGATATCCCTGGATACTTTTGGCTCCTCTGGATACATCTATGCCTCGTAGGCTCACATGCATATATACAATCAGATTCATGAGCCAATTCTGGTTCAGATCCTCAATACACTCAAACACACTCCTAATTCATAGTAACTGAAACCTAATTTTAATAACATAATAAACCCTATCTCAAAGACTTGCTCATGAGAGCCTTGAACCTTATCAAATGCTACCATTTGACATGGTCTTAGTTACATGACTCATTTAATGACTCACCTACATGACTCATCACTCACTTAGTGACTCATCACCTATATATAAGAGCACTTGTAAATCAAGTATATTTACAATATTACCTTAAAGAAACATTCATTCATAAAAATGAAGACCCCTTTTAGGTTTGGTATAAGCATTGGACTTGTACTTGGATGGAGAGTAGGATGCTTCTCCATCACAACACCAATCTAAGTATATAAATCTAGTAATTCTTCATGTTCTAAAGCAATCCGATTCAACGTCAAACCCTAATAAAGGTAAATAATCATGATGCTCCAAAGTCAAACATCGTATTAACAACTATGCACATTAAATCATCTTAAACCAACTAAATAACATGATACTTCTAATATCTTGCAAAACATGCATCAACCATTCAACAACTCTTTATTTCCCAAATCAATTGCTATACATATGCCACTAATTCAACTTATCATTTTCAAAAGTATTTAACATCAACCATGCCATCAATTTAACATTATGCAAAATGTTCAATAGGATTTAAATCTATTACCGTGTTTCCTATTCAACTTCTTATAATATTTTAAATCATTCATGAAAATGACTATCATTTGTCTAAGTGTAGATTAGTATCATGCTATCTTTTCAAAATCCAGTTATCGTATCATAACTCTTTTTAGAAGTTACCTCATGCACTGCTTTTCCATTTACCAAACTTGACGAAGCATTTTGTACTCATGCACACTTGTATGCTTTACTAACAACTTTCTTTCTAGAAGTTATTTTATATCATAATTTCAATAGTCAACATCTAAAACATCATAGCAATATCTTATTTACTTTCTTAACTTATAGCATGTCAATTATTTCCAACAACGCCTTATGATATACTAGTTCAACTTATATGTGTTATATTATGCTTGTCAATAAGGTAAGCAAATACTGATAATGTAAGTTACTACTGTAAACAACTTATATTCAATAAATTAGAGGAAATTTCAACTCAAAATGGGCCTTTTAACACTAATTCAAATTCCATGTCATCATCTGTTATCCAATGAAATTTTTTTAAATTTGAAATACCGTATAGATCTTCAACACTTTTTCAATATAAATTTGGGGATAGGTATCATAAAAAAACTACTTTTTTTGTTCGTAATTTCGACATACCTCCTTGTGTTTTTACTCAAATTTCAATCGGGAGAGCTCGTTGGATGCGGAATTAAATTCCACATCCAACGAGTACCCATTTGGCATACTTTTGACGGACCCCTCTACCCCAAAAACAAGAAATACATGAAAAAACATGATGGTGATGTCATCATCACATTTTTTTAATGTATTTATCCAGCGAGCTCTCCCGATCGAAATTTGAGTAAAAGTACAAGGAGATATGTCGAAAAGTGATGAACAAAAAAAGTAGTTTTTTCTTTTCTTCCTCCAAAATTAATAAATATTATTTTATTATTTTAACTATTATTTTATTATTTTCCTTAGGTATTGTAACTCGACACTTTGATACCACTTGTAATGTGCCCAATTTCCTTGGATTTTATTTTGGGAAATTGGGGTAAAATATTTCCTTTTATGTTTAACTTAACCACACATTTGTTAGACAATTTAAGAAAACTTATCATTATATTCAAGGTTCACTCCGAGTTTATCTATTTTTCATTATTATCATGCTATGGCTTACATCCAAGATTGACATAATTCCCTTCCATTCAATTGTGAAACAAGCTTACCTCATTAATCATTAGCACTAAAATTTATTTCCCTAGCTCAATAATTCTTTTATTTTATGGTAATCACCCATATATAGGATATAAACCCCTCTAGTTATCTAATAGGTCAAGATACATACAACCTTGTATCTTCCTTCTTCGAAATCTTTTTTTTTCTTTAACCTCTTCCAATTAACCTATAAATTAGTCACCAAAAAATGTCCATTTAATATATTCAACTATATTTCTATAATCTACATTCTCATGTAGATCCCTTAGCTTTTAGTTTCCCTTTATTTATTTTTGAGCATACTCAACTCTTACAGTTTAAATCAATAATTATGTATGATTAGAACTTGTATATAACACAAAAACATATACTAGTGCATAGTCTTTAGGGTTATATTTGTATTCCCTTTCAAGAAATATAATAACCCATCTTAAATAATCCACTTTCACCCATTTAGTAAGAGGTTCAAGTATGTTAATAAATATTTTTTTTTAAATTTTAACTCATGCGATTAATATACAAAACACCATATAAATGTATGGGATCATTATAAAACACCATTCTTGCTATGGCTTAATATTGAGTCATGCAATCCTAACATTCTTTTTTTTATGAACTTTACTCGACTTTTCTTATATAAGGGTATAGACCTATATGGAAAACTTACTTCCATGATACTTTGTTAACACATAAAAATAATTAACTTAATTACAAAAGCAACATAAACTAACTATAGTGTTTAAATGTGTAATATCCCAAATTTTAGAGACTACTTATTTTTTATTACTAATTTATTTTTTAGAGACCACTTAAAAGTATTGTTTAACTATTTTCAAGGTGTTGAGTAATAAACTTTGGAGCACCGAACACTAGTACTTAAGGAGATGTTGAGCTCAAAGCTATGGAGCACCAAATCTATTGTTTAGTTAATTGTTGAGCAAGTTAAATATATGGAGCAGTTAGACTCTTTTTAGATAACCGATGTTCAGTTGGGAGCTCTAGAACAACAAAGAAAATTTATTATTATTATTTTTTAAAGGCACTTATCTCTCTTATTCTTTCTAAAGACTGACTGAGACTCCCACTAAATGAGGAATCGAGCATGCTGAGAGTTCAGGATGGCTGAGTAGTTTATAACTAAAATCAAATAGAACATAGTATTAAGTATTAATATTATTTAATAAAATTAGAGGATTCATTATCTATTATTAGAATGCGAGGATTTAAAAATTCAAATTTAATAAAATATAAAATACAAAAAACGTTATTTGATGAGGAACTAAATAGAGAGTTCCAACCAAAACAATAGAATCCTTTCTTCTAATTAATTTGATAAATAACAAAGAGAGAATGTTGCGAGGGCCAACAATCCCTAGTTTCATTGGAGGGTTCAATCGTAGGGCTATTGAGCGCTCAAAATTCACCCAAGGAGAGATTTGGTGTGTAGGAGAAACTAGGGAAAAATGTTATTGAAAGACTTACAAAGAGTTGGTAAACAAACCATGTGATTATTCTGCTGATAGATAAGGAAGATATAAAATTTCCCTAAGACTTCTAGTAAGTCTTGCATGCTCGATCCATCTTGGGGGTGACCTATAGAACAAACCACGAGAAATTTGAGGCCTACATTTGGGTGGAACATGGAAGTTCCTAGATTAGTCAACAAATAAAGGTGTATTAAGTACCTATGAACTATTTTCTAAAGATTATATCAATCAATTAAATTGATTATTTATTTGTTTTATGTGTATTACATTCTGTCCAATTATGCATCAAATTTGTAAACGGAGTATTCAACAAAATCTCATGTAAATTTTTATCTACATGCTACTAATCAAACTATGTGATGCATTCTTAGAAAATCTCTTATAGAAGGTAAGATATTCATTTCCAAAAATTTATTATTACACATTATTCACATTTTTATTTACTTTGGGATTATCTTTAAATCCATTTCAGTATTTAGTATAGGTTATTATACACACCTAATATAGAGAGAGAGAGAGAGAGAGAGAGAGAGAGAGAGAGAGAGAGAGAGAGAGAGAGACCTTGAGACCTTTTGCTCATAAACTAGATTATAAATTTTTTCATTAACTTAGAAAATCAAATCATCCATAAACTAGATTATAAATTTTTTCATTAACTTAGAAAATCAAATCATCCACGATTTTAACTGATAGATATTACCAAAACTCCCCCATTGCATAATAATATAATATAGAAAGGAAACACAAACTATATTACCAATCATATAGGAAGAATTTCAAATCTTGTAATCAATGTCAAATCTAAAAAAAAGCCATACTTATAAATAAATAAACAGAAGTAGAGGATTACTCTTCTAAAGATCAAAAACTGTAAAAGGAGAAAACCAATGGAATCGTGCTATCATAGACATAGTGCAATAGTAACCTACAAGAAGCTAGGCAAAAGGCCAAGATTCATCCACAAAAAGGTTAAATCCTAGGTATTCTTCTTCTTGTATGAAGTATTGATTTCCTAGCCTTGAAAATCTAGCCTGAAACCCATTATAAACCTAAAGACAAGAACGACCAAGTTTTAAATGTGTTGTATATTACTGAGCCAAACTTCAATTCAAAGTTACTAGTTAAACCTAAGCTGGAAGTATATAAAAGCTAAATGTTTCCTTCAATGGAAATAGGAAATAATTATAAAAAACAAAGGATTAGGGAAACGAGGAATAAGCCTAAACTTTTCATTACAATTACACTTATGTTTAAACTTAGGATTAGGATCGATTCCTATAAGACAAACACCAACGAAGTCCAAGTCATGTTACCATAGCACACGGTGACTGGTTTACAGATCGAATCCCATCGAAAATCTTCCCACAACCTCCAAATTAATTTGTAGAAATATCGGCTTTGATACGATGAAGAAATAGAGGCTTGATGCTATGAAGAAGCACATGATGAAAACATATCTACAAATATATTTCTCACAAGCATGCACAAGGAAAATAGAGAGAAGAATAATGAGACTGAATACAAGAGAAGTAGAGAATAATACAATATATTTCCATGTATTATTGATCAACATAGTGTACATAAATAATACATCCCTCATAGGTAAAATCAAGTTGCTAAGGAGACAACTCATGCTAGCTCATAAATCAGACTTACTAAAATATGATAAACCCCCATAGGTGACTAAAGAACTTTCCAAATAATTCAAGGATATCATGAATTGGATAAATCATGAGTGATGTAAAAACATGATAATCGTGGGATATGGAGAGAAAATCATAGAAGATGCGTTGCCCACAAAAGATAGTAGTTTCCTAGTTGACTAACTTTACCTTATCCACTGAAAAGCAGATATAAAGCAGTATAAAGACATAATATGTAGGAATGCACAGTTACTTATTTGGGCAGTCAATAAAGTAGGTATAATCTATCTAGAATCAGAATAAATGCGCTCATAGGGTATATATGGCAAGTATTGACCAAGTGGTGCAAGTGGATGCTAACTATCTAGGATAGTGGACATGAAATTAACCAGAAATGATTAAATATTATTATCCTAAGTATTGAGTGGGTTTATGATATTCTAAGACCCCCCTTCAAGTCTCAGTTTATAATGGAATATATGAAATAAATATAAATATAGATGTATATAGGGCCCAACAACAAGGCTATGGACACCGTTTACAATTATTTTTTTTCCAGAAAAGTGAGGAAAGAGGAAAAACCACATGGGGAAAATTCTCCCTCAATAAAGGACAAGGCACAAAATGAACAACATGTCTTCATTATTTATTTTTATTCACTTGAATGATCTAGATGAACTGCTTCTGGTGGAATAACTTGATAAAGAAGTTGTGAACTCCATGATCATGTGCTAGAGTGGAGTATTTGCAAGAAAGGAGAGGAGAGACTCCTTGTAGCTCATCATTTGATGAAAGAGGAGAATTATATGAATTCATATTGCTTCTATAATACACTAATATGAAAACACAATATGAAAAGAAAAAGAGATATGTGCATACTCCTTCCAAAAGAGTAAAAAAATCAACATAATGTTCCTTGCCATAGTTGCAAAATGGTCAAATGGGCCATGTATCTTCTTTTCAAATTGTTGTAGCACCTTCCCAATTATAAAATGAGGTTGAAATGACTCTAAAACATCAGAATTATTATCATATGGAGCATAGAAAACCAAAGGCATAGTGTCTCCATGAGAGGATAGGGCCATAGTAGGCAAAGAATGAGAAACTGGGGGAAACTGATGGATGCGTAAATCTGAATGATAAATGGAGTTGAGATATGAACCATATATGATTATATCAGATCCAAACATGTGTAACATAAGTCCAAGGATGGATAATTTCAAGGATAACCAACCAGTGAAAAATAGACAAGACTTTAAACCATTAGATATAAGTAACACTTCATAGGAAACCAATAAGGAATCAACTACTAAACTTGGGGTTTTTATAGCCTTAGGAGTATTTGGAGGATGGATAAATGATATGGATGATGTCATAACCTACATATCATATTTCAAACTTGCTTCTAAATCAGATTCACAATCATTTGAATGGAGTGATGAAGAGTTGGTTAAATACAAGTTAGGATCTAGTGAAAAAACACAATCGTTGGGAGATGGATCTAGTGGACTGATAAGTGATTTATCCAAGAAAGACACTAAGATTTATGATTTTGATATATAAAAAAATGAATCTATATCAGATATATGAGAAAAGGATTTAAATCTGGCACTCAAGGCATAGTTGATATTACCTTGGGACTGCGCACCGTGACAATGCTCTTAGGATTCAACGGGCTTCTCTAGCTCATCTGGAACTTCAATGTTATGCTTCTCAAGCAGCTGAGACATGTTGTCCATATTCTTATTGAAACATTTATTCTCATAACGAAAACCATTTCTATAATAAGAACACTTGGATGTGCTCCATTTCTTCTTTAATTTCTTCAATGAACCTTCATCAGTAGGCTTTGAACATTCATCTTCATTATTTGACTTTGGATTCTTCTCTTTCACTATTTGCTTCTCTTTTGACTTTTCATTCTTAATTCCTTGAACTATAAGAGAATTCTCCTTGCTCTTTGAGATTCTAATAGCATACATATGTATCAATCCATCTTGCTCGTTTTTCTGTGAATCAAATAATGTACTCAAAGAAGGCATTTTCCAATTCGAAATAGAAAGCCTAGTAGCATGAAATGTTGACACAAAAACCGAGTATTCGGGACCCAATTTTGAAGGGATGGAAATGATCAATTGATCTTCCTTCTTCTCAATACCACGTTGCTTGAGAATTATAACAAGTGACTTGAATTTGGTGAAGAACCCTTCAATGGATTCGAAACTGCTTGGAATCAATAAGAATAACTCATTCTCCAATTGATGCACTCTTATCTCATCTTGCAATCCAAAGAGATACTCAAGTTTGGTCCGTACTTGGTTTGGATTGGTCATACCATCTAGATGAAAAAGAAGATAAGGATAAATTGAGAGACAAAGCAAACCATAGGCGTCATCCAACCTATTATGCCACTCAGCTTTCTCAACAATAGCATTAGGGTCATTATCTAAAGCCAAAGAAACTCTGTATAGTCCCTCACTGCGTAACAAAATGTCAATTTTGGCCTTCCATTCATGATAGTTCAAGGGAGTCTGGATCATAGCTAAAGAGGAATCCATGCTAAGAATTTGATGCACTCTTGGAGATTCTCTCTAAATTTGCACAAATATAAACTAGGAGAAATTCTTGTAAGCTCAATTCAAGGTCTTCTTCAGAGAGGGATAGGTGACTCGATGCGCTCTGATGTAGAGTACTGATAGCTCCTCGACTTTGTAGAAATTGAAAACCTGAAAGACCTAATATCATGTAGAAATAATAGCTTTGATACTATGAATAAATAGAGGCTTTATTCTATAAGAAAGCACATGATGAAAATCTAGCTACAAAGATATTTCCCACAAGCATGCACAAGGAAAATAGAGAGAATAATAATGAGACTGAATTCAAGAGAAGTGGATAATGATACAATATCTTTCCATGTATTATTTATCAACATAGTGTACATAAATAATACATCCTTGATAGGTAAAATCATGTTGCTAAGGATACTTCTCATGCTAGCTCATAAAGCAGGATTACAAAAATATGATAAACCCCCATAGGTGACAAAGGAACTTTCCAAATCAGTCAAGGAGATCATGAATTGGATAAAGCATGAGTGACTTGTCAAGAGTGATGGAAAAACATGCTAATCATGGAATCTGGAGGATGGGTTGCCCACAAAAGATAGCAATTTCATAGTTGAATAGATTTATCTTATCCACTAAAAAGTAAGAATAAAGTAGTATAAAGACAAAATATGTAGGAAGGCACAGTTACTAATATGGGAAGTCAATAAAGTAGGAATTATCTATCCAGAATCAAAATAAAGGCACTCCTGGGGTATTTATGGCAAGTATTGACCAAGTGGTTCAAGTAGATTCCAATTATCTAGGCTAGTGGTTAAGAAATTAACTGGAAATGATTAAATATTGTTATACTAAGTATTGAGTGGGTTTATGATATTCTAACATAATTAACAACATGGGGCCATGCTATCGAATCCCTTGATTTAAGACCAAAAGAAAACCAAGCTACAATGCCAAAATCTCCATTACAACATAAAATTGGTATACAACAAACTCTTAAACAAATAGAGTCACACTACTGAGCAGACTGAAACCAACTAAATAAATTTACAAAAAATAGGAAGAGTCGCACAACTAGAATTGACTAAAGAACCAATGCATAACATAAATATAAGTTAATATTAAGACACAAACTTGGGTAGTAATCTCAACTCATCTGGAACAATCCGCTTAATGAGATTTTTAAATCAAAACCAGTTTTCCAGTAAGTACATTAGCTACTGAACTATTCGAGACACATCGAGAAGATTACTATATTTCATTTGAGAATTAAGATAGACACTCAACCACAAGAAACATAGTAACATCGAATTAATGGAACATAGGATAATCTATTGCTGCGATTTGAGCCATAAAGTTGATATTTTCATAACAAACACAGAGAGATTTGTAGTGAGGATAAATCCCTTTCATTGTTCATCAAAGTATGTTCCATTAATTAGAGAAATCCCATAAAAATAATACCCTACACATAGGGTTGGGATTAAAATCCAAACATTCAGGCCTCTAAACCCTTGTCTCTCCAGAGGCGTCAATAACCAACCCATACAGGTGAAAGAAAGGATAGACAACCATTAAAACCTCCACCTTTTCTTAAATAAATGGGCA
Source organism: Pseudotsuga menziesii (assembly GCA_001517045.1). NCBI lineage: Eukaryota > Viridiplantae > Streptophyta > Pinopsida > Pinales > Pinaceae > Pseudotsuga > Pseudotsuga menziesii. The sequence continues at coordinate 104,625 of LPNX010119820.1, forward strand.
TTGGCCATCAAATACTAAGTATTACAAGGTTTCCAGGTTGTAGGATGGAACCTAGCATACTCACGCTCAGTTCAAAATACCTGCGAATGTATTTTGCAAACAAAGTAAACTTAAAACTTCGTGTAATCAAAATTATAAACATAACTACAAAGTGTGACAAGTGAAACGATTACTCACCAAGGGAAGGCGTAGAACACTACTTCAACGCTACACCATAGAAAAATTCTCCCTAGTTCCACCGACATCTTTAAGCTCATATCTACCATTGGAAGGCCAAGTTTCAATAATGAAAGATCTATAAACAATAACAGAACCCTCATCCCTGCTTCTCTTCACTCACTAGCAAGAAAAAACACAAAATGAGGCTCATGTAGGGGTTTGGGTAAGTCATTAACAATGCATTCAATCACCTGCTAGCACGGGGGTCAACCATCCCCATAATTAATGTCCTTCACATGGGCTAGGTACCAAGTATCCAAATCAACTCAGAATCGAAATGATGGGTATTAAATATCAACACATTATGTTGATAAATGAAGCATAGGTTAATGAATCTTCACAAACGAGAAAACCTCGCTTTAAACCCATACATTATATCTGCATGGAATGTGACTTAGGACTTAAGACTGTAGTCAAATGAAATATTATATGTGTATATCACATGGTCTAGCCAACGTTATTAATTCAAAAGTGATACGATGGCTATGTAAACATAATAGAAGCCACCTTCACTCCATAACACAAGACTCCAAGTATTGGTTAGGATAAAAGGGGTCTTTCCTTGTACATTAAGTACTTGGAAAAAAAATAAAGGACACACCATCAAGGTTCAAGGTACCTAGACGAAAGAAGAAAAGTATGCCTTAGTAAATTCGATGAGTAAGACTAGTAAATATTATACAAAATCTATCCACAAAGGATCAAATATCATAAGCAAACATTTACACCAAAAAATATTCTATACAAATGAATCGAGAGATAACTAGTTCAAGAATAATGATTTGAAAGAACTCCTAAGGATTAAAATAAATAGTTATTTACAAGGATATACAATCACACACATTTATATATTTAAACCTTAGATAATAGACATGAACGTCAAGTGCATACATTAGAGCAGAAAGAGAGTATGACATCTACTACCAAAGATAGAGTGCCTTGTATGTAAATAATATAGTATGATTTAGCATGGAAATTTCAAGTAATCGTGGGCCTCCTTTAGGCCAATGACCATACATGTAAAAGAGTATTCCGACTGAATAGACATTGGAATCCATACAACAAAACAATAAGACTGCGGAGTATATGAGAATAATAAGTCATATGACAAATGACGATCATAAGTACAACAGAAACATAGTATAGTAAATCATCATAACATTTACAATGTTGAAGTTAATTTACTAATTATGAGGATAAATCATATCAACATATAGTCTCATTATCAAGTCATAAATTTTTAAAGCCTTTACAATATTTTTTGGGTGATTTTTTTAAGGATATTACAAAATGAAAGTAACATATAACATGAACTTGAATAATCTCATAAAAACCAATATAAACATAATAATCATTGCAAGATTTAACTTGGGCTATATATAATATACATACTTTTATATAATATACATACTTTCATCCGAGAAGAATATATCTTAATCCAATTTACATTTACATAAAAGTGCTAACAATAAAATATGCAAAGATATAAAGATACATACACAACCACGAGATAATACTCAAACTTAACATGGCTTTATTTACTTAAAAAAAAATAGAGTAATTGAACCCACTGGAGACTTGACTTTAACATTTTACCCTCTAGAGGGCGTGCAATACCACTTAATTGAGTTTTTGGGTCAAGTGAAAGAGCAATACATGTGTTAAAAATACTTTAATCAAGAATTATGAACAAAAAGAAATCATTTCGCAAAGGAAGCTACCATCAACCCCATAATCATTTTACAAGTCATTAAACCTCTTGGGTGACACCAAATATATAAAGAACTATAAAGGGTGTTCTTTATATATTTCACTTTCAAAAGTAAGAAAGAATTTGAAAAGGCTTCATACCTTTCTTTTTCTACTTCATGTTTTCTTTGCTCATGGCATATATTTTTATTTTTCTTAATACTTCTACTTTAATAAAGTGGGCATCTTTATAATATTTATAAGTAAGATTTATCCAGTATTTTGTAAGATTTGGAGGTTGGGTCAAAGAGCTTTCCAGTTTTTATTAAAATTACTCGGTCATTGTGGGTTTGCTTTAAGAGACGCCCATTACCACCTTTGCAGGTTCAAAACAATTCTACTTAGTCCACGATTTTGATGAAGCACAGGATTTCTCTAAGAGATACCCGGTTATGCAGAAATTAATACCCTAAATAGAGGCAACGTCTAGTTATTACAGTTCAACATTTTATTTCGGGCATGTAACTCGGGCAACCTCATAACTTCAAATTAAACCTATGTATCTTTTAGCATGAGAAACACTCACCTGTTGGAAATATTAATTACTCATTGATACCAATAGAAAATCAGCCGACTCTATCAGAGTTTGTAGCACGTCAGTTTTTTTCAAACAGTCTCATAGGGGATGAAGAGTTCATGTCTCACATATATAAGCCAGTGGAATTAAATTTCTGAAGCAAAGTTTCTAGGTAGATAGTTATTACAGTCTTTAATGTAAGTCGGTAGAAGTTTTTTATAAGAAAAAGAGAAGATTGTAAATCTGTAGACACATAGAACATACAGAGAGAGGCAGACAAAAATACAGAGAAGAGAAGTGCAGAGAAGAAGAAGGAAGAACTCTATGAAAAGTTCAAAGCTCAAGCTTTTGTGTTTTGTGAAAGTGTTGAAAGTCGAAGCTCTGTAAAAGGTGAAACATATTGGTAAATTTACAAGTTTGTATTTCCGAATATAGTTCTTTGTTATGCCGCCACAAGAAATTGTAATATCCTGAATTTTGACCTAACACTTATAGGCATAAGCCCTATTGCTTATGATGTTACTTTGATATTTTATTTGGTATATTGGGCTAAAGACCCCACTACACATGAATATGATGATTTGATGATTTGTTTGATATATTGGGCATAAGCCAATTGCATATGCTATATATATATATATTATTTCATGTGTTGGGCGTGGACCATGAAGCACATAATTGATGACATGTTTTGTGTTGAGCGAGGAGCTCTAGAGCACATGGGTATTTGATGTTTGTGTTGAGCAAGGAGCTCTGGAGCACATGAGTATTTATATTTGTGTTAAGCGAGAAGCTTCGAAACACATGTGTTATAAAACATTTGTGTTGAGCATGAAGCTCTGAAGCACATGAAAAGATAAAATTGGAAGTATTGGGCATAAGCCCTGGAACCTTCCAAGTTGATGTTGAGCATAAGCTCTAGAACATCGGATTCTTGGTCATTGTATCCCTAGGTGTATCCTACAAATACATCCTAGCATTAGTGTTGAGCGAGGATCTCTAGAATTCCATTAAGTTTGTAACTCCCTATTTTTAGCATTGAATATGGCCCTAGATAAGCGCTAGGATTTACTGAAAAGAATTAATATGTTGAGTGAAAATGACTCCGATAAAAAATTGATCTTATCTTATGTATTTTTAAGTCATTAAATGAAATTTTGAATTTATATATCTCATCAAGTACTGAAGAACTACTGTCAAAACCCCAAAATTTTCAAAAATTTAAAAACTTTTAAATAGCATAAATGTATGTTAACACAATCGTTAAATACTGATTAGTTAATGTTATTTATTTTGTAACTGTAAAATCTTTACTTGGTTGGAATGTTGGTTGAGTTTTTTCTTCAGTTTTCTGATTGATCTCTGTTTGCAACAGCAAGTGGATATACTACGTTAGACTGGGCTTACTTAGCTGTAAAGCTAACACACACAGTTTT
>LPNX010119835.1:14334-27819 GCA_001517045.1 Pseudotsuga menziesii
AATAACAACAAGTAGACATCAAGTTGGTTATCAATTGGGATACCCTTTCCCAACTGTCTATCTATCTCAATGAACCATCATAAATTGTTATTTCAGTACTGCATAACATCTTTGAACAGCCAAGCTTTCTCTGTGACTCATTACTATTAGAACACATATTGCAAACAATAACCTGTATAACATTTTCCATGGTTGTCCCCCTCATTTTCCATGGTCGCTGTTGGTTAACTACTGCAATCTTCTTGCATATCTGCTCGCTTTTAAGACAGCAAGAACATCTTAGGTACATCAAAATACAGAAACGTATGCTTCTAGTTACGATAAGGACTTATACTTTGGGATTCATTAAATGAGGAAATGGCTGGAGCATTCATTTTTGTTCAACACTTAAAATCAAAACTAAATTCATGCGGTGTTAAGTATACATCAATTTCTTGTAGCCATTGTTTTGAGCTATTGTTGTGTGTAGAGTGGAATCAATTATGTTTTGTTCACGGTCATGATCAATATGTATTTCTATATAAAATCCTATGCTGAAGAATTTATATTCAATAAATATCATGAGGGATGGATGTTTGGCTGTAGGAATTGGTCACATTTCTTGTAGCAGATTTGACAATTAATCCTCAATTTCTAAGTTTGACCAAACAAGTTTAGAAACCGCTCATATATAATGGGAGTAAATTGGTAAATGTTAGGTCGAGATTCCTTTTTAGGTTGACCTTTATGATATATATACATTAATATATGGGTAAATTTAAGAGAGAGAGATCACAACCCGATTCGACATCTTGAATGGTAACTTCATATATGTTTTATGTGGTGAATTGGTTAGGTAAATGAATACATTTTACAATTGTTGGATTGGATAGGTAACTACATAAAAAAACCATGGGATGAAAATTGATGAAATTTGAATGATAGCTGCATTTATGATCTATAGGTTGGGATTGTTTGGTTTGCATATTAATACCATGGGTTGAAATTTAAGTGGTGTTTATTTATATTACGTGTTACTTGCGGTAGTATTTACCTATGCATTGACTTGATTGAAATTTTCTTAGAATACCATCAGCCAAAATTGAGCTACAATTTTTTTTTAAATTTGCAGCCAATGCATTTTTGTTCATGCTGATTTGATTCTTAAGTAAAATGCATTGAAAAGGAACCAGCTACAGAATCTGCGATTCTATAGCTAATCCAAAAAAGGGGGAGTTATTTCTTTATATATTGGTCCCTAGTTTTATTTTCAGATTATGGAATCATGTCCAAGATGGTTATTTATATGCTTTGTGGTTTGCAAAAGATTGGGGACGGCCTCTAAATGCAGGCCCCACATTTACTCCGGTAAAATTGCTTCTATTTGCTAGATTAGGTGTAAAGGCTAGAAGTGGAAAAGATGATTTCCTTTTTCTTTAATTATATGTTTAATGTACATTGTATTTCCGGTTAAAAAGGAAACTAAAATCGCGGCTGCCTTTCCACCATTAGTACAAGATCATTTCGTGTGTTATATCTTTTAGTATGCAAGTTAATGGTAGTTGTTTAATTGGACATGGTGAGGCTAATTGCAGGCAATTTACTTTGTTTTGAATTGCTAACAAATTTTGGATGTTGGTCTTATGTCATTGACAAGCACTTTAAAAGTTAAGATGTAGTATGTATAAAATGGCAATAGTAAGTGAATTTTTTCTGTTGTAATAAATTGAAGTTAATGAGTGTTGCATTGTCAAATTCTCAGGCTATATGTGGCTCCTTGCTAATTGTGTTGTTAAGGTTTGTGGCTTAGTGTGAATTCCTTCTTGTCAATTCTCATGTTAAAAGAATTGAAAAGGCTCTTATCGATGAAAGATGAATGAGAAATGGGGTAAGGCATGATTTATGCTAAAAGTTTGATGTTCTTTGAATTGATAATATGATAAACTGACCACCTATAAAGTGTTTTGTAGTAATGAGGATTTATGGCCATGAAAGAGGACTAAATCTCATGTGTATAAAGTTATCACCAGAAGAGGGAGTAGTGATGGAGGTAGTGGTTAAAATCTACCTTGTTTTCCCCCGGGCCAGCGAAGGACCATTATGCATTCTGGGGACGCCCAGATGTAAGACATGTGGTTAAGACTCATTCCGCACACATTAGAGGACTGTCACATGAGTTGGGGGACTCTGTGAAGAGAATAACCTCTAGGCGCTGTGGAGGTGTGCGAGAACGGAGTGCCTCAGCTTGGTGAAGCACCCTAAAGGAGATACAGCTAAGAGGGGTACAGGGTATCGTCCTTTTGTTGGGTGGCTTGAATGAAGAATAATGACAAGCACCCTGAATAGCACAGAGGAGATACACGAAGGGTTGGTATCGTCCTTGTGTTGGGTGACTTGGATTGGTACTTGAAGTACTGCTGGCACTTGATGTGCTGGGATGGAGGACATCCAAGAAATGAACAATGTGGAAAAAGGTATGTGCATTGCAGGTAAACAAGTACCGATGAGCTAATATGCTGATTGATTGACATTATTGATATAATGGGATTTCAATGCTTGTAGTCATGTTTTGTTAATGTATAAATAGCATTATGGAAAATAATTGGGTANAGCGATGAGGTAATATGCTGATTGATTGACATTATTGATATAATGGGATTTCAATGCTTGTAGTCATGTTTGTTAATGTATAAATAGCATTATGGAAAATAATTGGGTAATATGACACCCAGGAACACTAGAAAAATTGCAGATTGAAAAGAATCGATGACTTTTGTTTAAATTGAATTGTGATTTGGACATGAAGTACTGAAAGGACTAAATTATAGATATGATACTGCAAAAGACTTGCTAAGTATGTTGCATAATGAATTGACTCTTATTGATGAAATTTGGGTAGACCTAATTTTTGCAGGTCCTACGAACCCACAAGGATCAGAAAGGAAAAGAGATCCGAGCAAGGCAAGAAAAGATGACTCCAAAAAAAGAATAAAAGTTTTAAAAACCAGAAAACACCGAGGACAGTGTTCTTTCTTTAGGGGGGGAAGGATGTAATATCCCTCCCCTTTTTCCCTAGAATAATTGTAATGTATTGTATGTGGGTTTCTGGGTGAGGAGCTCAAGTGCCAAGGCCCCACCGATAGAAAACCTCGAAGTTGGGTAAAATTTTATTCACACAAAAGACATTATGATATAAATCATATCATAAGCACAAAGGAAAATTTAAAGGACAAATATTATTAATTGAGATAACGTAGAGTATCATGACAGAACAAGGAAAAATATAATATTAAATCCTCCTTATGTTTCAAGCTTTAACCCTGGCATATTTAGAAGGGAGCTTCAGCTTGAATGAGGGAAAATAAAATCTTCCCTGAACCTTGACAGTCGTGACCATTTAGTGGCTAAAACAGTCGCTTGAATTTGTGCCCTAATCTTGGCATCAATTAAGCGGAGGGAAGTAATGACCAACAACCTTGACAGTTTTGACCTCCTAGTGGCGGAACGGTCATTTTGACCGAGGCGTTACTTAAATAATTTACTGGGGGAGAAAAGGAGAGGGGGGATCGCTGCAGGGGTGCTTATGATCGCCGTCGAATGAAAAGTCCAGGGATGCACTGTAACTGGCATCTGGCATCAAGGTCGCTTCGACCTAAGAGTATGTTTCTTTCACAGAATGCTGGTTATATGTTGTCATTGCATAATTAATCCTGTCTATCCCGTACTTCTACTTATGTCTGAACCAGTCCATCTTACCTTTAACCTCTGCATTATGGCTGAAGATGGGTTTTTTAGTTCCATCCAAATCTGGTTCTGTCTAGGGTAACCCACTACCTGTGGTAGCAATCGCTATGTAATTGTCTCTGAAAGTCGAACTCTAGTGGATTTAAAATCACTGTGGATGGACTGGGAGGAACCCGTTCAGTAAGGGCCTTTTGTTTGTTTAATATCCTCACTCATTGATTAAAGGGACTCGACCCCTTTATGTGGCTTGTCTGCATTTTATATTAAAATCCCCCTAGCTGTTGGCGGGTGCCAGAACAATATATATATATTTTGATTTTTTTAGGGAAAACATACAGTTTTATATCCTGCGATCTGATGTGGAGGTCTAGATCGTGCTTACCTTTTGGTTAGACGCGACCATGGGTCAGCTCCTACTCACTGTTCTAGCAACCTGCTTTTTCTTGGTATATAAAGGGATAACCTGCAATTTTCTTTCCGTTCCTTTTGCATGTTTTAGTGTAACGATGGCATCCATGTTTTCACAATAATTCATGAGTCATGCCCCTATCAAAATCTGCCGTGGACTTGCATTCAGTAGGAATACTTTGGAAAATAACGAGCCGTGCTGTAAAACAGTTGGCGGGGGGGAAGACCACGATGGGCGTGGAACTCTGGTGAGGAGTTTAAACTCCATCGGAATTATCAATGAGCTAACATTGCATTGTTTTTTTTTCTTCGAAAAATTGGATTTGAACCTACCTACTAGGCTCTGTCCTAAACAAGCAGCGGCCTCTTGTGAACAGCGCTGTGGATGACCTAAAACATGGGTTTTATCTTTTTTTTCCCAAAGTTATAATTGCAGGAGCTATGCTTCTTAGGTTTCTAAAACCTAATGGAAAGAGTGGATGTTTTTTCCCGCCTTCGTAACTTTGGACAAAGACTGACGTTCTGGTAGATTGGTTCTAATCTTTCTTTTACAGCCAGAACATGCTTTGGATGTAGTAAGTGGTTTAGGATCATTGTGGGTAAGTCTTATTTTTGGGATGTGCATTTTATCCCTGTATTCTTGTGGTTATGCCTTATTCTTGGTCCAAACCATGATTCTGGATCCACCACTATACCAAGGATCTTTTTCGAAAGATAAAACTTTTTGTTTGACTAAAGTAGTTAAACCTTCTCCCGTTATTCTAACAGAGATGGAACATTGGGAATTGTTGCCCTATATTATTAAGAGCAGTCTACTCCACTAAGGTTTATTGGAAACTCCATTAATAAATGATATATTATATTTATGATTTAGGATCTATCGAGAATTCTTAGAAGACATGATTATGTCTTGTGTTCTGGGAGATATTGTATTACCTTTGGTAATGTCCACTTTAAGAGATACATCTTGAAAGGCTGCAGTATTGGAACTGCTTATATTGTAACCTTGATGGAATACTTAATAAAAATAAAAAAAAATCTGGACGGTTTGGTCTGGACTATCTTTGGTGGACGTAACCCCAAGATTTGGGGTGAACCACGTGAAATTGGTTGTCTCATTGTATTACTATGTTGTGCTAGTTTATTTCTTTTGTTTACTTGATGATGATGATTATGAATGCAGTACAAATGTGTCAATTGGTGAAAAGATTACTAAAATTTTTATTTTTGTAGACTTCTTGGTTGCTTTATAGCTCTAAGGTAACTGGGGTATTTTACAAATTGGACATGTATGACAACTCATCACTAAACAGTCAATTTCAGTCTTACAATCCAAAATTACTGATGTCAAATACATATTATCGACTTGATTTGTATCCTCGATCTTTAGACAAGGTACCGGTTCCAAATTTCGTTGGATCAGCGATGGAAATAATTCATACCGACTCTGCATATATCCTATTTACAGGAAGAAATGTTAAAAAATTAGTTGTCTCCTCAGTTCATAGTTCTCCAGTTGATCAGATTAAAATTTCCAAATCTTCACCTGCTGAGGTTGACTTCAATGACACAATCACCAAATATTTGCAAGCTGAAAATAATATGTTTATCCACTTGTGGCATCATCTGGAACATTCTCTAGATGATCTTGGAGACACTGATATGCAAGTTCAATGTGGTGTTCTCAGACTTCTATTGCTTTTTATAACATCCTCATGTGTTTTTCTACTAAACTTTGTAGGACTATTAATTACATCACTTTGTACAACAAAAGCATGTTTGTACACCAGCCTTTCCTTCTTTCGGATGCCACCATCCATCATTACTATTAGTATTTTACAATAGTACCTCATGGCTCTTCAAGGACTATTTTCCAGGACATGTTGGGTTCCGTGTGCCTCCATAGTAGTTAGAAATGCTCAGCCCCATAGTAGCAACAACTATTGCTCACCAGCGAGAAGCACACTCTAGGAAATCCATCTTCAACATGGCATATTCGACAATTGGCAGAAGTTCATTTTGCATTCTTGAGCAAGCCATATTCAACATGGCATGGGATTCCACAAACTTTCCATAGGGATCCATTCCCCTTAGTCCAAGCCCAGTAATGATCTCGCATTTTTGGTTCAGATTTACTTTGCAGTAGTATTAATTCTTTTTTCAGTGGGTTCTCTTTCAATTCAATTTTTGTAGTACTCTACAAACACTTTGCACAGTTTTGTTCCATTTTTGTTATTTGCACAATCCTCCAGCAGTAATCTACAAAATTTTATTTGCAGAGAAGACCTTCATGGAGTGTGAGGTAGGTAAAATATTTTTCTATCAATCCAAATCACACCCTTGTGAGGGTTTTAGTATCAGTTCATTTGTGAGTGTATACACAAGTGTCGTAGTCCCAAGGGTGCATAGATATCCACCACCAAAAGAGTAGGTTCACAGATCTAAATCAATATAGATCTCTCCCTCTAGTTTATTCATAGCAAGATGATGAAAAACAACGATATGCGAATCCCCACCTACTCCCATCTTCTAAGAGAAGAGGTTCACACATCTAAAACAATACAGATCTCTCCCTCTAGTTTATTTACAATAAATATGACAAGTGTAGCATCATGGGCATCCCCCACCTACTCGCATCTTAGACGATCTACACACCGTCCAGATCTTAATCAAATTGAAACAAATCTCAGCACCTCTTCAACCTTTTCCATCTCCTCTTTGCAAGCATGGCTTCCAACTTAAATTGGGAGGCAGGAATGTAGGGACACTTTCCACTTAAACCAAGAGGAATGGGCTATATGGGAGGCCCACACTCCCCATTATGTATTCAACAATGTATTAAGTATATATATTAGATATTAGTATAAATAATGAGCAGCATTTATTGTACTCATTTTGGCCTCATCAATGAGGTCCCTTTGTAACTGTTATAAAAAGGCATCTGGCCTCCTAATGAAGCATTCAACTTTTCTTATGCCACTCTAGTGTCTTACATGGTTTAAGGTTTTTTGAATATTGTTTTAGTTCTCCATTGAGAGGTGAGGCTCTCCTAGCCTCACCTTCAATCGTTGCAACTAGATCTTGCCAAGAATGACAGATTAATCCATACCGGAAATCATAAATCAGAAAATTTTTGATACAAATATCTACTCCAATATGGAATCAGAAAGAAAGAAGCAATTATTTAGCATAAATGAAAACACAAGAAGCCATTCTTCATTAGAGATCAATAACGCATGGAGCAATTTTTCAGCAGAGTTAAGAAAACACGCAGCAAAAGCTCCTTCATGGGGTCTTCCTCTCCCCAACACTACCAGCCTCCACATCTAAAAGGCATACAGGAATGAAAACTCCTTCGCGCCATGCCTGCCCCCCACCGCCCCGCCCCCCTCTGAAGAGAACTGGTAATGCCATTAAATAACCCACGAAGCGAATGATTACCCAAATGGTGCACAAAGAATCGAGTAAGTCTTTGCACTAAAAATGTCATTGTTTTTGCTGAGGTAGACTCCCTATTTCTGGAAGTGTAGTAATGAATTAGAGGCATGCGCCATCCCAACACTATATTTTAGTAAAATACCACTTCACATTTCTCTTACTACAGTAACATTCAATTTTTTTTACTCTATAATTAAATTCTATTTTGGGATTGTAAATACTTTCGATGTAATTCCCCCTAAATTAATAATGGTAAGATTTATATTTATAGACTTATTCCTCCCTTGATTCTAAAGAAGTCTCGCTCTTGAAATGAGAGTGAAATTATATATTATCCTAAATATATAAATATTAAGGCCCAAACTTTTATGTGCCTTTCCCATATTTAATTTTCCAATACTTATGCATAAATCCCCTATAAGAACCTTTGTTCAAGTATTTATAACTCCTTTTTAGTCATTAGTTTATTCATAAGGGACTGTTTATTATATGAATATATACTTATCCATGTATTAAAATACCTTATTGGCACTTTTGTGTAGATCACTTTTAGTGGAAAAAATATCCTTGACGATAATTTTCTTCAACAGGAGCTTTCATCTTCTTAATTAAAAATTATAGTGATGTCTTCTTGGCACTTAATAGCATAAACAAGTATTCCAAAATTAATGAAAATGTCCTTGCTTTGATACCAAATGAGGAACATGCTGACCCAAAACTTGTTAGTGGAGAAATCAACCTATTTGCGAGTTACTTCATCTTAGGATGACCCCATCAGGCTTAGTTCATCAAGGGAATTGTTATTCTGCATATAATTCCTAAGGATTCACTTTTTGTTTTAACCTTCCCCCTAGTAAATTCGTCCCCAATCATTCTTAGTCGCATTAATTTCCTAGTCTCCTAATGCTATCAAACACATCCATACTTTTTTTATAAGGTTAGGATGGATATTTACAGTGGCATTTTACTTAAAGTATGTGTAACAAACCTAAATTAGTAAAATCAAATTAATTCTTTTAATTTTTGAAAAAACACTTAAACCTGCGAGTGACTATCTTCATGATTGGTGAGAGATAACAATATACACTACAATCGTAATGCAAATCCATCAACAAAAATTATCATCCAGGAATAGACAACGTGCAATACCCAAAGTATCAAAATTTTACTGTACTACAGCTTACTATTACAATTCTTCCTAAGATTTATAACAACTCTCGCTTTCAAGGCCATTTTAATTTATCTAACAAATTATAACCATCAAGTAATTGATCCTCCTTTGTATTTAAGGAAACTTGTGTAATTGCGATACAACTACATGAACTATTGTTAAGACTTTTGTCTAAAACTCAGTCTTGCTTCCAAGGTATACCTGCACACCTATCAATTACACACATTTTTTGGAAATCCATATACTATTAAAAGGATATTTTATGCATTTTTATTTCTCTAACAATCCTTTACGATTTATCCTTCTTTGAAAAATTTACCTGTAACTTTAACATAATATTCTTACCAATGCTAATCATGAAGTAGTCATAGACTTTGTGATTGAACACCATTCATATGATGTATCCTAGTTTAAAATATGCATGTGTCCTCTCAACGGAGGAATATTTATATTGAGCCTTCACTTATCATTTTTGTAACATATCATTTTCAAACACAATCCAACATATAGTGATCTGAAATTATTATATAAACTATGGGACTCTAAGTGATTTACAATTATTGGTTCAATTATTAAACTTAGACCATATGTATCTATTATCAATGGTGCAGAGTCATTGATTACCATCTCCTTAAGAAAAAGTTGCTCTGTCTAAAGGACTATCCATTACTTATTTCTAACTAATGAAACCAAAGAGGCACACTTCTATGCATTTTAATAGTACTTCTTTGCTGTCTTATATCCACATCATGTTTGACGACAATGCCTTAACGTGATTCCAAATGATTATTAATCATATCCTTAAGGGATGTAGTACACAAGCATTTTGTCAGTAAGTTCCTTTAGAGAAAATCTAGTATGTGGATAACATCATTATGATAACAAATAATTTTCTCTTGATTATCCTTCATAAAGTATTTAATCTCTAGATAAGATAGCAGAATGTTGCAAGATAATATAAGGAAAGAAAAACATAAACCATTGAGACACAAAAATCAGAGAGAGACATGAAGTACATGGTTCACCCAATCCATGAGCTATGTCCACAAAAACGGTCACCTCATGTGACCTTTATTAAAATCAAGGGTTGTATTTCCACAACATCATGGTTTCCAAAATTATCTTTCTATTCTTCCCACATACTCTCTCTTCAGGAGTATCTCTAAGTTATATACAAACATAATGAGTTATATACAAACATAACTAGAGAATCTCTTGTTTAACACAAGTATATTGCACCGAGGTGGATAATTCCCTCATTCTCTATGCAATAATATGAAAATAAATGTTTGTACCCTTGTTCAAGTTCAAGGTTAACACTCCCCTTTTCTTATTCCCTTTTATTATCACCCAGCATTACTTTATCGAGGCTACGGTTGTGCCTTAGTTCCTTAACACAAACTACAAATAATAAAACATTGTTGGCATATTCGAAACAAGTTAAAAACACATTAGTAGCACCCTATGCAAAATATATATCCATATAGTGGTTCCTTAATATAGGCATTCTCTGCGCTTATAGCATATCCCTACCAGACCCTAGGGAACACCTTACCCCAAGTTACAATTTCGTAACGAGAATAATTTCGGAACATAATTAAGTATCTAGCAATAAATTTTTGACTAAGATATATTCCTCTTATTTATAGGTTCCTTATTATGAGAACTATACTCAACATATTGAATACCTATTAATAAGTTCTCATCAACCAAAACTACTTTTCTTATTTATATATCTATATATATATCCTTCATCATGATTCATTCTCATAGGTATAACCATACTTGTAAACCTTGTACATCATGGTACTTTACTTATCTCTTAATCAATTTTAGGACTTGATTTATGTTTCCACCTACTAAGGCCATTTAAAAAGTACTCTAACAACAACTATGACTGGAAGGATGCTCTTCGTTTGGAATGCTCTTCTGGACTAGAAGGTTTTGCATAATCACGAGACCATGACAACATGACTTAAATGCAGATTTAAGATTTCATGGTTAGTAAGGAGATCGACTTAGCCATATGTATACTGATTGATATCGAAGCTTAGATTACACGAGAAACTTAGATTAGAGGTGCATTTCCCTATTGAAATCATTGTAGGGGTTTACTCCTTGGATTTAAAAATTATGCACAAAATATAGCCAGACCTTTAACCTATCCCCAAATTTTTTGGATTGGTTATGATTGAAGTTGATCTATCTATAGGATCAAACCCAAAAAATATGGTTTAATTTCAGGGACACTATCCTTACAATTTTTATCTGGTCATAGTAAAAAAATATTCAAACAATAGACTTCACGGAAATGCAGACCATATTAGGGGGTGTCTTAAAACACCTAGATCAATTTTAAAAATGGTAACCCAAAACGATATAACGCTAAACTAACCGTAGACAGCCTCCCATATCTTTCTAGGCTGGTAATCTCATAAACAAAAACAGACCGGTTCCAAGCAAACCAATCAGGTGAAAAGGCAACCGAGTGCAAGCTTATACCTACTAATGCAAAATGCAACAAAATTTTGGAAGCAACACTACAGAAAAATGACCAGAGCAACATCAAGCATTCTATAAGTCATGCATGCCTTTGCAAAATGCCAATCTCATGTCATGACTGATGTTTGCGAACCCCATCAAATCGAATACCCTCCAACGTAGAGGTTGGCCCATATTTGAATCTTTCGTTAATCGTGGTTGCATCAATGTTTTTGAATGGAGTAGTAATTCCACCTCTTAAATCAGAAGGAACCCCACTTGCTCCATATTCCTACTAGACACGACATCCTACCCCTACACAAATTGCGCTTAGCTTGGGTTGCAGAAATTCATTTACAAATATTTGGGAGGGTTGCGCAGATCTTTTTCTCTCCCTTCTCGAGTTTTTTCCCTTTTAAATAAAAAAAGGGATGGAAACAGTCTTCCCCACTCTGCTCCATGTTTCCACAAGTCACGGCAGAAATCCTACCACTAAATTTGCCGAGGAAGGTCTCCCTCAAATTTGTCATCCAGTAATTATATGAATTATCTGAAGGCATGCATCCAGCCCCAAAGTGGACTTTTTCCTTTATTATTCATTTTCTTCCTTAATAATCAAAATATTCTTTCTTGAGTAAATAAAATGGTCAATACAAATTTTTTGTGTTGTATACTTAAGAAATTACTTGTCTAAAAGAGTATTTAAAACCATGACTTTCACTTGTCATAGGAGGGACAAAACTCCTTATAATAGGTATTTATGCGTTATTTTATCAATGGTTATTCCTGAGTATTTTTAGGATTATTTTTCAATGGCTATGAATACAAGGGATCCTTGTTATGATTATAAGGGATCCTTACAAGTTTAACATTTACACACTCAAAAGTTCAGCCATAACTTACTTTTCTTCCAAGGTAAGAAATGTCTTTCTTCTAGTTTTGCAAGGATAAAATGTATATACCTGAACAAGGATCACTTGGGATGGCTATATATCTAGCCAAGGGATCATCTTGATCACGGATTACTCCCATTTAGGTTTACCCGTAAGGCTTAGGTCATCGAGGGAAATTCTTATGTTTTCTCTGATTTTCCCAAGTGCTCGACGCCCTTTCCAATGGAATAGCCCATCGCTTGTCTTACACCTTGTCTTCTTGGTTGGGTTATCTACAACCTTGAGTTCTTATATATATATATACACTAATACAAGTGATCAATTTTTCCACAGAAAAACGTGGCAATATCCACGGAAAAGCGTGGATATTGCCACGTTTAAGTGTTTTTTGTTCCGTGGAAACTATTTCGTCGCAAGAGCGACGACCCTTTCCATCACTATAGCCATGCTCTGTCCAAAGGTTTTTAAAAATGGAGATCCACTTTCGTCGCTATAGCCATGCCTCTTCCATCGCTATAGCAACGCCTTTTCGTTGCTATATCGACAGTGGGTAAAATTTTGCCACAGAAAAATAGTTGCAGCCGTCGCTATAGCGATGCCTCGTCCGTCGCTATAGCAATGCCTTTCTGTCGCTATATCGACGGTGGGTAAAATTTTGGTACACAAAACCTCAGAGCCACCAAGAATGTTTCGGAGGATGAAAACTGTTGTCAAAGGATTTCAACTACATGAAGAGCAAGGGATGCATTGGCAGTGCTTGCAAAAGAAGTCAATAGATACCTATATCTAGTAGTTCAGACAATTCAACAGTTAGCACAGAGCAATGCATTGCAAACTCAATTTGGTGATAGTTCATTGGCAGTCTGATCACTGCAATTCAAAAAGAACTCAAAATGTTGAGACATAACAACTCTGGAAGATACCTTCCCAAAACCAAGTTGGCTGAAGCTAAAAGCAACCAAAGAAAGCGGCAGAATCTTGGCATGAATTCCAAGCCAATGACCACAAAGGCTACTTAAAAATATACATGAAGTTCTACAAAGGTATAGAGCAGCAAAAGGCTGACCCCAAGACAGCATGTCACAAAACACAAGAAGTTCCATTTTGTAACTACTACAAGTGCAAAGGACATACTAAAAACGAGTATTGAAGGCTGCACCCAGAAAAGCAACTGAAGTCTGTGCAGCCTATGCAGGGCAAGAAAGAAATTGTTGTACTTTACTCCACTATTGAAGTCATTTCCTTAATGTCTGCAGTTCATCCCAATCCCTTAGAGCAACAGAGATTGTTCTCCATCGAAATCAAGATTGAAGAAGAATTCATCACCCCAGCTTTTGACAGACAAAGATATTTGATCTCCAAAGCAGGATG
>LPNX010119839.1:2000-26364 GCA_001517045.1 Pseudotsuga menziesii
AATACACTGTTACACAAGAACCAGTGTCTCAACATGCACCAATTGCAGTTATGGAAGAAAATCTAGGAGATATTGCTGTCACACAAGAACCAGCAACTCTCATAGAAGAAGTGCAGGAAGACACTGTCTCACAAGAGACAATACTCCTCCCTTCCAGAAATTTTATCGATTTGGATGCAAAACGGGAAGAACATTATAAAAAGGAGATTTCAGATCTTACAGCAGAATTTTTAGCTTTGAGGATGGAAGTAATTAAATGGAGAAGTCAAGTGGAAGAGAACCAGAAAAAGACAATTGCGCTGGATGAGCATAAGAGAATTATTAGAGCGCTGGAAGAGCAGGGGGCTGAAGAACATATGGGCCATAGAGTTCAGGTGGGAGAACTGCAGCAGGAGATAAAGAAATTGAAGAAATTCTCATCCATGCAGAAGGATAAGGATCAAATGTATGACCTATCCCAAGAACTCATAGGCACTAGGAAGCCTTCGTCTTCTTATCCAGTGTTTCTTTTCGAGCAGTTTGTCTGGTTCAAATTAAAAGCTGTATAGGAGGGGAGGTTATTTGAAATTGCAACCTCAGAAAAATTTTTGGAGACCTTTCTTGGGAGCAACTTTGAAGAGCAGAACTTGCTATGTGAACTGTACCTGCACGAGATGGCATGCCCTATGGATCGGCACTCAAATCCTGTTCCATTTGCAGGGGATGTTCAGCTACGAGCATTTGCCTCTTTTGTGAACAATCATGTTCAGTGGGAAAGGTCTTTTCAGACCTTTTCCCACAATGAAGGCTATGCTAATTTATGGATCCGTAGTGAACCCCAGAATCCTGGCATTCTCTTGGCTCGGTATAAAAGTTTTCTTTCCATTCCTTCCCAAGAGCAACACATCATGAAACTGCAGGAGGAGGTAATATCCACATGTACCAAATCTATTTCTAGGCAGCAGCAGGTTGCATTAGATGGCAGCCGGCATAGATGGCAGGCTGCCTCCTCAGCACTGAGAAGCAGGGACCCCTACTGTTTTAAAAATTTTAAACATGCACTCTCAAGAGTCAAGGGTTATGTAGGGTGTATGAAGGAATGTGGAGTCAACTGGCTGGGTTTAAAGTTCAAATTTCCTCTTATTTGGTGGCCAGCAGAACCATACAACAGGGACTTTTCCATGACTAGGGCAGAGGAATAGAAATATTGGCAATTCTGGGCTATTCACAGAGGTTTTCTGAAGGCAGATAAGGAACCTGAATTTCCCTACAATTTTTCTTCTCTCCACGAACAGAGCTTGATGCAGGATTCAGATTCTGAGTGATGCAGGTTGTTGCATGAGGACATGCAACAGGGTAGTTGGGGGAAGATGTTGAGTCCAGATTTGGTCCCTTTTTAACCATCTTTAATCACCTTTCTTCCCTTGCTTTACACTGCTTAGCATATCAATCAGACTGACTTTCTTCACTTTATCCCTTAATTTGTCAAGGTAAGACTGATTATTATTTTACCTTAGTTAATGCTTATTCTTGTGACAATTAAGGCTATTTATCTCTTGAAATTGTGCTAATATGTGTGATCTATGAAGACAATGTGAGATGAGTAGAATGCAGGGGATGAAGCTGAACAAGTCTAGGGACAAGGGGTGGTCGTGACACAAAAAGGATCCTTCATCTGTCCCTCATCTATGGAGACACGTGACATTCTAGTCAAGGGCCGGTCAGAGCAGCTGCAATAGAACGAGCTATGATCGAGGGGTCTTCAGGATAGCTGTGCGAATATTATTGCGATCTAAGAAGATCGCTACTTCTGGGCCAGTCAACAATCTTCTTGTATTTTCTATAATTGTATTATGCCACGTCTTGTAACAAACAATGTTATTCATGGCGCCTGAAGATCAGAGATCTTCCTGGCTGCCCTTTGCAATAGGATGGGACGTTATCACTTGTAGGTATAAATGCAGAAAGATGTCTCGGTCCAGGGGGTTGGAAAATACTGAATTCATTTGTGTATTAACAGCGGGAGCAATCTGTAATAATTCTTTCTTTTTAATACAAAGAGTACTGCTGGTTTAAGGGAGCTGTACATTGTTCATCCAGCGTCTCTGTGTGAAGGCTGGGCTCGCCTTCCGCAGAGATTGCTGAGTTAAGGTAGGATCTTTCAATTTATGGTTGTGTGAAGTTTCATTAATTACTTTTCTGTGTGCGCAGCAGTAGTATGTGTGGTTTACAGGATTGCATTTCTCAAGATTGATTGCTGTAACAGTGTGACAGTCGACTGAGTAGTAATCTTTATGCGATTCATTTATTAGCTGTGCGCAACTCTGTTCATCTCATAGTTCAGAATGACATCCCACGAATCCTGTGTAATCCTTTGATTGTTATAATTGTTGATTCTTATTTCTGCAATTCAATTCTTAGAACAGCTGAGTGTGATCTGTTGCAATTGAATTTCTAGATTATAGTTGATTTATGATTATGGATTCTTAGTGTGATTAGATCAATAGGCAATTCCATTGAATTAAGCAGTGAGTAGAATTTCCTTTCTGTCAGTAATTGTTGATTTCATTTCTGGTTGATGCATTGAAGGAAGGGTTGAATTCGTAGAGTTAAATGATTTGTGGGATCATACATAGACAAGGGGATGAACATAGTTGTTAAGAACAGTATTCACTACAATTATTTGGTGTTTAGCATATACTGTGCACTTACCCTTTGAAACAAAAGACTTCCCTGGGTTGACAATGAATTTCGTAAGCTCTGTGTGTTGATAACAATTTATCTGCATTTAGGGTGCTCGACATGGTTGTTTTCCATATTGGGTCTTAATATGATTATTAATATGTCTATGGGTCAGATTCAATCATTAGAAAACACTTATCAACAAATAAATGGTCCTTGACAGAAATGTCACTCTCGAATTGAGATATAGTCCTCCTAGAATCACTAGATTCCTAGCTAGTTCCCCAACTTCTTGAATGGTATTTGCTTCCCACTTTGGCCTTGTGGGGATGTTTGGATATGAAATTAAATCATCATTATTAGACATATCAGAATCATTGAAGCAAACATAATCCAAAGCCAAAAAACTCGAATTAACCACAAAGAATAGTAATAAGTGAATGATGGATTTTTACAATAAGAGAGAAGAACTTTTATAGGTCTAAGCACACCGTTTCAATGGAATGGTGTGACCTACGATTAGCTAAGTAATATTACATTTAATATTTAAAATAATTGTTCTTAAATAATTAGATACATAACATTGTCGTCGTCTTTTAGAACGCTTTTTCCTCAAATAAAGGGTAAAGATAGATATTGTTGACGAAACTGTTCTGTCTCCCATGATGCGTCTTCATCTAGAAATTTATTCCACCTAATGAGATATTCCTTGAGTGTTCTAGAATGAAGTCTTCTTTCTCTGGCTGCAATGATTTCCTTTGGTTCCAAAATGACCCTTCCTTCACCATCTAACATAGGAAGTATTATTTGCATCGTTTGATGTTGCCCCAACATTTTTTTGAGACATGGTACATGGAAGACATTGTGGATACAAATTTTATCAGGTAATTTTTATTTATACGTAACTTGACCAATATTCTTGGTGATCTGGTATGATCCATAGAACTTTGGGGACAACCTGATTTTTCCTCCCTATTTAAGAGATCCCTGTTTATAGGGTTGGAGTCTTACAAACACCCAATCTCCTACTTCAAATTATCTTTAGGTTCTGCGTTCATATTCTTGTTTCCTCATATGGTTTTGTGTCATGACTAAATTATCCTTGAGTAGTTCAATCATTTTTTGACATTTCTCTAGTTGATTCCTTACTTCCGTAACAATAGTGTAATTTAGAACTAACTCCTTCCAATTTGGAGGTTCATACCCATATAAAGCTTGGAAGGGGGTCATGTTTGCGGAGGTGTGGTACGTTGAATTGTACCACCATTCTGCTAGGTGTAACTATTGAGACCAATGGTTTTGCTTATCTGTTACAAAAAAATGTAGATAAGATTCTAAGCATTTATTTACGACTTCATTCTGACCATCTGTTTCAGGGTGGTAAGATGAGCTCATATTGACTGATGTGCCTACTTGTTTCAAAAAATACCTCCAAAATTTTCCATTAAATTTTTCATATCTGTCGCTGACGACAACTTTTGGGAAGCCATGTAATTTGTAGATATTCTTGCAAAATATATCTGCAATTTTCTTTGTCATGTTTGTCTTTTTTATTTCCATGAAGTGTGCAAATTTGGTTAATCGATCGACCACTACAAATATTTTTTCCTTTACATACGACGGAGGTAACCCATCGATGAATTCCATTGATATCTCTTCCCATTTCTGGTTTGGAATGTGTATGGGGTGGAGTAACCTTGGGGTTAAAATATTTTCTCTTTTGTTCCTCTGGTATTTGTCGCATTCTGCCACATATTGTTGGATATCTTTTTGCATTCAATTCCAAAAAAATTATGTTCTTGCATTATAATAATATTTGAAGAATCCTACGTGTCCTACCGTTGGTGAATCATGGGATTCCTTCATTACATTTACCTTGAATTTAGAGTTTTAGTTTAAATAAATACTTCCCTTATACCAAAGGATATTGTTTTTCCATTCAAACTTGGGGTCATGATTGAATTGTTAATTATAGTGCTTGTTTCAGAATCCTTAGCGTATTCATTTCGTATTTCATCTAGCCATTCTACAATTGCGAATAAAATGGAGTAAGAGGTAATATCCTCATCTTTTCTGGAGAGTGCATCTGCGACTACATTCTCCTTCCCCTTTTTTGTATTATTTCCATGTCGAAAGCGACGATTTTTTCTATCCACTTCTATTGTTCTATGGACAATGTTTTCTGTTGAATTAGGTATTGAATATTATTGTGCTTTGTGCGTATCATGAACTTTCTCCTTAGGATGTAATGTCGACACTTTGATAATTTCCAACATTTCCTTATCATATGTAGACTTCAATTTCTCTTGCTTGTTTAATTCCCCACTCTCAAAGGCTATCGGGTGTTCATATTGCATTAGTACTGCTACCATCCCATAAACCGAAGCGTCACATTCTATTACAAATGGTTTGGAGAAGTTTGGGGTAGCTAGTACACGTGTGGAGGACATAATTCCTTTCAAAGATTCAAACACTTATCTTCTTCTTCACTCCATTGGAATGCATTGTTTTTTAGAAGGTTGTATAAGGGTGCAGTTATTTGCGCATAATTCTAGATGAATCTTCTATAGAATCCCGTTATCTCAAGGAATCCCATTAACTTATATATGTTAGTGGGTTTGGGACATTCTGTGATTGATTTTATTTTCTCTAGCTCTACGTTGAATCCTTCTTTAGATATTACATGACCAAGATAGCTCACTTATTCCTTACCGAACGTGCATTTAGACATCTTGGCGTAAAACAGATTTGATTTTAAAATAGAGAGTACTTGTTCTAGATGTACGATATGGTCCCTCCATGTATCACTATATATGAGGATGTCATAAAGAAACTAGTACAAAATTCCTTAGGAATGGATGAAATAAGTTATTCATGGTTGCTTGAAATGTCATTGGAGAGTTAGTTAGCCCAAAAGACATTACCTTAAACTCATAATGTCCTTCATGGGTATGGAAACATGTCTTCACCACATCTTCTAGCCTTACTCTAATTTGGTAATATCCCGACCTTAATTCTAATTTTGCAAAGTACCTTCCACCATGAAGCTTGTCCAACATTTCATCGATAAATGGAATGGGGAATTTGTCTTTAATAGTTATCTTGTTTAGTCCTCAGTAGTCGATGCATATCCTAAATGACCCATCCTTCTTTCGTACCAATACTACTAGTGCAACATTAGGACTCTGACATTGTGTAATCAATTCACACTTTAGTAAATTGCGGATTAATATTTCAATCTCAATATTATGTTGGTGTGGATACCTATAGGGTTTAGCATTGACAGGGCTTGATCCAATCTTGATTTTGATGACATGCTTGATCTTCCTTTCTGGTGGTAACTCCATGGGGAGATCTTCAAATACCATTTTGTACTTTTGGATTAGTCCTCAGATCTTTGGTTGACATGGTTTAACCCCTTCTGAAGTTAATAATTCCATCTCTGTTCATTGTATGACATACGCTGGTGCTCCCTTTCAAATTAGCTTCTCCATTTTGTGGGATTACATAATTTGTGTGTGAGGGGGTTGGAACCCATGTAGCTTGTATTTTACTCCTTTCCACTTAAAATTTATAAAGTTTTCTTGGTGGTTTGCTGAGTAGGTACCTAGTGTTTGCATCCACTGAATTCCTAATACTGCATCAACTCTTCCTAAGGGTACTGTATAAAATCTTGACTCAAGGTTATAGTTTTGTATTTGCAACTTAACTTTGAGGAATTTTCCCAATTTTTTGATCTTCTTTCCATATGCAACCATTACCTTCATGTTAGGTACTAGATATATGAAAAGATTAAGCCTCTTTGCAACACTTAGGTTAAGGAAATTATGGGTACTTCCTGTGTCGAATAGAACGACAACATTGTTATTTTTGAAATGCCCTTTAAGTTTTAATGTATGTGGTTGTTGTATTCCTGTTATGGTTGAGATCAATATCTTGGGTGTTTATTCATCTTCTAAATCTGACGGATGATTTTGGATGTCACATGTTAAGTTCTATGTCAGATTCCTCACTATCTTAGTTTCCTTCCTCTTCTGCTTCACATTGATATAGGTTCTTGGTGGTCTCTTTTTTCAAACATTTGTGTCTTGGGTCTCACTTTTCTCTGCAATATTCACACTTTTTTTCTTTCATTTGTTGGATTTATAAAGTGGGTTTGTTGTCACTTCTTAGATGTGGTGGCTGGTATTTGGTGTTGATTTTGGTATTTTGGACGAACCTTCAATATTCATCATCATTTATGTTCCACGTATTTTTTATTTTTTCGCCAATTATTTGTGCCTTGTGTCTCGCCTTGTCCAAGGTTGAGACATATAGTAGCTCTAGTTCATCCCTAATATAGGGTTTTATTCTGTACACATAATTTTGTAGGTGTTGAGTGTTTGTGAGTTCTGGCACACGTGTTGCTGGGGATTCCCATTCGTTGGTGTATTCATCGATGTCACCTTTCTGCTGCAGTCCAGTGAGTTTTGTGAAGAAGTCTTTATCTTCTAAATCTGCAAACCTCTTAAAGGGGTTGTTCAGGATGTGGAGGATGATCGTGACCGATCTCTTCTTATGGGATTTCCCCTTTGGACAGAATTGTCTTATGATGGTTTGAACTTGAGGATGGTTGATCTTCCCTTGACACATTACCAACTAATGTGGTAATTGTTTCTTCTAAATATTGCTTGAGTTTGCTTAATCGAGTTTTGAACCCTAGTGATATATCCCTTTTTACTCCTTCCATCTCCCAAGATACAACTTCGTTGAATTGCTTTTTGATAGTTTTTGATAATTTGTTTTTACCTTTATGTAGTTCTGCTTCGATTTAGTTGCACCTTGAGTGTAAACCTTCGAGATTTTTAGAATCATGGGCTTGGTTTTTTCCCAAAATATCCATTCTATCCTTTTCTTCATTTATGACATACTCCTTATACAAGCAATATATTTTTTTGTGTACTTAAGATGGTGAGATTTTAAATATAATAATTAATTATTATATTAATTATTATATAATAACAATATTTATTTTATTATTTTGTTTTAAAAATCATAAAAACAAAATTTTGAAATATTATAATAGAATATTAAAATATTTATTTTTATTTTTATGCAGGTTATGTGGAGGTGGAAAAATGGAGGTGGAGCGAGGGTGTGGTGAGGAGGATGGTGAGGGCGGTTCGAGGGGTAGGGAGAGAAGTGTTGCAGGCAGGAGGACGTGGAGCAAGTGTGTGTAGATGGTTGTGGAAAAGGGAGGACGACATGAATGAAGACAGTTGAGAGGGGGGTGGAAGGGCATATTGGAAGATGGTTTGGGAAGACGGAATGGGAGGGTGGTAAGTACAAGAGCTAGAGGAAAGAGGGGGAATGTGAGGGAAGATGAAGGTGTGCGTGGAGCGGTGCATGAGGGGGAGATGAAGGTAGGAGTGGACACGAAAGTGAAGGTGAGTGTGGTTGGTATAATTGTTGGGGAGATGCATGAGGAGAGGGACACAACAGGTGGAATGGCATGGGGGAAGAGTGAGGTAGTGAACAACGAGGGAAGCAAAAAGGTTATGGGAGAAGTGGCGAGAGAGTGAGGAAGGTGAAGGAATGGAGCAACTAGGTGTTGGAGTGGATGAATGGAGGAGTCCAAGGGTCAAAACGTGGCTCTAATACCACTTGAAGAGAACATAGTCCAAACCCACAAAACTTGAATTAGCCATAAATAATAGTAATAAGTGAATGATGGAATTTTACAATAAGAGAGAAGACCTTTTATAGGTCTAAGCACATTGTTTCAATGGAATGGTGTGACCCTACGATTAGCTAACTAATATTACATTTAATATTTAAAATATTTTTTCTTAAATACTTAGATACATAACAATCATAAAGTTCATTATTTCCTTCACTTACAACCAAAGGTGGATGAGGTGAAGAGGAGTCTCCAATTTCTGTTGCTACCATAGGCTCTTATTCAAATTGAACACTCCTTTCAGTGAAGGATTTTTGAGTGCTCATGTTGATCAACTTATACCCTTTGGAATATTTAGAATACCCAACAAATAGGTACTCTTTACTTTGGGGCTCCAAATCCATCCCTTTATCTAATGGAATTCTATTGCATACCCTTGAGCTAAAAATCCTAAAATGAGACACATCTAGTTTGTGCCCATTCCAAGCTTCGAAATGAGTAAATCCATCAAGATTCTTGTGAGGCACCCTATTATGTATGTAGGATGCACAATTTATAGCTTCAATCCAAAACTTTGGTGGAAAATTTTTAGACTCCAACATACAAGTAGCCATCTCCTTGAGGCTTCTATCCTTTCTCTTAGCCACACCATTCTGTTGAGGTGTGTAAGGAATAGAGTGTTGCATCTAGATACATGCATATTCACAATAATTAATGAAATCAAACTTGACATATTCACCAAGATTATCAGTCCTGAGGATCTTGCATTTCCTCCTATACTGGTTGTCAACCAAGGCCTTGAAAACCTTGAAGTGGTCAAAAACTTCAAACTTGAGTTTAAGGAAGTAAACCCAACAGTACCTGGAAAATTCATTTATGAAGGTAAGGACATATTTATCTTGAATCATGGACATATGAGGGAAAGGACCATCAATTTCACCATGGATGAGCTCAATAGGTGTAGAGTTTCATTCGTGACTAACTCTCTCATACTTATGCTCTAGATGTTTTCCTAGAATGCAACCATGACATACGCCTTTGGAAAACGTTATATTTGGAAGCCCTAAAACCATATCTTTTTCACACAAATATGAAAGGTATTTATAGTTTAGATGACCAAACCTCTCATGCCAAAGTTTTCTTTCTTCATTGGCATGGGTGAGGAGAGAATAGGGGTTATAGAAAGGAATGGAGTGCGAGAACATGTAAACTTTTGAACTATTATCCACAAGACCTTTAGCAATGACTCTACCATTCACAATATCAGATATTTCAAATTCCTTGGGAGAGAAAACAACCTTCTTAGGAGACCCAGTGTGGGTCATCTGGTATATTGACAAGAGATTAGCAGGAAGACCTCGGACATACAAAACATTATTGAAGGAACCATGGTCAAAATCAATGCCCTTACTTTCAGTTTCTGATTTATATACCAGCAAAATATTTGGACCATTCCAATCATCAAGAGATGAGAGGGATTCCTTTATTGAACCATGTGCCTAGAAGTTCCAGAATTGATGATAAAGGAAGGATATCTTATAGTGCTTGCAACCATGGCATGTACTTTATCTTTGTCTTTGAAACTGGATCCTCCTTCCTTCTTCTTTGTGCCATGAGGAAGGGATATTTTTTTCTTCTCTGGGAGTTGATTCAAAATATCAATATGCTTCTTCATGCAATATCTCTCAGGATGAAATCCATTACCACAATATGTGCACTCGCTACCTTCGCCTTTACTTTTCTTCTTCTAAAATTTTTTCTTCTTGGAGTTTGAGGAATCTGTTGGCCCTCATTTTGTCACCATTTTTTGGGCAATAATTTACATATTGAAAACATGTTTTGTCACCTTTTGGTATATTTTCTATCATACAGTTCGCCATTCAGCAACAGGTATGACCAGTTTTTGAATTTATGCAGGTTATGTTTTATCTTTATTATTTCACGATTTTCTTGGTTAAAATCGATGATATGTAATGATATCCTAATTTATGAAATCGTCATTGTAGAATCAGGGTCTTCAGCAAATCAACTAGCAGATATTGCATCCATCCTAAATATGTGCAGAACATATCCATCACATTGTTTAGCTCACTGTTCGAACCGTCGAGCCAACCATGCATTGTTGTTAATTGATTCCTGAGCATTAAAAGCATATAACAGCCGTAAACCGTTGTGACCACATGCCAACATGTTAGCATGATCCTTATTCTAGAAGATCGCTCATATGATCCCATTCTTGACACCTCGACACTAGCTCCAATGAAGTTGAGTTTGTATGCCACATACGCACCAGTATTTTTAGGTCTTATCTCTTGGTTTATGTTAGTAGAGTATATTGCTTTGAGTTAATTACAATAGATTGAATTCTATCCCCTTCCATTTTATGATGAATTCAGTTAAAGTTATAGTACAGTTTGTTTTGAAATATGAATTGAGTTTAAATTATTCCATGAATTGAATTTAATTGTTAAGTAGGTTCAATTTATGCTCTTTACATTTTAGTTTCATATGCATGGGTCAGTTGTCCTCAAAGATCACTTAGATTAACCTTTTTTTTTTAAGTTTTAGTATTTTTTCAGATAGACTGTCATTTAGACAGCCTATTCTGTCTGTCATACAGACCTCTATTTCAGTTTGTTATCCAGTCTTCCATTCAAATCTTAGTATTTTTAATTTGTTTTAAGTTTGTTTTCTTAACTTTTCGATTATGTGCTGAGAAATAGTGATTAGTTAATGGTTGTGTCTTTTCTTCCAGCTTTAGATAAGATTGTTTAAATACTTATTAGGTCTTATTCTTATTTCTTCTTCCTTTTCATTTGATGTTTGAAATTATGTTTACTATGTTGGCTTGTAATTATGTCTGCAGTTTGATTTGATTTAGTTATTTGCATGTGGATTTTAGGGTCAATTGCATCACTAGATTAGTATCTTGTAAGTTGTTCATAGCAATAAGGTTTGTTCTTTCCATCATATAGATTTCAAAGGAATCTGTAGGACATAATTCAAAATAATATTTATAAGTTTTCTATTTGTTCATAAGTTATGTCTACCTTCTTATAGCTTTGTTCTATCCTTTGCAAGTTAGGAGTTAACCATTTATGAAATAAACCATCATGTTTACTATCACTTGCAATTGGACATTTCTTAGTTTGCATATTTTTGTGGAGGTTAAATTAGACTTGATCCCATTTAGTTTCTATACTTATTTTGAGAGTCACTTTGACACCTCTCCTGCTCCTCTCCCAATAACAGCAAATGCTTACCCTCAAAATAACCAAGGAGAGTGGAACTAAGATGTTTTAAGATTAACTTATTATGTACATTGGTTAGTGCATGTATAGTTTTTAGAAAGCATATCTAGTTGTTGTAGATCTTTCTTTGTGTAGTTAGTCTTTAAATTGTTTAACACTAAAATATATCTTCTTTTATAGAATACCCCGTTATTATCACACTATTTATATTTGTATGTTTATAAGGTAGTATAATGTGAAACCACTTTGATCTAATACTTTGTTCAATTATCCTGATAAATGAATTCTTAGGAGTTTGAGTTAGTTTATTTCATTTTGAAATATCTTTTGATATTTTTTTTGTTAAAGTATTACCACGATACCCTAGGAACCCTTCTACCTTCACATATATTTTGTGTCAACTCTAAGCCTACCAACCCCGATCGATAATTAAATATTAAGTGAATTAATTAAGACGATATTTTACCCAGCAGACTCCTGATGAGACTTGGACTTGTCTCCTTTTTTATCTAGAGGATTCTTAGCCTTCTTCTTATCCTTGGAATTAAACTTGGAATCTCCAGCAACCAAATATTGATATTTGGAAGGTTTGATGGTGCCCATAAAGACTAATTTTTCTTGCTTTTGAGTCAAGGATTCCATGAAATTGTCCAGTGAAGGCATATTCCATTTTCAAACTGTCAACTTGGTGGCATGGAAAGTCGAAACAAATACTGAGTAATCAAGCCCAAGCTTCGAAAGGATGTCCAAGATTAGTTGTTCATATTCTTTGTCAATACCACAGTGTTTTAGCTGCAAAACCAATGATTTGAATTTGGAGAAGTAGACTTGCAAGGATTTGAAGTTGCTTAGACTCAGTGAAACCAACTCATTCTCCAATTGGTGAACCCTCATCTTATCTATCTTCCCATTGGCCCGATTTTCTTACTAGGCCAACTACAGAGATTAATCCCACACAAGTCACTTAAAGCAGCTTCCGGTGTGTTTGAGATACCAAAATCTCGCAGGTTATGGTCCTGCTACCAACTGAATTTTTCTCTTAAGGAGAAATTAAAATTCAGTAAAATTTTATCCTAATCTTATTTCTATTTAAATAAACCCTAAAATTAGTTTTCTAAGACTTAAATTATCCTAAAATTCATTTCTTATTGAAAGTCTTCGATTTTGAGGATTTTGTATCGAATATTCTAAATTTTAAAACACTATGATAATTATTCTAAAATTAACCTAATTCTATTTAACAACTGTTAAATGTAAACTATACCTAAAATAACACTAACTAAATTATTCTATCCCAGCTGAGAGCAATTTGAATATTATATTAATTATCAATTAATATTTCAAGTAAACATAGTGATAAATGAGTAAGATTTAAATCAAAATATTTAAATCTTCCACACTAAATCATTCTGCTCTATATTTACTATAACAGAAAATTTAAAATAAACAATTACTTTAAACTTTTCTGGAATATTTTATTAATTAACAATTAATAAACAATAGTAAATATTTGAATAGAAGATAATGTTCGTAATGAAAACATTGCAAAAATACAAATGAAATCAAAACAAACATAAATATGTATATTATTATGTTTTGAATTTTCAATAAAAATATTGATTAATTCAATTATAATAACATACTCATTCAAATAGTAATATTGTGTTGACAGAGTGTAATATCAGATAAGGAATACAAGCATAACCAAGTATAGCTGCATCAATAGTATAACTAGAAGATTATATATTGAAATATATTATAAAAGTATTCAAAATAGTACTGAACAACGATATCAGTTTGAGAATTTCCAGTCACATTCCTCCTCCAACGATAAAACCCCAGTAAGAGATAAAACTAGTACTGAAATAATATTTCAATGATATTTTTCTTCAACCACTCCCTCCTCATTGCATTGAAATTACTAGTTTATATAACCCCACTAGTCTTTCAATTCAGTTTCTAATAAGTGTTGTATTCAATACCATAGGAGTCCTGTCCCTATTAAAGTGCATTGAATCTCTTAAAAAGACACCTATTACGAACATTACTATAGGATAAAAACAGTCAATAAAACGACTAGCTTGTATTATCTCTTGATTCAAGGGAACTGACATATTCGTGGCTATTTTGAAATTCCAATCTTCAAGAAGCATCCACGTATGCCAACTGTGATCCGAAACATCTTATGTTTGCTGAGGATAGTGATACCATGTACACCTGTACAAACAAAAATAAGAATCTTATTAAAACCAGTTTTAACAGAAATAACAATAAAACCAACAAATTATATGCATGCCTACAAAATCAACGATTTTGTAGGTATGCTCTTAAAAAGATTTTATTACCTGTCGAAAGAGAGATAAGACATATAACCAAAAATAGAAACAACATCAGGTTCTATTTTGTAAATTGATCACTCTTTTAGCTTCAAAAAGTTTAGCTTTGAGCCTGATGATTACTAGATTCTGTCGATCTACTTGCTCAAGCAAGTGCTGGTTTGTGTCTATCATTGATTTTTTGGATTTCTTGTATTGATTCTTATTCAAGTTCATGTCCTTCCATCTATTAACCCAATTTAGTAATTCTTCCCTAAATGTTTTATTTTCTTCATCTTTTGAGGCTGTGTTTGCTTGACACTCTTTTAATTTGTTTTTCAATTCTGCGATTTCGGTTTCATATGCTCTGTTAAGTACCTGTTGGAGGGTTTCTTCTTCCTTGTCACAAAATGAATCATTTGAATGAGAAGAATTGAGATTATTTACATCTTGATCTGGTGATGGAATGCTCATAAATGATGGCTCAGGGCCAGAACCACAAACATCCATACATGATGGGGTTGTTTCAAACTTACCTGACTCAGTAACGTTTTTGGCCAATGATTTTTCACGATTATTCTCTATGACAATAGGTTCATCTATATGCGTGGTTTTGGGAACCAAATATGAAACATCATCCTCAAGATGGACAATAACTGGCCGAGCATTCTGTTGAGTGGTTGCAGGACCAGAGGCTATAGTTGTTGTATTCATGCTTCTAGTGATTCTTCTTGTACGAACAAACACAAGACCTTTTGGCTCAAAACCCCCTTTGTCACAAAAAAACTGCGCTAAATATTCAAGTTTTCACATGGATTCATCACCATGTTTTTTAGGAATACATAACTCAGAGGGGTTTTCATGATTAATAGTATCAACATCTTCATTTTTGGTCAATCTACCCTCCATCTTTGTAGGTGTACTGAAGCACTTGTCAAATAGGGATTGGCCCATGTTTGTCTTAGCATAACAGGGAGCGACCTTCATAATTCCATCATTACTAATACAAGTACCTATAGGTGGATTTACTTCCTGTAGTTTTTTATCCCTTAACTCAACCTTATGAATATCATCAACTTTGGATTTTACTGGAGCCTTACGCTTCCTACGAGTTTTAGGGGGAGGGTTTGGCCAATACTGCATTGGCCCTAGTTTACTTTCATCCAAAAAATCATCCCAAGATTTACAGCTAAGAGACAACTGATGCTGGATTAAAGTTTTAATTAGACCGTGGTGGAACAAACTCCTATCAAGATTACCTATGGTATTTTGCACCGAATGTGCCATTTTCTTCAGACTTTGCAATAAGTAAAATGGAAGATTGACCTTAGAACCTTTCAATGCTAACAGTAGTCACAGATGATAATAATTAAGATGAGAGAATCGACCATCACAAGATACATACCTGACTAGGATTTCATAAAATGCTTGCCATTCTGGTTTTAAAAATTTAACCGAAACCCCAATCTTCAACTTTGCATTGGCAGGTAGGGGCAACAGTAAAGACTGACATCTCTTCTTATCAACCTTTCCTCCTTTAAACCATCACTCTCTAGTTTGAGGAAGCTTCGTAGCTTCTGCAATCTTATCTTCATCAATTATAAACTTAAAATCTCTAATCTGAGCTACATTTTCCTTAAAAGTCATAGCAAATCATTTGATAACCTCCATGTTATGGCAACTAAAACATCCGAAAAACTGACCCCATCCAATCTTTTCGAATAATAGAGCAACTTTCTTGTCAGCTTCAACCAGTTTAGGTCCTGAAATTTCAAATCGGCTGAGAGGAGCCATTGTTTCCTCACTGCAACTCTAGTTATGGGTTGAAACGAATGAAGTCATGAAGATCGAAGGAATAGGCACCCAAGCATAAGGAATTACGCGAAATGTCAAATCCTTAATTGATTCATATGTGACAGAGACGAGAACCCCAATTTTGGCCATGTTAACCAAATTTGGAAATGATGAGAACAACAGCCAGTGCTTTTCACTATGATAAATGTATAGACTAGCCATGACTAACTGAAAATATTCAGAAAGCGGTATGTAAAAATTTCAAACTCTAACTAATCCTTCATATCAAAAATCATTCAATTCAGGGATTATAAATCGAAACATTAATAACACCCAGTCTGGAATGATGGACTCGTACAACATCATGAATGGGAATGGCTATCAGTCATTCATGGAATTGAATTATATTGATAAGATTTCATCATTAAACCCACAGCTGTCAATTAAATTGATAAGTGTTAACCAAATCCTCATACCAATACGAATTCAATCTTTATGCAGCAATCCTTGTAACAGATGTTATTAATTTAGCCATACGAATCCTGTATCTTAATCATAACTACCAATTGATAATAACCCCAGATTACACGTGGAAGGCAATCGTGTTCATAAACAAGATGAGGTGGAGTTATCATAATAACCTGTAATGTTCTTAGGGTTTCTGAACTTACAACTAAATAGCAATCACCATTCACACTCAAACCATATATATACATGTAATTTTATTTCGAAATATAGTTTTAAATACTTTATGAAATCCTAATCACTTATGACCCAAAGCAATGATACGATATTAGAAGATTAAGTTATATGTGAAATCTGAACCTTAGGTTTAATAAAATTATTTTTAATTAATAAATCACCTTTAGTTATAAGGATTTCAAAAACTTATAATAATAAATATCTTATCAAAACCAGGTTTCAAACAAATTCAAAATGTATCTTCATTAAAAACTAATTACCATACTATACCTTAAATCTCTTAAATTAATATATATAATCGAATGAGTTAATTAATGATAAAATTGATCATATATAAAATTTACAAGACTAACAGCTGCTAATTTGTCAAATTTATGAAAGTGTTTTCATAAATTTCTAATACGACTCTTAACTCTTCTATAATTGAGAGTACCTTCAGAATCGAAGATTTTGAAGGTACTCTTTTATAATCTTTTAGAAGTAAATCATAGAAGAGAGCTGATCATTTTTTTATCATAACAGAAAAAATGAAGGGGTTGTTGCTGACTGCCAACAAATGGTGACGGCCTGGGCGATCCAGTTATCTCTGCTCATACAGTTTTAAAATGATAATATAAACAAAATATTAAAATCTATTAAAAACAATCAAAAGTTCTCTGTCTAAATAAAAACCATTATTCTGATTTATATTCATAAGTACAATTCAGAGATATCCCATCCATTAAAAATATTTTGTTAATGATGAGCTCAGAAATGTCCAGATCAAAACAAAGTACTTCATAGTAAAAATAATCTGTACCATCAGTATAGCCTAGTATAGAAATTTATTTTTCTGAAAAATTTCTAGAATCTGTTCCAAGAACATAGTAATTTTCTTTTCTTTTTCTTTTCTTTAAGCAGTAATTCTGACTGAAGACTACTATCTAGGTATGATGTCCCAATGTGATAGTATCATTCACGAGAACTGTCTAGAATAAGCAAGCGGGCTCGTGATGAGACCTCTTGTCTTTTGATTATTTAACCAAAAGCCATCACCTTGGTGATAAAAAATGAAGTTATCCTAAACAGCACGGATGATCATG
This sequence comes from Pseudotsuga menziesii, assembly GCA_001517045.1. Taxonomy (NCBI): domain Eukaryota; kingdom Viridiplantae; phylum Streptophyta; class Pinopsida; order Pinales; family Pinaceae; genus Pseudotsuga; species Pseudotsuga menziesii. The sequence goes on from LPNX010119839.1 coordinate 19,465, forward strand.
ATTAGGCCGGCTTGTGATGAGACCTCCTCTTCTTCAATCAAAATTATGTTTTCTTTTTTAGTATTAAATTTGAAATTTTAATTTTATAAAATGAGAGATCATTACCCAACATGGTGACCAAACGGTAATGTCAGTCATTAATATCACCGGAAAATGAATCAAGTATTGGCTCATGATGAGACCCCTTATCTCTTGATTATTTAATCAAGAGCCATTATTAGTTCCCTAATAATGTCATACCAGTGATATTTATGATTCTGATCAGATCGGCTTATTACTAAGACCTTCTGTCTTTCATTTTAGCATTTTATTGACTAGAACAGATTCTAAAAAAATTTCAGATTGTAAATAACTTAGAATACTGATAGGGGAGATCCATAAGAGTTTTTCAAATTATAAGTTTTGAAAAAGACATTAATTAGCTATCCAACTATTATAAAAAATAAAAGGGTGAGGAATAATCTGAGTCATACTTATAAATAAAATAATGATAGGTTCTTAATAGACTTAAGAAACTTTGATCATTCTAAACCAATTTTGAATATTTTATATAATATTATAATTTTTAAAATAATGAACAAACTGACTTTTAAAATAGAAGATTTATTTATTTACACCTGTCCTTTCAGTTAACAACTGTACATTAATGACTGATTATATATACATAAATTTGACAGAAATACGCATGATCAATTAATATTTGATTTAAGAAAATCAGAAATAGTGGAATGATGTTTAAAGGTTACATAAACTTTATGAATTTATCATCATCCTTTATTTCTAAAATATAAATCATTTTATACAAAAATATAAAATTATTTACAAACAACAAACAAATTATATACATTTTCGGGTCTAAAGTATTAATAGAAATATTTTTTCAGGATCAGCCCATTCACTGGAAATGTTTCGAACTAACCTTCTAGTGTTTGTAAACGAAAGTTACTTCGACCTATCTTTTCATCAATGACAAAGGGACCTAACCAAAGTTTTTGAAACTTAGTATGATCTCCTTTTTCCTCATGAACTTTATCCCATTTTAAAACTAAGTCTCCCAACTAAAATCCTCGATTGGAACTTAAGGATTGGTCAAACCAAGACTTCACAATTTGTTGATGTTTTGTAAAATGTTGTTTTGACTTCTCTCTTTCTTCCTCAAGTTTTAACAAAGTATTGATCCTCTTTTCCATTGCTGGACAATCTTCATCTTGAACAGACTGAGCTAACTGTAATGAAGGTAAAAATAAATTTGGCGGTAAAATAGCTTCAGTTCCATAAATCAAGAAGAAGGGTGAGTTACCTATTGCAACTTTAGGAGTTACCATGTCTGCCCAAAAAGAATTAAATAATTATGTATGCCAATCACGATGGTGAGCTGAAATGGTTCTTTTGAGAATTTTCAATAAATTTTTGTTTGTTGATTCAACTAAACCATTTCCATGAGGATAGTAGTTAGATGAATACCTGACTCTTACTCCCTTCTCTAAGGAAAATTGAGTTAACTCAACTGATGAAAAGTATGAAGCATTATCAAAGACAAGGGAATCTAGAACACCGAATCTCGTTATGATAAAGGATTCTAAAAATAATATAACCTGATTGGTGTTTACAACCCTTAATGGTGTAGCCTTTTCCAAATGAGTAAAATAATCAGTTGCAGTTATTATATACTTGTGTTGCTTAGAAGAGCGAGGGTTTATTGGTCCTACTATATAAATACCCCATTGTTGAAAAAGTCTTTCTACTGAAACAGGTTGTAAAGGGAAAGTAGGTTTCTTAACCCTTCCTGCAACAAGTTGACATTCCTGACATTTTCTAACAAAAGCATAGGAATCTCGAAATAAGGTAGGCCAATAATAGCGAGCCCTAAGAATCTTATGCTTAGTAGTTTCTCCACCAAAATGACCTCCTGCTGGTCAAAATGTAACTCTTTCAGAATTACTTCCGTTTCATCTTTGTCTAGACATCGAAGCAATTATCCAACTGAATTTCTCCTAAAAAGGATATTATCAATTAATAAATAAGGAGCAGATTTCAATCTAAGTGCTCTCTTCTTCCTAGGTTCTAGGTAATCATGGGAAGTTCTTGTTTCCAAAAGTATTCTTATGTCTGTATACCAGGAATCCTATGGTGGAGGATAGAAGTAGATTTCCCTTGTAAGTAAAACCTCATCAATGACAGCTTCAGCATTATCATTAGGTAGATGAGCAGCTTCAGCAGCTAATTTACATAATCCTTGACCTTTCACTATTGTTGAAGGTTTAATTTCTAAGTCATATTCTTGAAGGGGTGTCATCCATGGTGCTCTTTTTTCACCTAAATCTTTTTGCACTAACAAATTTCTGACTGAAGGATAAGGAAGTATCACTTTCGTTTTAGATTTCAATAAATATGGATGAAAGTGTTTGACAGCTTTAAAAACAGCAAAAGCTTGCTTATCAACTTCATGGTAATTAAGCTTGGCACCTTTAAAATTTGAACTCATAAAGGAGATTGGCACTTCGTTATTTCACTGATTTAGTTGGGTTAAAACTACTGCATATGAGATGTCAAAAGAGAAAGTATACAATATAAAATCTTTGTTAAAATCTGGGCTTAAAAGACTAGGAGCTTCTGAAATGGCTTCTAAAATTTTCTGAAATGACTCTTTTTCAGTTTGTCCCCAATTAAAAATAGCATCCTTCTTAATCATTTTCTGCAAAGGACGAATGATTTCAGAGAAACTGGGGATGAATCTCCTAACAAAATTTATTTTACCGAGAAATGATTGCATTGCTTTCTTGCTAGAAGGGTAAGTTATTTTTGAAATGGCTTGGGTTCGTTCGGGATCAATCATGATCCCATGTTTTGAAACCACACAACCTAATAAAACACCTTTTGAAACAACAAATATTGTTTTTTTAGGATTTAAGGATACTCCAAATTTTCTACATCGTTCAAATACCTTTCTAAGATGATTAATATGATCAGGTCAATATTTAGAAAATACAGTAATTCCATCCAAATAGACAACTACTAAATGATTAATTAAGCCTCTAAAAGCAATATCCATTGCTCGTTGAAAAGTTGCCCCAGCATTGATTAACCCAAAGGGCATCTTGTGGTAAGCATATGTTCCCCATGGAGTTCTAAAAGCTATTTTCAATTGATCATCTAGGGAAACCAATATTTGGTTGTATCCTGAGAAACCATCAAGAAGTGACAGTTTCTCAGACCCAGAAACCTTTTGAAGAATTTGTTCCATGGGAGGAACTGGGTAATTATCCTTTTCAGAAGACTTATTAAGATTTCTAAAATCCACACATAATTTAATATCTCTATTTTTCTTCCTAACTGGAACTAGGTTGGCTACCCAGTGAGTATGTCTGATGGGAAAAATAATCCTGGCAGCTAACAATTTATTTAGTTCCTTCTTCATTGTTGGTTCTAGTGACGGGTGATATTTCCTTAATTTTTGTTGAAAAGGTTTTGACTCCTGTTTAATTGAAATTATGTGTTGCATGACTTGTGTGTTGAAGGTTTTCAAATTGTCATATGTCCATGCAAAGACATCCTTAAATTCTTTAAACAACTTTATAAATGCTATTTTTTCTGTGGGAGTGCAATTTATTCCTAGATTTATAGTTTGAGGATTTAGTTCTGTTCCTAAATTTATGCTTTCATATTTCATTTGAGAGCTATTGATTTTAAAGTTAGGGATAGATCTAAATCTATCTTGAAGATCAAAGAATTTTTCTAATCTTAACATTGCATTAGGGATCGGTTTTACCTTTTCAAAAGCTTTTTCAACTAAACAAAAATCATTTATTACCGAAAAATCCCGCAGATTTTCGTCATGTGTAACTTCATCAATGGTTGAATCTTTAAAGGTATCCTCATTCATTAGAAAATTCAGCACCTGCACACCATTATCAAACACATGCCAGTTAAAAATATTATCTGGTATAGAAGGCCTAAAAATCAATTCAACTGAAAAGAAATCTGGTGTAATATTTTCTGATGGGATTAATTTTGATGCTACATTTGCTATTAAATATGCTTCTTGATTTTGAGCTCTTGGAACTGAAATTATGTTAAATGCATCAAAATGTGAAATGAGATTCCATACCTCTTGTTGATAATTTTGTAAATGTTCAGAAAGGTAGTGAATAGAATTACGGGCCTGTCTGACGATGATTTCAGAATCACTGTATGCAATTAACACTTTGATATCCAAATCAATTGATTTTTTCAAACCCTATATTAAAGCTTCATATTGTAGAAATTCAGGCAGCAATAGATTAATTTTACCCACAACAATTATCAATTGATCATGCAAAATTGCTAACAAGAGAGACTGAATATGGAGCTGTAACACAAAATTATATTAACTAAGTGTACAATAGCCAACCCTGTAATATCATAGGATGCTGAATAAATATAATACATGAAGAAATCGAATGCATGAGGAAGCATCCAAATCTAGCATAAAGCAGGCTTACCAAAAATGAGCAAATCCCCCATAGGTGTAAAAGCTGGATCCCAAATCTGTCATGGAGTTCACGAATTGGAAAAAAGGAATAGGCAAGCTAAAGAGTGGTGGAATGGAATCTCATACATGCTTTTGCATGGAGAAAAGAGAGGAGGATGTGTAGGACAAAAGACAAGTTCACCTCACCTAGTCTAGCTTTCCCATGTGCCTTAAAACACTGAAAAAGCAGGCAATAAAGAAGAAAAAGTAGATGGGCACCTAGGAGGCCAGGAATAAAGAAAATTTGATTCCTAAGGCTTTCCCAAGCACTACATGAGTCAGATATGGCAAGTTTGACCTCTATGGATAGGCAATTAGCAACTTGCACAAGGTGAGACACATGAACTAGGCAAATAAGACAAAAATAAATGAATTTATTTCTAAGTGGGTAAACTATGGGTTGATTATTCTAACACCCCCCCTTAAGCCTGACTTTATGAGTAATAAATCAAAAATATAGGGCCTAGAAACAAGGCTTAGTCACCCTTTTACATACTGCAAGTCCATACAACCAAGGAAAGAGGCAAAACCAACTTGGGAAAATCCTCCCTTAAACATGGACTGTAAAACAAAATTGTAGAATCTTGTCTCCACTCATGCCTTTACAGCATGATCATCAATCCCCAGCAGTGATTTGAGATTGCTGAAGGTCTTCTCACAAAATGCTTTGGTGAAGATATCAGCTACTTGTTCTGAAGATGAACAGAAGAGTAGGTGAATGGTGCCATCATGCACAAGCTCTCTGATGTAGTGCATGTGAATCTCAATGTGTCTGGTTCTCTACTTCTGAACTGGATCTTTGCAGATTCAAATGGTACTCTGGTTATCACAGTACATGGTATTTGAGTACTCAGGTTCGAAACCACACTCTCTAAGTAAACCCTGCAACCATAAACACTAAGTTGCTGCATTAACAACTCCTCTGTACTCAGCTTCTGTAGATGAGAGTGCAATGGCACTCTATTTCTTACTTGAACAGCTGATTGGCCCTTCTGCAAGCATGAACACATATCCTAAAGTGGACTTTCTATCTATGCTATCACCTTCCCAATCACTGTCAATAAATCCAATCAAATCAAGATCAGATTTTGCCTTATAGAGGATCCCATGTGTCCTTGTTCCCTGAACAAAGTTAAGGATCCTTTTGGCTGCTTTCCAATGGATATCATGAGGCTGATCCATGAATATATAAGCCACACATACTGCATAACAAATATCAGTTTGAGTATGTGTCAAATACAATAAACATCCAATCAATTTTCTATACAGTGTATTGTTTACCATCGGTGGAGAATCATCTTCCTCCAGCTTCACTCCTGAAAGGAAAGGAGTTTTGCTTGCTTTGCAGTCTTGCATTCTGAATTTGATCAGCAAATCCAAGGCATACTTGGACTGGTGCACCTTTATTCCAGCTTTGGTTTGAGCAATCTCAAGCCCCAGAAATTGACTTAAGAGCCCCAAATCTGTCATGGAGAAGGCTTGGTTCATAGCTCCTTTTAAGGAAGCAATCTCAGCCTGTGAGCTTCCTATAATGAGAAGGTCATCAACATATAACACAATGATCATTAATGAACCATTAACATACTTCAAATAGACATTTGGATCTGATTTTCACTGAACAAAATTCAGAGATAGCAAGAAGCTATCTATCTTGGCATACCAAGCCTTGGGGGCTTGCTTTAGCCCATACAATGACTTTCTCAACCTGCACACAAGAGAAGGGTTAGTAGCAAAACCTTGAGGCTGCTGCATATATATCTCCTCAGTGATATCTCCATTTAGGAAGGAACATTTTACATCCATATGATGTACCTCCCATTGCCTTGAGGCTGCAATGGCTAGAGCTAGCTTGATGGAATCCATCTTTGCCACTGGAGAAAAGGTCTCATTGTAATCGATGCCATGAACCTATGAGTAGATTTTAGCTACCAATATAGCCTTGTACGTTAGTGGTGAACCATCAGCAGCAAACTTGGTCTTATAGACCCACTTGCACTAGACTAACTTTCTTCCTGGAGGAAGATCCACTAGCTCCCATGTGTTGCTCTTCTGGAGTGAGCTGAACTCCTCCTTCATAGAATATTGCCATCTTGGATCTCCTGTTGCTTCTTCATATGTTTGAGGATTATACTCCACCATCAAATATCATTTTTCATCAAACATAGGATCCATCATGCACAGACCACTCTCAAATTGAGATCTAGTCCTCCTTGGGTCATTGGGATCCCCAGCTAGCTCTCCTGCTGCATGTAGTGTCTTGGCTTCCCATTTAGGCCTTGTGGGGCTGTTTAGGTCTGCAATAAACTCATCTCCATCAGAAAAATCAGAATCAGCATGTTCAACAAACTCTTTACTTACTTCTTGAGGTTCAGGTGGTGAAGAGGCTTCAC
>LPNX010119853.1:13619-39982 GCA_001517045.1 Pseudotsuga menziesii
ACTCAAGAATGTGCTGGATTTACCGTTTAAAGACAAAAGCAGAAGCATTTCAAACATTCATAGACTTTCATGCATTGATAGAAAAACAAGCACAATCAAAAATTGGTACACTTTGTACTGATAATGGGAAATAATACACTTCAAATGCTTTTGAAGATTATCTTCGCCAACATGGAATTGCACATCAGACTACAGTTCCCTACAATCCTCAACAAAACGGTGTAGCAGAAAGAATGAACAGAACCATAATGAATATGGTTTGCTCAATGATGTTTTTTGAGAATGTAAAACTAATGTTTTGGGGTGATGCAGTAAAATGTGCAGCCTATTTGAGAAACATAAGTCCCTCAAATTCTCTTGATAACAAGACTCCACATGAAATGTGGTTTGGCCATCTCCCTTCAGTCAGGCATCTCAGAGTTTTTGGTTCCACCTGTTATGCCTTGATTCCAAAGGAGCAAAGAAACAAGCTTGGTGCTCAAAGCAGAAAATGTATTTTCCTGGGGTACGAAGAATACTCCAAGGCATACCGTCTGTATGATGAGGTAAACAAGAAGTTTGTTATTTCCAAAGATGTCATTTTTCTTGAGACTAATAAAAATGACAAGTCCATTGAGAGACAGCTTGATCATTTGGAAAAATATCCTCATCTAAAGAACTATTCTGAAAATGAATATGAAATTCCAAACCTTGAAGGGGGGATTCCTATTCTGGATCAACCCTTGGAATTTCCATATGAAGCACCAACTCCCCCGCATGAAGAAGTTCCTGCTACTTCACTTGATCAAGAAATTCAACTAGATGATGTGATTGACAGAATTGGAAGACTCTCAATCAATGATGAAGCACCACTAGCTGATCAACCAGGACCATCATGGAAGATTCATAAATGGGCCACAAAGACACTTGAAAGTGTCCATCCGGATGAAGTTGGAAAGACGGGAACGAGAAGTTCGAAAAGACATGAAGATGGAGGAGAAGCAGATAATTCAGGTGATGACATGGATGTATCATTTGATTGTGAATTTAATTTATCTGCTAACTTTGAACCAACTTCCTTTGAAGAAGCTTCTACTTGAGTTGAGTGGAAAGAAGCTATGCAGAATGAGTATGATGCACTCATGAAGAATGGAACTTGGAAGCTGGTTGACCCTCCAGTTGGAACCAAACCAATTGGCTGCAAGTGGGTGTACAAGAACAAATACAAATCAGATGGTTCACTTGACAAGCACAAAGCGAGGCTTGTAGCAAAAGGCTATGCACAGAAGGAAGGAATTGACTATGAAGAAACGTTCTCTCCTATAGCAAAATGGGCTACATCCGTACCTTACTCTCTTTAGCTACTCAGAAAGGGTGGAAAGTTCATCAGATGGATGTGAAGACTGCTTTCTTAAATGGAGACTTGAAAGAGAATGTCTTCATGTCTCAGCCAGAAGGCTTTGTTGTGAAAGGAAAAGAACAAAAGGTATGCAAGCTTGTCAAATCCTTGTATGGCCTAAAACAAGCTCCTCGCGCATGGTATGAAAAATTAACCGAGCATCTTTTGAAGTTAAATTTCGAACATTTTGATCTTGATGATGAAACACTGTTTATAAAGAAAGTTGGAAGATCTGTTGTGTATCTTGTGGTGTATGTAGATGATCTTTTGATGACAGGGAACAATGAGAGCTATATAACATCCATAAAGAAAGATTTGAAAAAGATCTTTGAAATGACAGATATGGGACATCTCCACTATTACTTAGGAATTGAAGTCACTCAACATCCTAAGTACATATTCCTATCTCAGAAAAAATATGTTGGAGAACTACTAAACAAATTTTGCATGATAGAATGCAACCCTATCTCTACTCCAATGGAACAGAAAATGAAGCTCACATCAAGCGAAGGAAAAGAATTTGAGGATGCGACCAAGTATCGACAACTTGTAGGAAGTCTTATCTACCTTACAACAACTAGACCAGATATTTCTTATGTTGTTGGCATACTTTCAAGGTTCATGCATAAACCTTGTGAAGGACATTGGTCACCTGCAAAAAGAGTTCTAAGATACTTGAAGGGGACTCAAGACGTTGGACTCAAGTACTCTAAAGTGGATGACTTCAAACTTATTGGGTACTCAGACTCAGATTTTGATGGCGATAAGGAGATAGGAGTATCAACTTCTGGATACACTATGAGTCTTGGATCAGCAGCTGTCTCATGGAGATCATGCAAACAGTCAGTTCCGGCAGATTCAACAACAGAAGCAGAATATGTGGCTGCAGCTAAAGAAACGAAATAAATAGTATGGCTCAGGAAGATACTTGAAGATTTGCAAGAAAAACAAGAGAACTCCACTCCATTATTGATCGACAATACTTCTGTAATCAAGCTGGCTAAGAATCCTAGATTCCATGATCGAACCAAACACATCAACACAAAGTATCATTTGATTCAACATCATGTAAAGGCCAAGACAGTCCATCTTTGACATTGTTCCACAAATGATCAAGTTGCAGACATCTTCATCAAAGCGCTTGGACGAGAAAAGTTTGAAAGATTCAGAAACATGCTCGGACTTACTAACACCCCTTCGGATTAAGGGGGGGATTGTTGGAATATAATCCGTCGGGATTATATTTTGTAAATAAATAAAGGAAAATGAATAGGAAGCTGAAAAGGCTGGGCGGAAGATGCAACTGAACCAGCATTTGTAAATGTATAAATAAATGCTTTGGCTATGAAATAAATGAATTGGGAGTTATTATCCAACATAGACCCCAAATTTCCTCTAATGCATACCTGAAATAATTTCCATTAAGTTTTTCTTCAGAGATGAGCCTGCTAAACCCCTCAATCATGACCAGAAAGAGCAGAAGTGATAAAGGACAGCCTTGCCTTGGGCCTCGAGAGCTTGAAAATAACTGAGACGAACTGCCATTAATGAGAATGGAAAAATTCATTGAAGAAACACAGGATAGGATCCAATTTGTCATATCTGGAGGCACACCAATTTGCGTAAGAGCCAAGCGAAGGAATCCCCAATCAACTTTGTCATAAGGTTTTGCAATGTCCATCTTTAAAATTAGGGACTTTGGTGTTTTAGATTTTGTTGAGTGTGGGAATTTTGAGTAATACCAATAGCTTCCACAATTTTCCTGTTCTTTAAAAAACCAGACCGTTCCTTGGATATTTTCTCAGAAAAAGTAGATTTCAACTTTAGAGCAATAATTTTAGTAACCAGTTTATAAATAAAATTACACAAGGAAATTGGCTCGAAACCCCCAAAAGAGACCGATATTTCTTTTTTTGGAATCAAAGTCAAGAAGGTGGCATTTAGCCCTCTCAACATAAATTTCTCAGTTTTGGAGAATTCATCAATCTCTAGCAAGTCCTTCCCCAAAATATCCACAAACATTAGAAATAATTTAGCAGGCCACTCGTCTAGACTGGGGCTTTTGTCCTTTGCAAAACTTTTAAGAGCTTTTATAACTTCATCAAAACTTATTTGTTTTCCCAAGTCCAAGCCTTCTTCATAGATAAAAAAGAGGGTTAGTGCTTTAATACCTGCATTTGATCTCCAATATTATTCTTTCTTGGATCTTTATACAAAATGGAGAAGAAATGGACAACTTCCCTTCGAATACTAGAAAGACAAGTAGCCTTAACACCCAGCTGAAAAGAGATTTCCTAGATCGTGTTAATATTTTTCATGTGGGAGGCCTACTTATGAAAATAATTTGTGTTCCTGTCCCCAACCTCCACCCAAATTGCCTGACTTTTTAGCCTCCAAAGTTGTTCGAATCTTTTAAGACTCTCTTCGTTCTTTGACTCCAAATTCCTTAAGGTAGATCGATCCTCCGCAGAGACATTGGTAGTCATGTTTATTACCAATATTTCCTTAATGAGCATTTCATACAGAATGAGCTCTTTCATGTCATCCTTTTCTTTCCTTTTTATCCAGGATTTGACCCCAAATTTTATCTTTCGAATCTTTTTCACCATTATGTCCATAACATCTAAACCTGAATCAACAAGTAAAGTAGGCCATAAGTCCCTTACCATTTTGCAGAAGGATTCCTATTTTATCCAAGACTGGTTAAACTTAAAAGGGAATTTTTTTCTAGGCTCTTCTTCTTCAATTTGCAATGTAATTGGACAATGGCCAGAGAGATTTGCCACAATGTTCCAAGTTCTGAATCTTAAGTTTTCTTTGTCAAGGAAGAAATCCTCCAAGAATAACCTATCCAATCTCTTACCTCCCCCTTTATCCCCTTGATGATTATTCTTCCAAGTGGGAATGAATTTCTTAGGATGAGTATCCACCAAATTCTTCCTAAAAAACAAATCTTGCAGGAAGGATCCCAGCAGATCCAAAGGAGCCAGCGCTCCCCAAACCTCATTAGAAAATAAAGTGAAATTCATGTCACCACAAATTATCAGGTTTTTCAGCCTCAAAACCCCTATGGAATCAACTTCCTCCCAAAAATATTTATGCTCTTTATAACGGGCATACATGTTCACCAGACGAACCATATCAGCAATACCCTAAACCCTCCCTTCCAATAAAATACCAGCCATTGTTTTATAAGGCTTAACATCACATGAACTCAGATTCCATAATACTCTATGTCCTCGTGACAAACCCTCTGAGTCAATGGCACACACTTCCCAGTCTTTCCAAATTTTTAAAAGAAATTCACAAGTTTTTTGTGCCTTAGACATAGTCTCTTGAACGAAATAGACATTTTTCAGATTCAACTCAATGAATCTTTTAAGGGACCTTCTTTTTGGTCTTCCTCCTAGCCCTCTAATGTTCAGAGAAGTTCAAATCATTTGGAAACCTTCAACAAAGGCTTCGTTGTTCTAAGCGCCTCAAAAGAACTAAATGTTGAACTATATTCTGCTCAGTTGATTCCTTCAAAAAGAGGAGCATACTTTCCACTGACCCGACCTTCATCTTCAGAAACTACACAAACCCATTTCTTGGTATAATTTTTAGAGTCTTTTCTCCTTATTGTGACATTTTGATGACTCATAGAATTTATCTAGGTCTTTTGGGGCAGGGAGGAAGGTTTATTTACATAATTGACAAAGGGTGTTACTTGAATATCACCCAAATAATCTAAACTCACATCCTCTTGGAATCCTTTAACTTCAATGACTCTTGATTCTGATTCAATCATGTCTTGACCCGAGGAACCAAATTCGTTTATGGAAGGGGGTGACCCTCCGTGCAATTTCAGGGAAGGAAGCACTAATTTTGAAACAGGGCTTAACAAATTAGCCTCTAGGGTTTCTAATTCTTAACAAGAACCCTCTCCCAAGCCCTTCCCACATGTGTTGTGAACAACCTTCATAGGAGAAGAACCCTCTATACACTTTTTTCTTGAAAAAAAACCTTTTTCAAATGAATTAATGAATCTAAGTTTGGAAGCTGTAAGATCTTCATAAGGAACAAGAGTTTCAGCGAGAGCCTTACCTTCAGAGCAGCTGACTTCTGGAAACCTGTCTTCGGCTCCTTTGTTTGAAAATGAACCAAAACTATTCCGATGAGCCAAACGATAATCCTTATGCAACACTTTGACCACGAACAATCATCCTTTAGATGACTTGTCTCCCTACAGATCAAACATTTGAACGAAATACCTTTGTAATCGAGCCTTTATTTGAAATATTTGTCCCCCCCAAATGATGTTAACTTCATCCGATAATCCATCAGCCATTTTAAAATCCACTAAAACCTTTGCTAGGGTCCTTTCACCTACCCGAAGCAGAGAGGGGTTTGTCAAATGAATTTACCCACATGGTTCACCAAATTAACCAAAATATCGCTAGTCTAGAACTAAAGCGATAACCCTAGCAGAACAAACCACAAGTGTCTCTTATCCAACTTCTTTGTGTAAGGTTCAAAATGGACCAACCAGTGCCAAAGGACCAAAGAAACTTCCTTTATGACCCATAAACTATTCAAAACCTACTATGCATGTTCCTTAGACAAAAAAAAAGGAAAACCACCCTTTTGGAAGGGTAAACACCCACAGGAAGTAATCGACAAAAGGTTTCCAATTTTTCTGAGCCCACTTCAGAAGCTCCAACCTTGTCATTTTCTCGTACTCAAGATGACCAACGAAAACCATTTGTGACAGACCTTCCACCCTTTCTAACATCTGCTCCTTACTAACCGTGAAATTCGCCATTATTTTCTTGACTTTAAATTCCTTATCCCTCCTCTTTCTTCTGAACTTAGCTGGTGCCTTCGCTGAAACAGAAGGCTCACAATCTACACTAACAAGCTTAGTGACCTCATCTCCAAGATCTGAACCAGGAACCTTGTTTAGAAAACCTTCAGGAGAATTAGGGTTATACCGGTTTTCAGCATCCCTTCATTGGCCAGACCCTAAAACATACTCCCCTTTGCTAAAAAAATTACCTCTGGATACATTTTTGACTGCTTTAGCAACTGCAGCTTCCACCTGTCTATTCCCATCATTATCAGAACCAACCTCTTCTGTGTCGCCACCTGTTCAGAATCCTAGGCCCCCCCCGACAATAAGTGAAGGATAGTTTATTTTTTCTTCATGCCATAAGTACTGCTAGAAAGGAGGAACCACTAAAGAAGTCAGATTAGACCATGGTTAGCATTGCTTCCTCCATTCCACTATTCCCTTCTAGTGCCTCATGCAAATATTATAAAATTATTATTATTAATATTAACAAAACCAAAATTATAAATATTCTAAATTTAGGCAAAATATTATAAACTTATTACTATAATTAAATATTTAAATCTAAGAATATGCAAATATTGTAAAATTATTACAATAATAATCAATAATAATTAAATCTATTGACTAAACAAAAAATTACATTAATTAAATCTTAAAAAAATGTCCAATTTTTATATAATAATAACACCCAATTTTATATAGTTGTGCGGAAGAATGTCCACCAAGGGAGATGTGTAACTCATTCCGTACTCATCCTAGAGCTGATACGTGTCCTATATAAAAAAAAATGATAAAAAAAACATGTCAACTCAAATTAAATTTCAAATATTTAGAAATAAATTAAATATCAAATTAGAGATTTAAAATCATTTTAATAATTTAGAAATAAATTAAATATCAAATTAGATAATTAAAATCATAAACATTGCATTAGGCACTTCCTCAACAATTCAACTCTAAAAAGGGATTTGCACCTCCACGTATTTGATCCCTCTCAGCCCTTAGTAGATCCTTTTTAAGACTAATCTATGCTAATAACACAATGAACACCAAACTTTAAAACAAATTTAATCACATTTCTCATCTCTCCTCACTCCATTTAAGTTGTTATGTACCAAAAGAATCACGCACTTTAATCGAATTTATATATAGTAATAACTTCCAGAACACCACACTTTATAACAAATTTAATCACATTTCTTATCTCTCCTTACTCCATGTTAAGTTTTGATATATCAAGTTTATTTTGTAAGCTAATAGATTATCACTATCTCCAGCCAAGCTCAAAATCTATCATTATATATACATGACACCTACTGGAGTATAAAAATTTTCAATAACTAAAATGTCAAAATTTTCAATAGTGAAAAAAAACTGTAATGTAAAAGAAAAAAACAGAAAAAATCATTGCGTGAATCAGATTTCTCATCTCTTTTCATGTTGTGTACAAATTCATCACAACGTCACTTATATACAACGATTTAACAACCAGAATCTTCGTACAGACTATTCGTGTTTTCTTTAAAAAACACGAGAGTTATGAAAAGTAAGTATTAAAAAAAAGGGTGGTTTGCTTTCTTTAATTATTGACTGCTAAAACACTTTGTGATTTTGAAAATACACTTCGGGAGCAGGGATCAAGATTGAAGGGCTGGTCTTAATTTCATATAGAAGGTTATATATTCATGCAGCCCTTCATTGATGAAGGGCTTTCAAAATGTTTACATTTCAAATGACAGTATAAATTAATTGTACATTTTATTTACTTGATGACAAAAATTATGAACAAAAAATTAAATTGCAAAATGGGATTTGTCATTTTAATGAGATTTGTAAAATTGCACAACTGCCTACATTGTGTTCAATCTATTTGATTGGGGAATAAGTCTACAACTGCTCAGACGCTTTAAGGTTTATAATAAAAAAGGGACTCAAAATGGGATTTGTCATTTTAATGAGATTTGTAAAATTGCACAACTGAATGTATATCCCTGCCTACATTGTGTTCAATCTATTTGATTGGGGAATAAGTCTACAACTGCTCAGACGCTTTAAGGTTTATAATAAAAAAGGGACTCAAACAGATAGTCAAGCCGGATAGTACAATCTATGGCTATAAATTTTGAAGTATGGGTTGAGGCCGAAAAAACGTGGTCACTTAAGAGACCATTCTTGATGGCGTTGAAGGAATTCAAAACAAGAGGCAGCCTATGCTAGAACTCCGAAGCTTCAGTCATAAAATAAAATCTATAGAGGAAGCAGAATCAACCAAAGCTGAATGTTTTGAGATTACTGAGAAATTGATAAAGTATCGAAAAGATGCATCCGCCGTGGGAAGAACCTTGGATCCATATCTCTATGGAATTTGTATTGTGTGTGCCTCGTCATCAAAGAGTTATGATAATTAGTTGCTGAGCGACAGATTTTCCAAAATGGTCCATTTCCTTACAAGCAAGAATCCTGATGTCAATGTCAGTAAGATTGTTGTTTGCTAGTTTGTTCTTTAAGGAAATTGTTCGGAAAAAGTTATTTAAATATTATAAAACATGGGTCACCAAGAAAGCACTGATGAAGTATAGTATTAGTGGGTTGGGTGTGCATCCTGAAGTCTGAACCAGGAGTTTGAGAAATTTTCAAAAAAGGCGAGAATGATGTAGACCACGGCAGAAATTTTAGGGCCAATTGGGCCTGTTCAGTTTCTAAATGGTCTGCAGTCATTAATCTAGTATTATGAATTGCATGTTGTAGCTGATGTAGTTGGATTTTAGATTTTTATGCAGCTACATCAATCAATTTAGTGTTGAATTTAATAGTAGACAATTTAGATTTCTTGATTGAGAATTTTAAGGAATTAGTCAAGTTGCATGTTGAACTTTTCTAGAAATAGAAGTAGTTTTACAAGTGGGCCTTTTAAGAGGGAAAAATGGGCTGAATGAAAACCTCTGTAAGGAAATGGAGGAAGCTTGTAGAAAAGGACAGAAGAACAGAGTTTTTCTTTTCAGATTTGCTCATGTGATCATTATGGACCATGCCTACTCACACTGTGTTTTAATTTTCTGGCTGGATCTTCCTATTGAAATGAGCATTTAAGTTGTTTGAGAGAATCATAGGGAACGGTTCATTTTAACTATTTATTTCCTATATGTGTGGTGGAGAAAGCGCAAAAGGGAACTGAATCAACTGATGTTAGCATTCCTCAGATGTTAGCATAACTAGTTAGCATTCTTAAAATGTTAGCGGATCTCATATACCACTAAAACAAATCACAGTAATATTTAAATCATAACATATGTGCGACACATATTCTAACATGCATACAATCACAATACAACATGCACACAATTGAACATAGATAAGGGGTTTAAGTCTAAATTAGGCCATCCTCTGTCTCAGGATGTTGTTTCTAGGTCAAAAGTTTTCTCAGTGAGGAAGTTGCAATGATTGTTCTACCTCTATACTCTTGCATTTCGTATTCCTATATGGAGGCAATAGAGGTCATCAAGCCATCGCCATTACAGTTAATATTGTTAAAGAAACATATTAAGGGAAAAGAGGTTATCAGTTCATGGCTATTGCTTGAACTTTGAAGTATGACCTCATTTTAATTAAAGTGATGTAGTGGTCTTTGATTGACTCTACAGTGTAGAGCTAATGTGCTTGTTTGATTAGAGCGTTCTCTTAATCTTCTGCGTAACTTGTGTATGAAAATAATAACAACAGTCTAATACACTTATATATAGAGTTTTAAGTCTGGTTTTACAACTATAAAATTTAATCTCCCCTCTTCTGCACACTGAAAAAACATATGAAATTCTTAAAAAAAAACATGAAATATCTACTAATTGAACTTTAATTGTTCTACTCATTAAATTAACACAACCACCTTCAGCAACCAGAGAAGCATTTAGTATAACCAGCAAATTGAACTAATTCCTCTAATGGATTAACACTGCCACCTTCAACATCAAAGAGGCATTTATCATAACTAAACTGTAAAAACCAACCCTTGGATTCCACAGATTCAACTAAAAACAGGATAGTATTAGCAACTTACGCATTATGCGTGTTCTCTATGCATACGAGATGTGTTGTTGGGAAATATAACTCTTCAGCTGCAGGCCCGATGGAAGCTTCAATTTTTCTCAGGTCCATTGTTCCATCCTCTTTGTTAGGAACCACCCTGGGATGGACATGACCAATTGTTGAAATTCCACCATTTTCAAACATATATATGTGGCTGTCTGAACCAAGTATCACTTCACTTCCCCTCACCTACCACAACACCATAGTAACACAGTGAATTTTCAATTATTTAATCTTAATCCCAAAGATAATTATCAGTAGCAAATTGCAGAAGAACAAAATGATAGTATTTAAGCATCATTTCACTAAAATTATTAAAGGATTCGAAAACATTCACTCGGCAAATTCAAGAAAGAAAAAGAAAAATATTTAAGCATCATTTCACTAAAATGATTAAAGGATTCGAAATCATTCCCTCCGACAAATTCAAGAAAGAAAAAGGAAAATGGAGATACCTCGCAATGAACAAGAACGCTGATAAGGTTCCCCATGGTGCCGGAGGGCACGAACAAACCGGCCTCTTTGCCCATTAATTTAGCAACCTGATGCTGTAACTGGTCCGCCGTGGGATCCGAACCCAGGACGTCATCGTCCCACGGAATAACTCCTTCCCAATATTATAACCCTCTTCTGAACAAACCCATTCAGCCATGGGTAATCTCTCATACATATCCCCGGCCGTACTGTCTAGCCCTGTGCAACCTTCCCAGTCCCAAGGACTCTTTAAATGCCAATCAGGCATCTTAGAGGACCAGCAATGATCATGACGGCGGCTACTGTTGTTACCACCATGATTTGCCATGGAATTTGAGTCCATATTCTTAAAAATGACTTCTTCTTCACAAGACCAAAACTAATCCAAGG
Source organism: Pseudotsuga menziesii (assembly GCA_001517045.1). NCBI lineage: Eukaryota > Viridiplantae > Streptophyta > Pinopsida > Pinales > Pinaceae > Pseudotsuga > Pseudotsuga menziesii. The sequence goes on from LPNX010119853.1 coordinate 24,779, forward strand.
AAAAATACAGATACACTTTCAGGCTCTTTTCACATGATGAATATTACCAAATCCAGCGATCCCATATTTGCTTTGATTTCCAAATCAGGGATGATTAAAATACTAACCTTGGTGTCTGAACAAAACTTCCATAAGAGCAATACTCCCCAGAGCCTCGTCCAACAGACCCGCATCAGAGAGCCCCTGAATCAAACTGATGTAGGTAAAAACATCTGGGGCCATCCCCTTCTCAACCATGAGAATCTGCATTTCTATGAAAATCGAGCGCCCATTTTACAGAGCCCATCAATCAAAGAAATGTAGATGACAACATCGAGCTCACAAACTATATTGGCCACCATCTCGTTCACAAGAACAACAACTTCAGTAAATCTACCCTGCTGACGGAGCCCGTGTAAGTGGCGTTATTGGGAAGGCAGCCACTAATAATCATCTCGTTCAGGAATTCAATTGACAATGCCCTGCAAGATCGTATTGGATCTTCTCATTTAATATGATATGAAATATCTTGGAGGCTGGTCCAGGTCAAAATCACAAAAATTGTTGATGGGCAATTTTTATCTTAGCCCTTCTAGTGTAATTTTAATTTAAAAGCTCCATGTTTTATTAAAATGACAAAAATTAAAAACCCCATTTTAAATGATGTGCAAATTTTAAATTCCCCTTCACTGACGGCCTAGGAGCCCTTTGACCGGCACTGACGGCTTGAATTTTGATCCGAGCAGACTTGGAATTTGACGGCCATTTTTCCGTTCAAATACAGGTAATATTTTTATAAAACTATATACTTAAATGAACAAATAAACAACCTAAACATTTTTTTGACGTTTAACCAGTTTTGTAAAACGTCATTAGTTTGCTATGATTGCAATGTACTAGGAAAGTTAAGGTGATGGTATACGTAATAAAGGCCATAATCCTTGGTTATTATCGCAGGCCCCATGGTGTAATGGTATTACTCACAACCAAAATTCATCATCAAATGGGCTATTCAAAACGCAAAGGTGTCCAATGGAAATCGCCAAGTTGTCGACGCAACAACCCCATGGCCCAAGAGTTAATGAAGCAATTAAATCCTTCTGACATCTTGATTCTCCAAGACTCCATCTACCATAACGGAATTAAATCCTTCTACCATCTCCATCTACCACACTACATGCTACTCTCTAATCCCAGGGTATGTGGTGCAGATGAAATATCCTCACAATCCGTCATACACACACAACAAAACTACACCCACCCTTTTTTTGGCATAGGGGTAGATAAAGATTAGAAAACTAGTGGAGAGGTTAGCAAGGCTCTCTTTTTTCTCTGTGGATTAGAATCCGAATGTTTTTTCTATGTTTTTTTGGGGGCTTTTAAGTTTTTATTTCTGACAGCCAGATACCACTAGATCCTCATGTTACAGAGGTTTTTATCAAAGAGAGCTGAGATGAGATGCAAGATAAAAGAAATCATAAACTCAAAGAAAGAAGTACAGAGATAGAAAATACAAATCACGAAGAGAGACTAGAAAAATACTCGAAGCTTATTCATGTCAAATGATTCTAATCAGTGAAGTCCAGTGGCGTTGTCAATGACTCACCGCCAACAGCTGGGAACTTGCGACTCACGACAAGATGGAGTGTCATGTTTGAACCCTAGTTTTAGTTTGGCCCATTGAAAAAACCTCAAATCCAAACTTGGGGAATATATTTTCTCCAATATGAACCTTGTGAGTAAGGGACTTAAATGAATGCCCAAATGATTTAGGGTGTCTTCTACCTCTTCCTCACCCTTTTCAACAGCTTGACACATTTCCCTTATAGCATATGCCATCTTCCATTTGTTTTTTCCTAGGGCTTCGTCAGTTTTGTTCAATTTATCCAAGGTGCCTTTGTCTTCTTCGCTCTTTAGAGATTGCAATCCAAGGTTTTCATTCTCACTCAAGACTGCTTGTGTTTCCTCACAGATTTGAATCGTGATGGGTGCATCCGTTAAGTAAAATTCACAGCACATATGGGTTCATGAAAACGAAGAGAGCTCTTATCGTTTTCAAAGGTTTTGAGGGCCGTGGAGTCCAGATCTTGGAGCCATCTCGGTGATGAAAATATCCATCGTAGAGTGTTCAGCTGGATTGCTGAAAACACTCGCCTGATAGAAGCCAGTCCTGCACAACGCGCACAATCCATGCCCTGCATTTGCAAAGAGTTGTTTGCATATGAGGAATCCCCCCCTTTAATTAAAGAGAAATGAATGAAATGGAATTCGGATAATTGGGGAAGGGTTTGTAATCGCGAGTCGCGAGTAAGGGGTTAACCCTGCATGGATGATGGATAGTGGAGTCTAGACCGTGAATCTGAGATGCCTCCTTCTAGTCCCCTGTACCACAGAATTGCAAGCTACAGGATTTAGGAACACTACCAAACTCCTTCCAGTTACCACCGAGTCACCGACTTGCAAGCTGCAAGATTCAGGAACACTGCCAAACTCTAGTGCCATTGTTAACTTCAAGGTGATCTCCTCCGAGGATCGAAGTTCCGTTGGTACGTATTAATTTCTCCAATATCTAGCCTTGTTTATAAATGCACAAAAAACACATTTATAAATGCCATTTTTCAAAACAATTTATGTGAAATAGATTTGCGGTGGAAACGAGTGTTTATGTGGATTATGATGTTCAACTTTTATTTCATGTGAATGCTTCTACATAGATACTAGCTATATGCAAAGCCCTGGACATGAGAACAATTTCATATAGGGTGCATCACCTAATTTATTCCACTAATTCATACAACTTTATCCCACTAAGTCATACAAATAAAAGATTGAGTATTTAGGTGCTTGAAAATTGGGTTTTTAATTTTTTAGGTATTTTTTTGCAAACAATTGTTAATGAGTAGTTTGAAGCTTAAAAATTTGTTATGGAAAGGTAAATTATTAATTAAAAATTCAATATCGAAAGGTTAATTTCTAATCAAAACTTCATTCTTGAAGACCAAAATTTTAGACAAAACGTTTTTAGATGGATAGTGTAAGAATAAAAACGTCAATTTTTTTTTGTATGACTGGTAAAGGTGAATACAAATTCCAACCCTGTTACGGAGGTCCAATGATATGATGAAATGGAAATCAACTTAATCGTTCAGAAAAACTTTATGGAAGAATCTATGAGTGGTCACTCCCCAAAAAACTTTATGAATACTTCATATTGAAAACACGGCGACTTCCTTTTTAAGATTTAATAGTTTGTCATTTGCTCTCTCATTTCCCATCTCTTCTCACGTATACATTGGTAACTTCTTAAGGCTCAGGAGGATTCATTGGTCTTAAAAAAGGCAAAAAATATTTTACATGCAGCAGAGTAATAAATGTTGCAGCGGCTACACTGTAGGTTGTTGGATCTCAATCTGTTTGAAATCCAACGGCCCACAGTATAGCCGTCACATCATTTATTACTATACTTCTTGTTGAATATTGTTCGCCCTAGAAAAGGTTACAAACATTCGTACGAACTAATCCGTCTCGCATAACTTTTTCATAAAGGAAAAAAAGTTCGCTTAACTTTTCCATAAAGGAAAAAAAGTGGCCATGCATAACTTTTTTTTAAAGAAGTCTCGTACAACTTAAACGCGGTGGCATGTTTTCTTTTAAATAAATTCTTGTTATGAAAACTTAGCAATAAAAATACTGTGGCTTGCTTTCTATAATAAGTTAATAGGTTGTCATTACGAAAACTTAGCACTATTGAAAAATTGAAAACTATATTACATGCATAGAAACGAAGGGGTGTTCAATTCTTGTAAGTGACATGATGCTCTTATTGAGCTCATATGTAATGGTTTGACTAGAAATGTAATTCTGGGCATACCTTGATTCTTCGGAATAGGAATAGCAAGTTTTGGCATATTTCCAATTGAAAAAAAAAGTTTGATTCCGTTCAAAGACCCATGACCATGAAAAATGTGTTACTCACGTCTTTGCCAAATAAAAAAGTAACCTCCTTCACTATCATGGGAAATTTTCGAACATTGATATTCCACACAAGGATTTCACATTTCGCGGTACTTAAACTACATTATTTTATAAAATTAATTCAATTATTTGAACTATGTACCCATAATATCCTTAAACTTATTTTATAAAATTAATTCAATTATTTAAACTATCTACCCATAATATCCTCACAACTGTATAATAAAATTAATTGAATTGTAAAGATGAACATCACTTTCTTTAAACAAATCATGATATTTAATAATAAATACAGACATGAAAGGGTACTTGATCCTACTTGCTGACTGGTGGATAGCATGGATCTTGTTTGTTATTAGACCTTGGATATTTTGTTGTCATGAGGCTGAGATAGAGACTTGATGATGAGATTATGTGATGATCTGGACTGCACTTGATGGTGTTTTTTTGGGAAAAATCTTTGGCTTTATTTTGTTTTTTGGTTTGAATAACTTGTTTTTAATCTAGGACTTCATCTTTGGAGATTACTTGTGATGGTTTCTATATTGGTACTATTTTGGTACATTGTGTGAATTCATTTTGCTATTGTAACCGTTGTTTTTCATATACAACTTTATTTAATATAAGGTTGTCTTTTTTGTTTGAAAAAAAAAAACTTGATCCCCCTTGTTACAGGTGGAATATGCACATAATACAAATTGATAAATTCCTATGGTGGACTAATGTAGTTGTTGAAGTGGGAAACAAGAAATGGTGGTAGGGTCTTTGAGCTTGATGTATAAAAAGAACAACAACTTAAGGTATGTTGCAACCCATAAGTTGGATTTAATATCACATGTTGTCCTTTACATAGCAAAACTTTAGTGTCTAATTGGTCATCTTCTTCATCAATGGACATTTGTCGCTTGATTTAATGTGCATTGCTTTGTGCAATTGACATATTTAGAAATTTCAACATTTATTTATTATGTAGTGTGACTAAATTGTGTTAGGTGCATATAAATGCATTGAAGTTTGAAAAATATGTTGTTATCCATGAGTCAAGAATGAATTTGTACTACACATGAGAATGTGCCAATCCTTAAAGGTAGGCTTTGCATGTTTGATGTTCATGAGGAGTTTTTAAAAAGTGACTTTAGAAAGGTCTCTACCTTGTTGTCAAAAAATAGTGTCTAATGTGACAATTGTATTAATGCTACACTTAAGAGTTAGTTAAAATCAACTTGGTCTAATGTGTCTTTAGGTAAAGTGTGTTTATTTAATATAGATTAGTAACCATTTGTACTTATGTAATCTTACAGTGATGATATGTTCTAGAAAGAAAGTGATCCAGCGATTCATCATCTCTTCCATACTGTTGGATACATTGATTTGTGGCTTAGCACTCGATTGTTCCATGATATCTATTTAAATATCATGGAGGATCATTTGTCGATGATTTATTGTGATAAAATCATATGTAACATATTTTATTTTTCATTAAGATATTGCTTTAAGTGGTCGCATTTGTTGGGGTTATGGATTGTTTCTCTCTCTAACTATTTTAACCATGTAGTAAATTTTGTGTCGATCCTTTATCTATTTGTGTAAGTGGTTGCTTAAGGTGTTCAGCCTATTTGGAGATAACGTGCTTTATTCAAATATGGTAATAGAGTGGTTATGAATACCCACTCACATTGTTGGTCAAGATCTTAAAATTGTGCAACTACATGCATCAAAGGGTTTTTGGATTCTTCTATTTTTGTCTATTTATGGGAGGACATAGATGTTCCATTATGTTAAGAGTAGAACATGCAATTGGAAACATTTTATTTTCATTCAATTTTTTTTTTCTCAAGATATGATCATATTGTTTTCATTATGGCTTTTTTTTCTTAAATATTTCTCATATTATTTAAAGTTTAATTCATTTTTCAGTCTATATTTTTGGTTTACTCTTTTTTATGTCTACATATGTTATTATCCATGTGTTTTATTCAAAGTTGGTAAATCAAAATCAAAGAAGAAGTGTTTTCTTTATTATCTATGCATTTTACCATATAAAATTTGGGAGTTGTTGGGCAGTGAGGATTTCATGGCAGGGAGTGTTTCATGGTGTTTCTTCCTAGGCTTGTATGGACCTTGATGCTCATTGTTTTAGGTTTGTATTAATTTCTAGCATGTGACACCCTGTTTCTCTGATGTCTTTGGTTTTAGGCACGTTTTTCCCTTGGTTTTCTTTGTCATTAGACCCTGACTCTCTGCGAGTCATGGCGGTCTTAACCCTTATTTTTTGGCATGCTTTCATGTCAGCGGTGTTGGTAGGTTAACTTGTTGTGTTTTATTTGATTGTCTGCATATGGCCCAGGGTTTTTGTTTCCGTCACCTTTCTGGACATATTCACTATTTATGTTCTGGATGGTGGCAAGGGTGGTGGCATTTTTACCTTTCTAGACGTATTGAACTTTGAGCCAGATTTTTATCTATCCTCATAAATCATTAGCTGGGGCATTTTGTTATTAGTTGGATTACTTCGATACTTGGTCCTCTTCCTTAGACCGAGGTTTTATTTTTTCTTAGATTCCTGTGGTTGGGACTATTAGTTTATCTGTGCTGTATTTTACGTCTCTACAGTTTTTCAGCCTTCGGTGACTTTAAATGTTTCATTTTTGTTTATGCCTCTCTCTCATCCTTGAAGGCTGCATGCTGTCATAGGGTTGGAAGCATGGTGGTTTAGGGGACTATGGAGTCAAATCTGTTCCTCTGGACAGATCCAGTACCAACCAGAGTATTAAAAAGTGGGTACGTTCTACTCTAGGGTCATCCTTTTATTTATTATTTTTGGCTAGTATGTTAAGGTTTCTCGGGTTTCTATTGGTATTTTCTATTATTCTTCGATGGCCAACACTCTGTTTTCTCTGGGGGTTTGCACTAACCCTTGTGCTAGGTTTCATATATCCCTCTTGTTTTGGCATCAAACAGAGGTCCTTCTGCACCTCTTTCCTCGATGGATTCTAGCTTTTCGGTCTGTTTCTTGAATCCTTGGTTCCCTGTCAGTGATGTGTTTGGGGGGGATTCACTTCATCTGCATCCCTCTAGGCCATGTCATTTATCTTTTGAGCGGGTAAAGAGTACACATAATATTTGCATTCTTGGTCAGGATGTTACTCTTGATATGGTTTCTTCTCTCACTTGTCGGGCCTTGGTCAGTCGGTTTGAATATCTTAAACTCTCTTGCTCAGCTGTTATGGCGTGGGTTCGAGAAAATTGGAAGCCCTTGTTAAAATCAGTATCGAAGGTTCTTACCCTTGTTAACGGTTGGACACTCTTTCAATTTCTGTCGACTGAAGACAGGTACATCATTGAAAGTTGTTATCGGATTATGGGAGAAGGTTCTCTGGTTCTGAAGCATTGGTACATAGGTTTTGACTCAAGAACTGAGAAACTACTCCTAAGAAACCTATGGGTTATACTTCCGTATTTCCCCATTCAATGTTGGAACCTGTAGAATGCGCAAGTTGATAAGTCGACTTGAACGAGAATCGACTTAGTCGATCAACCGACTAAGTCAATGGGTCGACTTAGTCGATCAGCCGACTAAGTCGGTTGGCCGAGTAAAATAAGAAAATAGGTCGGCCACCTAAGGTTGCGTCGGTTCATCGAACCGATAGGTAGTTATTTTTAGCCAGATGAGAACTCAGTTCAGTTCTCTGCGTTGTATGGACTCATTTTGTATAATATAATCTGTTTATTTATCTATCTGTTCTTATCTCTTGTCTCTATTTTATATTTATATATGTTTTAGTGTGTATTATTGGTAACCTTATGTGATCTATGAGATTACAACATTGGTTCCGTTGTCGGTAGTACACGACTGGAATGTATGCAAACAGATGATACCCGAGCAAGAGATTAAGGATCGGTGGGAATGTAAAGTTGCAAACTATTTGCAGAATTACGCACGAAGGAACAGATTAACAGTCGCACAAGCAAAAGAAATATTTTTCACAGAAACGCATGAAAAGTTTGTCGAATCAGTGCCCCAACTTTTGAAGAAATTCTTGGATGAGAAAACCGGACGGGATTAAAGAACAACAGTTGCTGGAAAAACTGATCCGCAGAGGTAGAATAAACTTGTCGGAGTGGTTTGAGAAAATCATCGACGACTTCTGTGAGGAACAAGCAGTCGAAGATAGAACTTCGGTAGAAACAGTGAAGGAGAAATTTTACACAGATCTCGCTGAACAATTTATGTGTTCCCTACCAACCTTGCTATTCAAATTTTTGATAGAAAAAGGGGTAGCACATATCGTCGAACCTCGTCCATCACTTCATGTACTGCCAACAAATTCTAACTGGGCAAAGAAGTAGAGGAAGTGGTAAAAATTCATTGCAGAAAGGAAGTGGGAATACTTCCTAACCAAATAGATCGAACTATTCGAGCTTTCTAAAAAGCGTCAGGTAGGATATGGGGGGGTAGCTGGTCATATGTTGAGATAGAGTATAGTGGATCCTAGCCGACTAGAAACAGATACTAGTCACCAGTAATGAGAAGTCGACTAAAAAGGAACTCAAGAGAATAGTATCATACGAAGGTATGTCGGACACTCAGAAAATAGAAAGCGAAGAGAGACACCAGAGAAGGGAAGTAAGACGAGAAAGAGCCTTAGAGTTGCACAGAGGAAGGAACCCTAGGGAGAAAAACCAGGAAGAGAATCCACCAGAGTTGGGTCATGACCGACATGAAGAAGGCATGGAACAAGAAGTGTCCCCTAAGAAGGAAGAATTGTGGATAGAACAGCTAGAAGCTCTCCAATTAAGAGCTCCCAATGAAGGAACAACCCTTTCCCCATTGAATTTGCATACTCGAATACATACTATTGTTGAAGAAGGCCTCCGACTACGAGCTGGTGACTTCAGTATATGGAGTCGACTAGGCGATGAAACGTACACTGGATGACACCTTATTATACGTCGACCAGTGGAAGGGAACTGGGTGACCTTTCAAGAGGCACCCTCCCTCCAAAGTATCCACTTGTTCTTACCGACACATGAAGGAGCGCCCCCCCACCAAATACAGCTTTAGAAGAAATAGAACACTCAGAACTGCGAACAAATAGTTGCAGTGGACCATCGACAGCAGAAGTCGACATCAAACAACTGCACGTTGATGAAGAATCGATAATTGACGGGAACATAAGTTCTGTCGACCAGAATTCTGCAGGCACGAATACACCAATAACCCCACCACCCTCATCACCACCCCCACCTCCACTGCTGCCACCTCCTGAGAGTAGTGATAGTGATTCAGAGATGGGTCACGAATCAGCTCACATTCCTCTATATGAGGGGGATGAGGACCCCAGATGACATTAGTTCGTCTGCGAGTCGACTTGGGAGGCCAACCAAGTTACCGACGAAGATAGACAAATGGAACAGTTCGTAGGAGCCTTAAGGAAAAGAGCATTGACGTGGTACATGACCTTTTCGGAAAGACAACCCAGAGCGACAAAAGCTGAGATTAAGGTGCAATTCTTGTCATTCTTCAAAACTCTAGATGCTAGGCACCTGGCCACGAAAAAACTTAAAAGCACATCACAAAAGCCAGGGGAATCCATCCGCAACTATGATAAGCATTGGAAATACCTACTGAGCCAGTTGGATTATGTTATAGATGAACAGTTACTAATCCAGTGGTTTCTTGTAGGACTATCTCAAAAAGTACACTAACACATCAGTCTGGAGACATTCAAAACTTACGAAGATGCGCTAACGAAAGCTCTTCAGGTAGAGATGGATGAGGACATACCCGCTTACCCCACAGACCACAGATTGGAAGAACAGCTCGAGAACATATAGAAGTCTCTGAAGGAGCTAAGCCTCAAGAATCAGGAGATCTGGTGCACCAAATGCTGGACGGCCTGCCATTCAAAAGATAACTGTCGACAAGAATATAGCCGACAAGACATTCGATTCGTACAGACCAAGTCCTTTTGCAACATCTTCCAGGAACATGAAGATCACTCAATGAAAGACTACCCATTCAACATGAAGAATGGCAAGGCTTCCTGGTGCGCCATCTGTGAGACCAAAAGTCATAACACAGTCGACTGTCACTTAAACCTGAAGAACCGACAGAACTATCAGGCAGTCTACCAAACAAATTCAGTGGCACAACATAACGAGCAAAACAATCTAGCAAACGATCAGAACGGAAAAAGATGCGACGGTTGATGATATGAGCGCCAGTACGACAATCGACGCCCAGGTCGATTCCCTGGGAATCGTTACACACGACTGCGTCGACCCATCCAGTGCTTCACATGTTACAAAGAGGGTCACTAGTACGCAGACTATCCATACAAGGACATGACTGATCTCAAATTCTGTACCCACTGTGGGGTAGGGGATCACTCACTAGAGGATTTCCCTACCATGTTAGAAAAAATTAATACCAAGAAAAATGTTAATGTCTTGTCTTGTGTACAAAAGAATGATGTAATAACCACCAAAAATTTAAATATTGTAACTCGGCAAGGAACAAAAACAGGAGTTGATAACCCCAGAATTAGTAAAATTAAAGAGACAAATGTCTATCCTGACCCACTGAAGGAAAAACAAACATATAAAGAAGCAACTCATGTATTTCAAGAAATTGCACGACAAGAAAACATTCATAACAGTCGACCTAACACAATAAATAAATTAATCCAGCTCATTCAAACAGACAATTCAGTATCCCAGTTCATCGATTTGTTGTATGAAATAAAAGGTACCAACTCTGAAAAACAAACAAAGAACATCTGTAGCTTAAATCAGAAAGAAAAAAGTGATATCGACCCACTTGTTGACCTAGAAATCAAAGGTTACCACATCCGACAAGTAGTGCTCGACTTCGGCTCACAAGTAAATATCATGACTCGTGACACTTGGGAACAGATGGGAAGACCTCGACTCTATGAGTCAGGCATATACTTGAAACTAGCCAACCAAGGCCTAATTGAACCCACTGGAGTCTGGAAAAACATTGACATGACTATCAAAGGAATCTCAACCAAGGTCGATTTTGAAATCATTGACCCAAAGGAAGGATCTAGCTCCTTCCTAGCTCTAGTCGGTCAACCTTGGGGTAGAAAGATGAAAGCATCCATATATTTGGACAAGGAAAGAATCAAATTAAAAGGAAATGGTCAAAAGGTCATTGTACCCATTCATCCATCTCAAGGGGAACCTGGACTGAACCTATTGATGAAGAAGTCGATGTTAGACAACTCTACCAAATCCACAACAATACAGACTACACAAAACCAAACATCCATGGAGAACTTCACTTAGGTAACTAAGACTCAGTTGGTTATAACTCAGACGCCGAATTGTATGACTGGGAGATTGATAACTATGAAACACAAGCAAGAGGGTGCTGGACTATACAAAAAGTGCAGAAAAATCCCAACCAATAGTGCTTCATAGTGTCCATTGTCCCAAAAATCTTCGAAAAGAAAATAAGGGAACACCCTACCTTACAACCGACCAACCTGAGTACTACACAACTACCAAGGTATAAGGAGAGGGAATCACCAGTCATGCATGTCAAGCAAGTATCTAAAAATATTGGTGAACATGGCTGACTTCAAAGCCTAGTTGAAACTTTTACAGGATAAGCAACTAGATGGTGGGATACCCATCAGACAAGACTATAGACCTGGACAACTGCTTCGTCTTACTTTGTCGAAAGGTTTGGAGGAAATAAGTTAACCCAACAAGCTCAGATACCTGTATTCACTCAAGGACAGAACCCAGAATATCACATCAAAACTTGTGAAAAGGAGTGGAGAAGACTTGGATACAAGGACGAACGAGCATGGCCACACTTGTTCCCATCAACCCTAGCCGACTTACGAAACAAATGGTATAAGATGGAAGAAGCTAGAGGTGAAACCTTTTTATGGCACGAACTCAGGGAAAATTTTATGAAAGACTTCAACTTCATACCTCAAAATGAAAATCTGGTCAAGACAGCAAAGCAAATTAAACAATTTATCCAATAGACCAAAAACCAACCCGTACAATACCATCGACAGATAAGGGAATGTAATAATATACAAACATGGTCAAGACCACAGTCGACCCGATTACAATTAGAAAATGAAAACACAGAAGGAAAGAGCTTTAGATGGAAATCTAACCATGTCGAGACGACAAAACCTATCTGCACAACCCTGAAAGTCGACATAGCTGACAAACAAGATACCGACAGAATGACTACAGCCGACTTTCCTGCCACATTCTCACAGCTCAAAGAAGGAAGTTGACCGATCAACGAAGCCAAAGTACCAGAGTGGCTAGATGCTAAAGTAAAAACTAAAGAAGTCGACATCTCAAATGATGATCGACCAAAACTGGTAAAGATTGGTGACTACTAGAGCGAACAACAAACCACAGAAATAGTGAACTTACTAAAGGAGTTCCAAGATGTCTTTGCTAGGGATTAAAAAGACCTAAAAGGATTAGTCCACGAAATGGGAGAAATGAAAATTGATACTAAACCTGATGTTTGACCTGTCAAGAAAAGGCCTTATAAACTAGCTCACAAATACAAGGAGATAGCCAAGAAGGAAATTGATAACATGTTAGCAGCAGGCATAATCTACCCTATCAACCAATCAGAATGGGCAAGTCCAATGGTCGTACAACCCAAGAAACATGACCCGACCAGACTAATAAATTGTGTCGACTTCAGGGAACTAAACAAAGTAACACTAACAGACCCATTTCCAACCCCTTATGCAGATGAAATCTTGAATGAAGTTGCAGGACATAAATGCTACTCATTTACAGATGGATTCTCAGTCTACAACCAAGTACCAATAGCTAAAGAGGACCAGAAGAAGACAACGTTTGTGTGTGAATTTGGTTCATTTGCTTACAAAGTTATGCCTTTTGGATTAAATAATGCACCTGCAGTGTTTTCTCGAATTGTTGTCAAAACATTTCAAGAATACATCTATAAGACCATGGCAGTATACTTTGATGACTGGACAATATACTCCACCTTAAAAGATCATTGCAAATGGCTCAGACTTATGCTGGAGAGATGTCGATAGATTCAACTCTCCCTAAACATCAAGAAATGTATATTTGCGACCCCCATAGGGATACTATTAGGGCACATTGTCTGTAAGGAAGGTATTAAGGTCGACTTTGCAAAGATTAAAATTATCCTTGACCTGAAACCACCAGTAAACCCCAAACAAGTTAGGGTGTTACTTTTCCACACAGGCTATTATAGAAAATTGATAAGATACTATTTAGATATGACCTATCCTCTTGAAGAACTACTAAGGGAAGACCAAGAATTTAACTAGACAGAGGAATGCCACATATCATTCGAAAAATTAAAAAGAAAACTAGTCGAAGCCCCCATCCTGAAGTTTCCAAACTGGTCGATCAAATTCCATGTACATATTGATGCATCAGGACTAGCAATAGGAGCAATCCTAACTCAACCAGGAGATGATGGAATGGATTATCCCACAGTTTACAGCAGTAGAAAATTAAACAAGGCTGAAAGAAACTATTCAACCACAGAAAGAGAAGCCCTAGGAATGGTCTTTACCCTTCAAAAGTATCGACATTACCTCTTAGCTAACCCCTTCATATTCTATACCAACCATCAGGCATTGAAGTATCTTGTCGATAAACCACTCCATCATGGAAGGATTTGTCGATGGATACTTCTCTTCCAAGAATTTGAGTTTGAAGTTGTTGTTCGATGATCCGAAGGATTATTCATCTTTAATTTACACTGATCCAATATGGTACAATGGTATTTAATCTATGGTTATAAGAACATAACATATGTTTTAACTCATATATATAGCTGCGACAGACTTTTCACACTGCTGTGACAGACTTAGCTGTGACAGAATTAGCTATGACAGACTTAGCTGTGACAGACTTTTCACACTGCTGTGACGGACTTTTCACACTGCTGTGACAGACTTAGTTGCGACAGACTTTTCACACTGCTGTGATAGACTTAGCTGTGACAGACTTTTCACACTGCTGTGACAGACTTAGCTATGACAGACTTTTCACACTGCTGTGACAGACTTATCACACCGCTGTGATAGACTTAGCTACGACAGACTTATCACACTTGCTGCGACATCGTGAAGTTAGTGGTGACGTCAAACGGTTACGTTACGTGTGACGCTATGGTATGGTGCAACATATGTGCATAATGGTCATTGCAACGTGTTGTGAGTCAACATATGTGCGTGGAGTTGGTTGCAACGTTTCGGGAATATGGAACGTCGTGGTGCCATAATGCTTAGACAACGATTTGGATGAATTGCATGGTTCATCTTAGCGTATGGTTGTAATAATAATAAAAAAGATAACAGCTGAGATGACGGAATCGGTTACTTATCCCTCCCGCTAAACTCTTAAATAGAGGAGGCTGGCCACCAAGAAGGGGGGCAGATTGTTTTTGAAGCGCAGAGTATCATTTCTCTGTTATGAGAAGCTTAGAGATCATTTTTGTTGCGAAGTGTCAATATGCTGTGCTGTAGAAGTCGACATTCTCTGTTATATTTTAGCTTTCTTTATCTTGAATGCTTATTGTAATTTCGAGAGAAAGGTCTTAAAGATTTTGTACAGCATTCTGTTTACAGTTGCTGAAGTTGTTTCCAGAACCATATTGTACCATTTAAAAAAAGATTAATTGGATCGGTACGCATTGGAGAGGGACCCGGAGACGTAGCCCAGTGGAGGGGGTGAACTCCGTTATCAACTTCTGTTTGTGACGCTCTGATTCTGTGCTTCTTTATGTCTGTTTATTAGTTTGTTTTCCATCTGTTTTCAGTATTTAATTTCTGTTAATGCTGTTCCACTAATTAACTTGCTGAACACATTCTTTTAACACAAACTTTTAATGCACACAAGTTGAGGTCCGACAGATCATGTTATGGTATCAGAGCTGGTTGACTGCTTGTGCAAGTTTGTGAATGCTTACCAGGTCCAGGTTAAAGCGTGGTGAAGGAGAATTAGTTGAAGAAGATCCTGAGATTGGCTCAAGGAGAACATTCTCAAGAACCATGTCTTCTCCACGAGGGGAAGAAGAAGGACATACAGAACAGGAAAAACTTGTTATTTCTGAATTTGAGTTTCTAGAGGCTTTTATGAGCATGAAAGCCATGATGGAAATTCTACTCGATGAGCGAGCAAAAAGGAAGAAGAAAGAAGAAGGATCTTCATCCAAAGATGCAG
>LPNX010119853.1:40833-140545 GCA_001517045.1 Pseudotsuga menziesii
TGAATTTAGTTACTGTGCCTCATGAAAAGCCCTATCCTCTTGGTTGGGTTACTAATGATACACAGTTACAAGTTTCAAGGAAGTGTGTATTGAAGTTTGCAATTACTGAAAATTTCATAGAAGAGGTAGAACTAGATGTAGTGCCACTTGACATTTATGGAATTGTACTTGGGAGTCCATATTTGTATGACCGAAAAGCAGTCTTTTATAGAGAGCAGAATAAGTATCATCTTTTTAAAGATGGTGTAGAGTATATTGTACGAGCACATAAGCCAAGAAAAAACCTAGCAATAGTTTCTGCAGGACAAATGAAGAGGCTAGTAAATGCTAGTAAGAATTTTGTGTTGATGATGGTTAAGATAAAAAATGATGAGATGTCTAAATCTTTTGAAGGATGTGACCCTAAACAGAAATCTAAACTGATTGAAATTAATTCTGGGTATGATGATTTGTTTCAAGATCCGAAAGGGTTACCACCAAGGAGAGAGATTCAGCATGAGATACATTTGCAGCAGGATGTGCCACCCCCGAACATAGCCATGTACCGGATGTCTGTGATGCAGAATGAGGAAATCAAGAAGCAGGTTCAGGAGCTGATTGAGAAGGGGGTCATTCAGCCTAGCACTTCTCCTTGCGGTTCTCCTATAGTCTTGGTTCCAAAGAAGGATGGGTCGTGGAGGATGTGTATCGACTACAGGGCCCTTAACAAAATCACCATTAAAAATAGGTATCCTCTTCCTCGCATTGATGATTTGCTTGATCAATTGTAACATGCAACTTACTTTACAAAATTGGATCTGCGTAGTGGGTGTCATCAAATCCGTGTTGCTGAGCATGATGCTTGGAAAATAGATTTTAAGACGAAACAGGGTTTGTATGAATGGCTTGTGATGCCTTTCGGGCTATGTAACGCTCCTGCTACTTTCATGCGGGTCATGAATGATGTCTTTCTTTCATTCATTGATGATTTTGTAATTATATATCTAGATGATATCCTGGTGTTTAGCAAAAATTGGGAAGAGCGTGTTTTACATGTGAAATTTTTTTTAGATGTCCTGAGAAAGGAAAAGCTTTATGTAAAGATGTCTAAATGTGAGTTTGCTAAAACTTCTTTAGTATATTTGGGCCATATTATTGGTGGAGGCCACCTGCGAGTGGACCCAGCCAAGGTTGCTGTCATTGTAAACTGGCCATGGCCTAACACCGTTACTGAAATCAGAAGTTTTCTGGGTGCGGTTCAGTATTGGAGAAAATTCATTTCTGGGTTTTCTTCCATTGCTGCTCCATTACATGCGTTGACAAGCATTAAAGAAATTTTCTAGTGGGGAGGCAAGCATCAGAGAGCCTTCGACACTTTGAAGGAAAGGATCAGCACAGCCCCAGTTCTGACGTTGCCATATTTGCAGCAGCCATTTGAGATCGAAACCAATGCCAGTGGGTTTTCCATCGGAGCCATTTTGATGCAAGGGAGGAAGCCAGTCTGTTACCATTCAGAAACGTTCTCTACTACGGCAAGTAACTATCCGACTTATGACAAAGAGTTGTATGCTTTAGTATAGAGTGTGAAGAAGTGGAAACATTATATTATGGGAAAAGAAACAGTTATACATACTGATCATCAGCCACTTCAATATTTACAATCTCAAACTAAAGTACAACAAAGTAGGCATTTAAGATGGATGGGATTCTTACAACAGTTTCATCTCATAATTAAGTACGAAAAGGGAATTCATAACAAGGTATCAGACATGTTATCAAGGCCACCTATGAATGCTTCAATCATTCTTCAGAACAATTCATTAACACATGAAATTTACATTGAACAGTATGCAGAAGATAAAGATTTTAAGAAAGTATATGCATCATTAACCCATGGTAAACAGGAAGAGAACTATTATGTGCATAATCAAATCTTGTATCATCTTGGTAAACTCTGTATTCCAGAGAAAGAAAGAGTGCATGTGATCTGAGAGGCACATAGTTCATTGATTGCAGGACATTTTGGAGTAAGTAAAACATTGTCTGTATTGCAGAATCATTGTTATTGGCCTCAAATGCAAGAAACTGTAGCTAAATACATAAGAGGTTGTGTTATGTGTGCAACGAGTAAGCCTAGCAATAGGAAATTGGGTTTGTACACACCTCTTCCAGTTTCTTCTCGTCCTTGGGAAAGCATTTCTATGGACTTTGTAGGAGGACTACCTATGTCTAGAAAAGGGCATGATTATCTATATGTTGTTGTGGATAGATTCAGCAAAATGTGTATCTTAATGCCATGTAACAAGCAGATCACTGCTGAACAAACAACTAATCTATTCTTTCATAATGTTTGGGTACATTTTGGGCTACCCATGTCTATTGTATCTGATCGTGATTCACGGTTCTTGGGAGTCTTCTGGTCAACTTTATGGGAGCTTATGGACACTAAACTGAAGAAAAGTACAGCTTTTCATCCACAGACCGATGGGAAAACAGAGGTAGTAAACAAGACAGTGGTTCTGCTGCTCAGAGGATATTGTAGTAAACATCCTAAACTTTGGGATGAGCAGTTGCAGTATATACAGCATGCCTACAATCATGCAGTTCATTCTTCCACGAAAAAGATCTCCTTTTGAAACTTGTTTTGGTTATCTGCCAAAAACACCGATGGACTTCTCTTTTGGCAAAGATGCAGTGGATGGACATCATGATGCAGATAAAGCGCTAAGGTTCATTCAGAGAATTCAAGTAGTACAGCAGGCAGTTCAAGAACAGTTGGAGAAGAGCCAGGCAAAGTACAAAGCCAGGCATGACAAGCATTGAGTTGATCATCAATTTTAGGTTGGTGACAGAGTTTGGTTACATATCACCAAAGAAAGAATGAAAGGTGAAGGTAAAAAGCTTAAGCCTATCAGGTATGGTCCTTTTGAGATCTTGGAAAAGATCAGTACTAATGCTTTTCACTTGAATTTACCTCCATACATGAAAATTTATTCAGTTGTCAATGTTGAGAATCTTAAATTGTATGAGCCCCCTATGATCATGGATGAGGAAATTAACATACAGATTCCTTCAGTTGATGATTTGGCACTTGAATATATGAGAGAGTTGTAAGATGATGTTATTCTTGATAGAAATATAAGGACTTCATGAAGGGGGAATTCTGAGTACCTTTGAGTGGGTCTGAAAGGAATGCATCCTAGCAAAGCAAGATGGATGGATATTGGGAAAGTGAGGGAGCTGTACCCTCACTTACTTGCAGAATAATTCAGGCTTTTGGTGGTCCAAAAGCTCTCCAATGGGGAGGAATGATCCAAAGGATTATTCATCTTTAATTTACACTGATCCAATATGGTACAATGGTATTTAATCTACGGTTCTAAGAACATAACATATGTTTTAACTCATATATATAGCTGCGACAGACTTTTCACACTGCTGTGACAGACTTAGCTGTGACAGAATTAGCTGTGACAGACTTTTCACACTGCTGTGACAAACTTAGCTGTGACAGACTTTTCACACTGCTGTGACAGACTTAGTTGCGACAAACTTTTCACACTGCTGTGACAGACTTAGCTGCGACAGACTTTTCACACTGCTGTGACAGACTTAGCTGTGACATAATTTTCACACTGCTGTGACAGAGTTAGCTGCGACAGACTTTTCACACTGCTGTGACAGACTTATCACACTGCTGTGATAGACTTAGCTGCGACAGACTTTTCACACTGCTGTGATAGACTTAGCTGCGACAGACTTTTCACACTGCTGTGACAGACTTAGCTGCGATAGACTTTTGACACTGCTGTGACAGACTTAGCTATGAAAGACTTGTCACATTTGCTGGGACATCGTGAAGTTAGTGGTGACATCAAACGGTTACGTTACATGTGACGCTATGGTATGGTGCAACATATGTGCGTAACAGTCATTGCAACGTGTTGTGAGTCAACATATGTGCATGGAGTTGGTTGCAACATTTTGGGAATATGGAACGTTGTGGTACCATAATGCTTGGACATCGATTTGGCCGAATTGCATGGTTCAGCTTAGCGTATGGTTGTAATAATAGTAAAAAAGATAACAGCTGAGATGAGGGAATCGGTTACTTATCCCTCCTGCTAAACTCTTAAATAGAGGAGGCTGGCCACCGATAAGGGGGGTGGATTGTTTTTGGAGCGCAGAGTATCGTTTCTCTGTTATGAGAAGCTTAGAGATCATTTTTGCTGTGAAGTGTCCAGATGCTGTGCTGTAGAAGTCGACATTCTCTGTTATATTTTAGCTTTCTTTATCTTGAATGCTGATTGTAATTTCGAGGGAAAGGTCTTAAAGATTTTGTACAGCATTCTGTTTACAGTTGCTGAAGTTGTTTCCAGAACCATCTTGTACCATTTTAAAAAAGATTAATTGGATCGGTACCCATTGGAGAGGGACTCGGAGATGTAGCCCAGTGGAGGGGGTGAACTTCATTATCAACTTCTGTTTGTGACGCTCCGATTCTATGCTTCTTTATATCTGTTTATTAGTTTGTTTTCCATCTGTTTTTAGTATTTAATTTCTGTTAATGTTGTTCCATTAATTAACCTGCTGAACGCATTCTTTTAACACAAACTTTTAATGCACACAAGTTGAGGTTCGACGGATCATCCGACTAGGAAATTTAAATGTCGGGCCCGACCATCTATCCCGAATCGACACAGGAGAAGAACCAACAGGAGTCGACGACGACTTACCTGATGCACATTTATTTCAGATAGAAGCAGTCCCTGCAGAGCTAGAAGAAATAGCTCAGTTCTTAGAAGACGAACATGCACCAGAAGGTATGAGCACCAAGAAAAAACAGATCTTAGCTATGAAGGATGCACCATACAGTCTCATCAATGGATTTTTATAAAAAATGGGATTAGACTACATCATCAGAAGGTGTGTACTTGAACATGAACGAGACCAAATCATACATGAAACACACCATGGACTTGTAGGAGGACATTTCCAAGAAGACACAACTGCAAAGAAAATCCAACAGTCAGGATTATGGTGGCCGACACTCCACAGAGATTGCAAAATTTTTGTTAGTCGATGTGACAGATGTCAACAAGTAGGTCGACCTCTGCCTAGTACAGAAATGCCCTTGATATCAGTAAACCCTAGTCTCACATTCGAAATCTAGGCCATAGACTTCATAGGACCATTTCCTATCCCAGCAAAAAGATCAGGTGCAAGGTATATTATTACTGCAGTGGAATATGTCACTAAGTGGGCAGAAGCTGAACCAGTCGATACGTGTTCTAGTGAGATAGCTGCTAAGTTCATCTATGAGAATATCATCACTATATTTGGATGTCCACTAACCCTAATTAGCGACCAAGGGACACACTTTATCAACAAAACTATCAAAACCCTAACCGACCAGTTCCAAATCAACCACCATCGGAGTATAGCATATCATCCTCAGTCGAATGGAGCGATCGAAGCATTCAACAAAACATTAACAAGAGGATTAACTAAAATATGTAATGCTGACAAGGACGACTGGGATGAGAAAATACTTGTAGTCTTATGGGCATACAGAACAACCTATAAACGATCGACCAACCAAACCCCTTTTCGACTAGTCTATGGACAAGAAGCAGTAGTTCCACTACACTTTCGACAACAGACACCTATTATTGCAAAAATACTACATGTCGATGTCGAACAGGGAAGGAAGGACTGACTATTTCAACTCAGCAAGCTGGAAGAGCATTGACTCATGGCTATACAACACCAAAAATCCAGAAGCAACAACAAAAAGCATGGCATGACCGCAACATTAAGAAAAAAAACCTGTCGATCGGCGACCTTGATTTACTATACAATAGTCGGGTCAAAGGAAAACCTAAGAAACTCCACACAAAATGGATGGGACCTTACGTTGTCGAACAGATACATCCCAATGAATCAGTCTGACTAAGGACGTTATAGGGCATAGTATTTCAGAAGCTCGTTAATGGAGCCCGACTAAAACATTACAGAAACTGATTCAAAAAAAAAAATCATATAAGGACCATAACTGTCAACCAAAATCCATAAAAAACTAAAAATTCTGAAAACAAAATAATACCCTACAGACAAGAAAACCATGACAGAAAATCACCATCTCGACAACCGCCATCATGACCATAGAGCACTTTCATCGACTACTTCTGTCGACCATTCTCATCATTGACACCAACCGACGGCCTCGATAGTCCCATCGTGCATTCATGACCTCGAGCGCCGAAACCAATTCCCCATTAACTCACACTCCCGTACTCTAGCTGGAACACCACGTCTGCCATTAATACACCCATTTCTGCACAAGACCACTACATCGCCTATAAATACTGGATCGCTGAAGGTTCATTCACCACAACCTATATAGATAGAGCATTAGAGCATTCGGTCGACCAAAAGCCGAGAACCCCTTAGTGATATCGACCAAACCGACACAATGGCTCACAAGCAGACTAGAGCATCGACCAAGGAAAAGGAGATACAGGCTGCAGATACACCCTTGGTCCGTAGGCTGAAGAACATTAAAAATGCCAAAGTACAGGAAGGCTCATGGCAGAAGCTATGGACCGAGATCCAAGAATGGGCCTTTGTTGACAAAAAGGCCACTCAAGCAACATAGAAAATCCAATGCAGCACTCTCTTCGGCTACACCAATGCATCGCTGATGGCTAGCTTTGGTGGAACGAAGGAAGCTGCTGTCAAGTTCATTATCAGTTGATACCACAATGGCCGGTTCTACTTCGACGAGCTGATCAACATCTATGGAGATGTCATCTCCAAACTGACTGATCTTTCTAATAAAGAAGACCCTGTACCAGTCAAAATCAAAGAAGGACTGGTCGAAGAGCTCACTAGGTCACCTTCCGGTAAAAACTCAAAAGGGTTGATGATCAGCCAAATCAAAACTCGAATGCCACAGATTGTGGCCAAAATCATTGCAATCACACTCACTCTAGCAGGTCGAGGCAGCGACCTCAAGTTAGAGATACTGGAAGCCATCGACACTATTGCCACCGACGGACGAATATACAGATGGGGGGATTACATTGCCGACATGGTAAATACCATCTATGAGCGATGCCAAGAAACGGGGGGAATCATCAAGTTCCCCTCCCTCATCTTATGGATTGTTATGTACTACATCCGCCCAGAGGGGAGCCCAGTCTTTTAGGAACTGTCAAGGTTCGACATGTGGAGGTTTAAACCCTTCTCCCAGAAAGGAACCCTGCACGAACTAGAGCATGGGAAAGTATTCCTGGAGAACTGGTTCCAACAACTGAAAGTCCGTACAACTAGATGGAGGGTGCCTCAAAACATCTGACGAAATCTACCTGCGAACTCCCACATCCAGCTGGAGCTCAACCATACCTCAGTGTGGTACATGTAGGGCGAGGATTCCAACTCCAAAGCCCTCGACTACTATCCGTTTGTCGACCAGATCTTCCGAGAACTGTCTCGATAGGCTAAGACAAAAATACCAGTACCAGCAGCAGCCAAACAGATCGACTTCTTGATTGAGGAGCCACTCATCGACCAGGAAAAGGAGGAATACTATGAGCTCAACCTCTACATTAGTACATTTGTGTCGAAGGAGACACCGGTCGAACACACTGGTCGACTACAGATAACTATCAAACCTCCGACCGCAAAGAAAACAGAACCCCAGTCCGCAAAGCTAAAGCCATAGCCACAGCAGCAGATAACTCCTTCTGCTCCAGCAAGTGTCGTCCCAACTCAGGCATCGATGGGAAAAGCAGAACCAGACAACCCTGAGTATGCTGTCACAAAAGGTATTATTCAGAAACTATCCAAATAAATAGCAGCAGCCAAGAAGAAAATAAAAACACAAGAACAACAAGGTAAAGCTAAGCGCAAGCTTATCATTGCCGAATCCTCAGACGACGAAGATGAACCGGTAGCCACATCCCTCGACATCATAGAGGATGTCCCGACAAATAAAGTGTCGGTCGAAACCCAGTTCCAGCGCTTTGTCGACGCAGGAGCACAAGCAGGTCGACTGAAGAAGGTAAAGACTGCGACGATGCCCAAAAACATCATGGATCTTGTGTCAACACCTCCACCCCCATCACCGACAAAAATAACTGAGGAGAAAGCACCGGCACAACAGTCAGTCGGCCCCCTCGATTTATACAAAAGCACAATGCCAGGGACGGTAAAAGCAAAATTTGATAGAGACATCGACTTACAAGCTTTCTATGAGACACTGCCTGCATTGTTTAAGTCGGCTCAGAAGATTTCTACCCAGGCACCTATCTATACAGGACGGGGCACATAGCCCCTGATCGTTGCAACCATCATGTCGACCTTCACAATACATCCTGGTAAGGAAGGAAAAGTGACTGGACATCTGTCCTCCACTATTGCACCGGTCGACCCCGTACCCCAAGCCGACCTACCAGCCACTGTACAGACAGAAGCAGAAATGACTTTCGACATAAACTCACACCACCAACCCGACAGCCCACCACTTAACCATACTTCCCCCAACCCCATCATACCTGACCATTCACCAACTCCATCACCACCGCCACTACCATCTCCACCACCGCCACCACCCCCTGATTCAGAGACAACCCCACCACAACCGACTACATCCACACAACCAGAGGTGACATTCATCCCACCTCCCCAACCAGACAAACCATCGAACTCTAACCCACAAGCCAAAGATCCTGCATCAACTGTTGCAGGTACACAGGAGACAGAAGAAGAAAAGAACAAGAAGAAGAAAGAGCATCATGGAAAGTCTCCAAAGATCCAAATTAGCTTGAAGGATGCAAGCTCCTTGACTGACACAGAGATGGGACAGCTCCTCAAAACCCTAGTGAGTGAAGCAAAGACGAGGAGTGGGAAAATAAGTAAAGAACACCAGGAAAAAAATGTAGAACAGGTCGAGTTTCTTGACAAATGCAGGAATTTGGCCCAGTCCATCATGCTGGGCCCCATAGAGATCGACACAGATAGACCACTTGAAAGAGCGTATCAGCTATTTGAGAGCATGGTGTCGACCCTTCAAGCCCACATTCAGGAAACCAAGGAGGAACAAAAGGAGGAAACTGCCCGACTCCTAATGGCACAGCACACTGCATTTTCTGAAGCTTACAAAGTATTGCGGGACCATATGGAGGAGTCTGTCGTAACCGAAGAAGTACTAAGAGACTGGCCTACTCACTACAGGCAAGTTTATCAACAGACACGATAGACTCGGCAAGGGATTCAGGCACTGGAGAGCAAAAAGATCACTGAGGAAGCACTTAGAACAACAATAGAAGACCAGATAGTGCTTGAAACTGCCAAACTGCAGAAACTAGAATGGGAAGCACATCAGTGGGTGCAACAAGCTCTCCCCAACTTAGGGAAAGTCAACATCATCTTCCTGCAGATGAAACAACTTATCGAGACTGCAGAGGAGAAGGACCAGTTCATGGGTCCCGACATGGAGAGGATAGCTGAAGTCTCTATCTCGAAAAATATGTCGATCTTATCAGGCTTAACCACACTGACCATCGACATCAAGAACATTTTGTAGAGCGGGATAGATTTCCAACATCACCTCGCCGTCACAGCCCCAGCTATTGTCGAAGTCTGCGTACAGAAACGATCGACCATCAGCCTTCACAGCCCACCGCAACAAATTTTCAAGGTCAAGCAATAATTTTGTACGTCCCTGTTTCTTTGGGATGAAGAAACATTTTGTTCATGGGGGAGATGTAGAAGGAGCAAGTCGATAAGTCGACTTGAACGAGAACCGACTTAGTCGATCAGCCAACTAAGTCGATGGGCCGACTTAGTCGATCAGCCAACTAAGTCGATGGGCCGACTTAGTCGATCAGCTGACTAAGTCGGTCGGCTGACTAAAATAAGAAAATAGGTTGGCCACCTAAGGTCGCGTCGGTTCACCGAACCGACAGGTAGTTATTTTGTAACCGTTCTGTAATCATATATATTAGGCTGTTGAGCCATATGAGAACTCAATTCAGTTCTCTGCGTTGTGTGGACTCATTTTCTATAATATAATCTATTTATTCATCTATCTGTTCTTATCTCTTGTCTCTGTTTTATATTTATATATGTTTTAGTGTGTATTATTGGTAACCTTATGTGATCTGTGAGATTACAACAGAACCTCAAAGGCTTTACAACTATTGCAAACTACATTGGTCCGTTTATGATTATCGAAGACGAGCAGCTCCTGGGTTTCGAGAGATCTGTTTCTAGGGTGTTGGTCGACTTGGATCTAACTGATGGCTTACCGGATGATGTTGAGGTGCTATGGGATGGGGGTACCTTCATTCAGCGACTGGACTATTGGAAGATTTCCTTTCGATGTCACCTCTGTCATTTGACAGGGTACTCAAAGGAGACTTGTCCTTCACGGGTTTCTTCTCAAACTGGCACTAAATATTTTGGGGAGTCCTCTCTATTATCCACTCCTCTGGTGGTTCAGGATGTTCCATTTCCAATTCCTCTAGACACAGAGTCGACCCAATCCATTGTTGGTAAGTTCACTCAATCCATTCCCTTGCTTTTAAAATTTATTTCGATGGATGATATTCTAAAATCTCCTGTGATTTCAGAGGTTATTGTTGCTTCGTCTCCCTTAGAAGGCCCTTCTGTACAGGAACCCCCATTGTCCCCTCATAGTGATCCTTTTATGGTGTCTAGAGAGGATTTGAAAACCAGTGATGCACATGCCTCCCATACTATTGATCAAGACTCTTCTAGGCTTCTTGTGGATTCGACCACCCCCTCCTCACCTTCCTTTAATACGAGACTGCATATCACCCTGTCCCCCTCTCCTATTATGGACAAGTCATCTGATGATTTTGTCTCATTGTTTACCCCTTTGGATGATCATGGCTCCTCTCCTGGTGGCTAGGCTCCTAAGCCATCTCCTCCACTGGCATGATTTCCTCCCCTGTTGGTTTATGGTAATGACAACTCGACTAAAAATGTGTTTCCCATTTCTACTATTCACACTGCCAATGTTTCTATTCGTAAGCCCAAGAAGGTGGGAAAGGGAAATATGAAGGGTATGGAGGATTTGACCTGGGATTAATCCTTCACAAACCCTAGGGTAATTCCTTTGACCAGTAGAGGACTTCCACCCACTAATGTCAATGGTGCAAATTCTTTTCTCCAGGCTCTTAGATAAAGCGCGGTCGTTTCGTAGGTGAATCAATGATAATTATTAGCTTAAACATACGAGGGCTAGGCAGGAGCCCCAAACCTACCGCTCTTAAATGTCTGTTGGATTCCTCTTCCCTGGCTATAGTTTTCCTTTAAGAAACTATGTCCATGGGGGTTAATGTATATCATTATTTTCTGAAATTACATCTGTCCTGGAGGGTTTGTGAAAGGGATTCCACTGGACACTCTGGTGGATCTTTGGTTGCATGGAACCCTTTGGTGGTGGACCTACAAGCTTATGATTCCGTTGCAAGTATTTTACTTACAAGGAGATTCATTGGCTTCAAAGAGTAGGTTCAGGTGCTGAATATTTATGGTCCTTATGATAATCACAATGATTTTTGGGAGGTGGCCTCCAACAGTGGTCTTCCACTGCTTCCTAATTTGATATTGGGAGGGGACTTGAATTTTACCTGGTCATTTGAAAAAGTGTGGGGGAGGGGTTGACCATATGACTCTCTTGCTGATTTTTACATTTCCCTTTTTGGAAACTCTAAGCTCTAGGATATCGCCCCTTTTGTTCTCTCTCCCACCTGATCTAATGGGAGAGTCGGTTCTCTATCTATAACCAAAAGGATAGATATATTCTTCCTGTCAGAGGATTTACGTGATTCTATTGGTAAATACATATCTAGGCATCAATCAACAGGGGTATCAGACCATCGAGCTATCATTCTTCAAGTTGAATTTGACAGAGTGCATGTAGTTTATCCTTATAAGTTCAATCCTACCTGGCTTAACGAGGATAATTTCTATGTTTTTGTGAGAAATATGTGGGAATAGATTGCAGATGAAACTCTAGCTCACTTGAATCCTTTAAAAGCACTGGAGTTCAAACTCAATAAACTACAACCATATGTTCTTCAATGGGAGAAATATATGAATAATTCCATGGAATTTGATATCCTTTCACTTGAACTGGACATTCTGAAGTTGGAAATCCACTTGCTATATGATCCTTGCTCAGAGCGCTTTCAGATGGAGCTTAAGGATTATCATGTCTTCCAACTCGGATTACTTACTCATAAGGAAGATACCCTTCATCATAAGAGCATATCCATATAAATATTGGAGGGTGATGAAAACACATGTTATTTTCACAAATTTGCTAACAAAAGGCGTCTTTGCAACTCTATTTGGGAAAATGTTGACCTAGATAACACTAAGGTTTATGATCAAATTTCTATAAGATGGGTGTCCTATGAACATTTTTCAAACCTTTACAAGGATTTTGGTAATTGTAATATCGATGATCAGCTGAAGATTGTTAAAATATTCCCCTCTTATTTCAATGTTGATGATGGTTTGGCTTTAAACAAGCCCATTTCCCTGAAATAAGTTGAAGTGACTCTTAAAATTTTTGCCAAGGACAAAATTCCAGGGCCCGATGGCTGGACAGTTGAGTTTTTCCTTCATTTTCTTGATCTCTTGGGTTCGGAGTTGGTCTACGCCATTGAAGAATCTTGGGTGTCTGGTGTGATACCAGAGGAGTTGATCAAGACTTACCTTACTCTGATCCCCAAAGTTGATCGGCTTGAAACTTTTGCTGACTATAGACCAATTGATCTTTGTAACTTGCTCTATAAAATGATTACCAAGATTATCGCAGAACGTTTGAATCCCGTTCTTGGGAAATTTATTTCTCCCAAACAGTTTGGATTCTCACAGAATAGACAAATCCTGGATGTAGTGGGGATTGTTTAGGAAACTCTCCATTCTATCAAGGCTCGAAGATCTCCAACTATTATACTAAAGCTTGATCTGGAGAAAGCCTACGATAAGGTAAATTGGACCATGCTTCATTTAACTCTCTTACATACCAGACTTCCATTTGAAAGTGTCAGATGGGATATATCATGTGTTACAAGTGCCACATATGTTGTACTTGTAACGTTCCCAACTAGCCCGTTGACTATTTGGTATAGGGAATCCGTCCGGTTTACGGTCTGGCCACCGTAGGTCAAGGTAACAAAACAAAGGGTTTACCGGTTGCGGCCCGGTCCACCGAGTTTTTGCATTTTTTACTTAATGTATGTAATGTGAATGCCTAACTAACAATGCAGGGTGATACAGATGTAAGGAACTGCACAATGTGCTGCGCAGGTTCTTACCTCTCGTCTTAAGTTCACAAACACCTAAATCACATATGGAGTCATGAAGTAAATCGATTAACTAACTAATTACCTATCTATTTATCTATCTATCCCCGGGGAGCCAATTTGTAATTAATATGTGAGTAATGTGGATCTACACACATGATAAAAGCAACTACAGACAGCTGACATTTACTTTTACAGGCATGAACAATGAGAGATATTTCAACAACCAGATAGCTAATTATTTATGATCAGCATACATTACTCATGGTGGTTATTTCATAAAATAAATCAGAAATCATTTCAACAAAGACATAGGTCGTAAAGTCAGAACGATCTCACGATTCATGGATATAATGCTGAAAAATAAAATAGTTCATCTTCCGACTATCCATGGCAAAACATTTGAAACCCCACCGATCTTCTTTCAACAGGAAAACTGTAATTTTTTATTGCAAAAGGAAGTAGTTCTTCTTACAATATCTCATCACCAGTCTTACTGGGAAAAAAACCCCTTTTTCTCTTTACGCTTCCTACTTTTATACAAAAAGGTAAGATGGTTGGGCTGCCCAAAGTGACCTTTGGGCTTCCCAACCTTTAGTATTCCCAACACTTCACTTCCCAAAAACTTTTACAAAATTATTAAATTATTACAAAGTTGACCGGTCCTTTATGAGGAGGGTCCCGCCTAGATATCTAAGAACTTTTTCCACTCTGCTACTTCAGTAGCAATGCCTTCAAATGCGCATGGCTCCAGGAACTGAATGCTGATTTCAAACTTTTCAACTTGGTTCCTGATGGCCTCTATCCTTGCTGGGCTCAACCGACGCTGATCTTCTAGAAATTGCATGCTAACGGCTGCGTGGCCTACCTCGTTCTTCAGCACTAGGTCATCAATGGTTTTAATCTGTTGAGTTCTGGCCTCTGCATCTTGATATCTTCTCTGCAATATTTCCACAAAGGCCTCATGGTCCGGGAACTCCTCAAGCCTATGCTCAGCCTCTCTTTGACATCAGTTGTACGTATTCAGGAGCCTTCTGAAATATTCTGAGCATGCTCCCTACATCTTTTTTACAGCCTTCTTGAAGTCTTCTGCAGTACTGATGGCAAACTCTACTAGGCTGTGATCTCTCTTGAGGGCTTGATGGTCTTTCGCTGGTAACCCTTCTGGAGTCTCGGCATCATCTTTCGGCCTCGCCATTCTGGCACTTAAGACCTCAAGAACATCCTGAGATCGATCAACGAAGTATGAGGAAGTTTCCATGATCTCTTCTAGCCTACTGTCAATCTGAAGGACTTTGCACCTTTCTTCTTCCAGGGTGGTCTGCAGCTATAGCAATTTAGCCTTCTGAGCCAGGATATATTCTTTAAATGGCTGCCAATCGACTTGTTGTTCCTTGGATCCCTCCAGGTTAGCAGTCAGAGACGCTAGATTCTCTTTCAGTTCTTGGACCTGTGAATTATTGGCCTCATAGATGATCTTCTGCTGCTCTTCCAGCTCTATCACCTTTGACAGTAACTGCTCCTTCTCCTTCTTCAACCCTTGCTCTTCTGCTTGTACTTGCTCCAGGTGTTCCTGTGTAGTCTCCTGGGCTTGTCTTTCTTCATGGAGAACCTGCAGTTTAGCTTCAGCAGTCTTCATTTCCCTTTGTAAGTGTTCAAACTTGTGCTTTAGTATGTTTCCCTCCTCTCTCTCTCTCTTCAGGGTATCCTTCAGCTGCTCAGAAGATTTCTTGTATGACTCCAGTTTAGTCATTACCTTGTCTATGTTATCCTCTAAAGGATGTAGTATTGCAGTTCCGGCCCTTATGGTAAGTCTTGGATCCACGTCTCTCCCTATCATAACAGCAGTATCTGTTATCATTGTGCCCGCCATTCCTTCTAATTCTACCTTTCTTTCTATTTTCTTCATTATTCTTTTGGTATCCCTATCATAATACACCGTATTGAAATCAGGGATTTCCTTGCCCTTTTCCTGGACAAAAGGAACTATTCTGAGCGAAGGGACCACAACAGTGTCGGCAGCAGGCACTTGTGGATCCTGGACCTCTGGATTTTCTATCTCTTGGGTCTGCCCCTCAGTAGCTGATTGTCCTGCCTCTGTCAGCCTTTGACCCTCTGCTTCCTACCTTCTAATTTCCTCATCTAGCTTCCTCTTTGCTTCTTCAGCTGCTTTCCTGGCTACTTCTTCAGCCTCTTTGGCTGCTTCTTGTGCCTTCTCAGCTACTTCTTGGGCATCTTTTCTTTTTTCTTCTTCTTCGCTATGAAGCCATCCTGCAGCCTCCTGTGCTAGCTTCTGGGCTTCCTCCTGTCTCCTTTTGGCCTCTTCCTCAGCTCTGGCTTGCTCAGCTTTGGCTCCCTCAGCCCCTTTTCCACCTTTAGTGGTGATCTTTGGCTTGAATCTTCTTCTTAGAGTTGTCAAGTTAGGGGCACTTCGGAAGATGGATTCTTCCTTATCGAAGTGATGAGTATACTCAAAATGAACCTTATGTTATTTGCAATGCTCCACTACCTTACCTTGGGAATCACTCCTATGGAATGGCATCCTACCAAAATGGAATTTCTCTAATTCTGCTACAAATTCATCAGCCTGTTTCACTTTAGCAAATATGCAGCTTCCTAGCTTGAATGGAAAAGGGGGGTAAGCGGTCTTCTTGTGTTCAAACATGAATTTGCCTATTCCATCGATGAAAACTTGCCTGACCGCCTCCTTATGGACAATATAGTCGGTTGCGTATTTTGGCAGCAGGGAAGGGGCTTTTGAGCCACCAAACATTCTGAAATACATGCCATTTTCTGTCAAGTAATAGTCTGCGTATTCTTCTATTACTTTCATGGCCCCCTCCGACAAGCAATCACATTCCTTCAGAAAAATGAGGGTGTGCAATGGCATAATGAACTGTTCGCAT
Organism: Pseudotsuga menziesii; assembly: GCA_001517045.1. Taxonomy (NCBI): domain Eukaryota; kingdom Viridiplantae; phylum Streptophyta; class Pinopsida; order Pinales; family Pinaceae; genus Pseudotsuga; species Pseudotsuga menziesii. The sequence goes on from LPNX010119853.1 coordinate 57,068, forward strand.
ACTTCTCTATAGTGGCTGTGGTAAACATGTGCCCACAAAGGTTTGTAAGCCACGTAGATAGGCATTCTCTCTCTGTCCCAGATGCATCTGAGACCTGGGAAGGGCTTATGACACAATATGCATTCTATAAGTATTGAGCTCATGTAAAACTCAGACTTTTTTCGGGTCTCTCCCCCCTGGGCTGCGACCAAGCAAGCAGACAGACTGTTTGCAACCAGGTTGGGCCAGTTGAAGATTGTCCCATTAGTAGCCACATGAAAGATGAGAGGTATCCATTCTAGCTTGAACAACCTGCCATGAGCTCTTTCGAATATTCTGTTGAGCATCAAGGCTATGAATCGGTATGGAGCCCTTAGACTCGCTGTATCATACTCACTCGTTGCTCTGGGCCTAAAAAGTTTCCCTGTTAGCATCATTCTTTTCATGGTTTCTATCAGGTCCATTTTAATGTTACTCAACTAGTCATCAGACACAAATACTTCGGGCTCCGGCAGATGGTAATCCAAGGCTACATAACTAGGGCTGTACGCAGCATAACCTTGATCATTAACATCCTTCAGAATCATGGTTGAGACTTCCGCCCAAGGCAGAATCCATCCTATGACTTCCGAGCATGGGAAGAGTTCCGGCCTAGTGGCGACCTTCATGAGTGCTGATCTTTCGATGTTGGCGTAGATGGGTTCCTCTTCCAGTCCCATATCAGGCACCTCTCTTCTAGTCATGAGTCTATAGACATCCCCCCACTGATATTCGGGTTCAACACCAGAGACAAATTGAGTGTCTCCATATATATACTTAGTCTTTGTTTCAGCTTCTGCTTGTGGCACTTCTTCCACCACTGGGGCCTTCTTCTTTTTCCTTTTGGACATTGTGAGTTCCCCCTGCCATGTATAACATTGTGACATTAAGCAATTCGAATTGCAGACGTTGTGCAGCAGTTTATTCTTTCTCAGTGTATCATGACTATAACCAGTCAATGACATTAAGACATAAGCCCTTTGGGATGAATAATCAAACTAGTATGCAATACTGTGCAATGTGCTATTTTCCTATGTCTAGCATGATAATGATTCGTGCAACAAATGCATACATTGTATAGCCCTATAATGCCCTGAAACTAGGATGCAGTATTCTATGACCTGATCTTTATGAAGCATGCTCAGTTCTGGGCAATAAAATGAACAATCTACTGCTGCTGCATAATACTAAACTTATCGACTATGCTTGAGCCAGCACTAAATCTACGCTATTATGTGACATGCCATTTTCCCAAGATAGCAATCCATTGAAGCAAAAACATGTAAATCATATGCAAGGTGCATCATTCAGCTATTATTCTATTGCATAGCAAACATAGAGAAGGAGTGAATGCATCAAGCTCGTGCCAGTCAACACTTTAACCATAGAGCCCAACATACACATAACTAATGAAGACTCATGCGACTTGCGGCGGAAAAGTTACATTAATTTGGATATACATTTCGCTCTCTGCGGGAAGTGTATCCACTTTTCTGCACAGGGTACTCCCATCAAGAACACTACCCATGTTGTTTTCAATTAACAAACTACAATGGCGACACATCCCTTCTACCCCGCTAGGGTTTTAGGCGACTGAACACAAACAGGCTGCGTATGATGGCGCGAGCAACACAGGCTGGGCTCAAGAGTAACCATGAAATCCTCTCAAAAGCAGACCCCCTCCGGCGAACCATGGGTTCAACAATAATCTTCGACGAGGTTGCTCATAACCATGCAGGTGAAACGGCTTTGGTTCAAAGTCCCGGGAATGCACCATGGAAACAATAGCCTACCAAACCCCCAAAGCAATCCTCAAACCTGTCTATCTTCTGCCTAACATGATTGAGCAGGAAGGTTTGGCACAGACGGCGTAATGGCCGTCTGCACCGAAAACCCCTCTACCCCTATGCGCGTGAGGCAGCAAACTAAAAGGCGAAAAAAAAATGGCTCAAAAGGTTAAAATGCCTCCCCCCAAGGTCAAAATATTAAAGCCCACTCATACAAGCTTATAACCTAGCTGAATGAGGAAAACCACTGGTAACATCCAAGCCACGGGAGCAAACCATGAACAGCTTAAGTGTAACGGGAAAAGACGAAAAAAGGCCTACCTGGTAATCCGGCGAATACGGTGAGTCGACGACGGTTGGAATTCTACCTCTGCCACCTGGAAGCTGGTGCAGCGACAGCTGGGACCTTCACTCCCTATAGAGAATGACAACTCAGCGCAATAGTGCTCAACGCGACAGTGCTCGGCAGCGAAAAATAACAATATACAAGCCAAACTGTCGTCCCCGTATATATAAACTCTCACATGTGCGAGGAGACAAGAAATCGGGCAACGGAGTGTTCTCACATCGGCAGCCGAGAGTGATCTTCCCTCCACAACGGTGGATGGGCACAACTTCTACCAAGCCGGGTATACATGTATGGCGGGCAATAATCGGATGATCGGCCGTCGGACGGTTTTCCAATCGGGAGGTGAAAGCTCAAAACCATCCGCAACAGCGGAAAATAACATGGAAAAAAGGCTCCGACTTAAAACTTGAAAACAGTCGGAAAAAAACACATAAGTCGGGAGAAAAACGGAAGTAGACATCAAAAGCCCATCTGCAACGGCGGGATAAAATATCGAAAGGGCGTCCGATGTTCAATCAGAAAAGCGCCCGTCGTAAATAAAAGGGTCGGCAGTCGGAAGGTTTTGCAATCGGGGGGTGAAAATTTCAAAACAGCCACAACGGCGAAAAACTCAAGCAAAACAACTTCCGATTTCAACAATCTTCAAGTACGTTCAATAGCGGAAATCCGGCTGGTTTCCAAAAGCTTTCCAAGGCAGTAAGTAGAGCAACCCAGGCATTAAAACAAAACTTCTGAGAAATCATTTCATCAAGTAGGGAAGAACACCAAGCTAATCCAAAACAAAGGAGGGTCCTAAATTTTTTTTTAGAATTTTGGGAAATTGTCGCAGCTGCAACAATTGGCGACTACCTGGTGAACTCCAGATCTCTAAAATAACTCTTCCCCCACTTAAGACTGTCTGGATGAAAACGAAGCCTTCTAGATGTGTGTATTCCTAAGCAAGCCAAATTATGCATAAAATTACTTAAAAGAAGTCTATTCTTTCAGGAGAAGGTAAAATCAGCAGTGTTTCAGGTTTGAATAACTCTTTTGAGGCCAAATAGATGAGGTTTATTTTACTTGCCCTTTTGTAGTTACAGCTTAGACACCACAGGATTGTAACAGAGGGTCACAGTATTATCCTTTTGTTCCTTATTCCCATGCCGACTGCACTTGAGTGCCTTTTTGAATTTTAATTCTTTAGATAGGAGTCCTCCTGCATGCCTTTCTTACTGAATTTTCATTCAGGATCCTCTATCCCATAGTGCCCTTTTGTGTGAACAGGGTATTTCATATTTTAGTTCACGGACGGAGAGGTTCTTATGGCAATTTTGAGATTAATGCTTTTCAAGCTTTACTTTGATACGTTTTGTTTCTTTCAGGAGTTTTGACTTTTCATAGCTTTTCACCTTTTCATGATTTATGGCATGGGATCATTTATATCTGACACACTGTTTCACTCTGCTTCCTTTCCGTGGGTCTTTTGCTGTCACCCCCTTGGGTATTAAGATGTGAAATGGATGGAGCCTCGAAATAGTACTTCAGACCCTTTTTTACTTCTGAGTTATTTACAGGGGTTAATATAAGACTTCAAATGAATGCACTGCCGGTTAGGAATACGGTTACTAGACGACATTCTATACTTTAAAGCGCAGTCTTTCGCTCAGGATTTTAGTTAATACAGAACCCTGATGTTTCCATTGCAACCAAAAGTTTGCCTCTTATTCAAAACCAAAAAGGAAAACTAGCAAAGCTATACAGAAAACAGCAGCATAGCAAGTAATCCAAGAAAGAAAAACATCAAGACAGTAGAGCATGAAATAGTACCTAGTATTGAGAAAACAAAACAATTTATTTATATACAAAAAAAAACAAAAAATTTGCCCATTCCTGAAAATTTTAAAACTAGAGAGCTAAGGAATGGGCTGGATTTTAGACATGAGTTGTCTAACCATGGTCTAACTGTGCTGTCATTGAAATGGAACCCATATCTAATATCCTGCAGTCATCCTTTTCAGCCTGATGGAGTTGAAGGAGCTCAAGCTGAGTGTCCATCATAGGACTGGCCCTTTTTGAGGAATGATGTCCTAGCTTAAGCTCAGTTAGATAGTTTCCCAGGATAAAATCAGCAGAATCATTGCCTTCTCCTAACTTAGTGACAGTATACTTCATGTATGGTTCTCTCAGAATTTTTACTGGATTTGGGGTGCCCTTGAGAGGCAAAAACAGGTGAGACAAATCTGAAGCAAAATAACCTTTCAACCTAGCAGCCCAATCTCGGTTGAGAATGAGCCCATATCCCCTCGGTATGTCAGCCACCATAATATCAATAAATTGACATATCTTGTTGTTTGAAGCCAAATGAATGAGGACATTCTTCATTTCTCCCACCACCTTGACACCTATGCGATCTAATTGTGTTACTTCACGAGGTGTGGATTCTAGCTGTCCTTTAATCTTTTTACAAACCTCAAGGGGCATCACATTTACTGCTGCTCCAGAGTCCACCAAGCAGTTATGCACATTATAATTCAGCATTTCTAGAGTCGGAAGAAAAGGTGGGGTGTCAAGGTTTTCTTTCCAACTTGATTCTTGGTCTTCTTCCCCTGGTTGGTTTTGAGTAGGTATATCCTTTGCTAGCTCTTGAGTTTCATCAAAGTTTTCCCCACTAACACCCATCTGTTCTTCTACAAGATTGACGGTCTCAGTGATTGGCTCGGTCCTCTGGTGGAGGGTATTGTTCATATGCATTTTGCCATCGTCCAGCTTCTTAACATTTTCCCGCACATTGTTAATTGTGGAGATCATTTCACTGTCTTGGCCTATGACACCCATGTCCTTAGTAGTTGTATATGTGCATTCAGATTTAGGAGTGTCATCCTCAATGTCAAACAGTGAAATACCATTCCATGAGAACATAGTATCATCCTCTGGTTTTCTTATGATCTGTCCCTCTTGTTCCTTCTTATCACTGTCCTTAGTCAGTTTAGGGTCTAACAACTTATTCATCACCAATGTCATTGAATGTAACCATTGAGGACACTTCTTCTCGGAATGGGGTTGTTGGTGAAATGTATAGAAATTATCCCCTCCTACTTCCGTTATGTTTATTGATGCCGAATTGGGAGGAGGGACTTGCCATTGGTTGTTACCCTCTTTTTTCGGAGAGTGAAGCTTATGGGTTTTCTGAATATCCCTTTCCTTCTCCAGGTCTATTATTCGGTTGGACATTTTCTGAAGCATTTTCATCATTCCTTGGTAATCATGTGATTGATTTTCTCTAGGTTTAGACAGCAGTGAGATTCTTCTTGCAGTAATATTGTCTTCAAGTGGCTCAGGATAATCTTCTACACTCTCACTTTCTGCCTCTACCCTTTCATCCTCTTCATAAGTCTCTACCAGTGTAGGTTTGACTTTTATCTTGGCAAACATGGCCAACTCAGGCCCTAGGGCTGAAGTGTAATACTCAATCAAAACCTTGTCTGAAGGTCTGTCCATTGCGGAAAAGTTTTTTAGGTACAATGAAAATCTCTGAGTGAAACTATGTACTTTTTCATTCTTCTCTTTTCTTAACCGACCAATACCTTTCATCAATGAGGCGTGTATTTTTTGAGTTGTGTATTTACTTTTGAAAACTCTTTCAAAAGTGTCCCAATCAAGAATGGAATTGGCAGTTAGACCAAAATACCAAGATGCAGCTGCTCCTTTCAGAGTGTGCGGGAACAGTCTGCAGACTACATCTTCATACTCCCCAGCCCTTAACCCTTCTAATGCTAGGTAGAAGCTTTGAAGGTGATCATCTATAGCAATCCCCTCCTCAGGGTCGAACTTGGGCAAGAGCTTGTCAAAGGCTAGGGGTAAGTTGTGCAAGGTAGGCGTTAGGTTTAGAGGTGACCTAGCTCTCCATGCTGGCAGAGGGTTGGGTTGATTACCAGCCATGAGCAAAGGTAAACGAATAAAACACTAGGAAAACAGTTCTTCAAGGATAGCACCAGAATCTGCAAAAATCCGAGTTAGGTTGAAAGCTTCAAACATCTGCTGGTAAGATAGTCTCGGGAAAATTAAGCTCCAAGGCCAGCCATTTACTGGCGGCCCTCCTTCTAGCGCCAAATCTATTGTGGCATGGAAATTCGCAGGCGGCAAGAGTAAGGGATTCTCCCCAATCAATGTTCCCAACTATCCCGTTGACTGTTTGGTATAGGGAATCCATCCGGTTTACGGTCCGGCCACCGTAGGTCAAGGTAACAAAACAAAGGGTTTACCGGTTGCGGCCTAGTCCACCGAGTTTTTGCATTTTTGACTTAATGTATGTAATGCGAATGCCTAACTAACAATGCAGGGTGATACAGATGTAAGGAATTGCACAACGTGGTGCGCAGATTCTTACCTCTCGTCTTAGCTTCACAAACACCTAAATCACATATGCAGTCATGAAGTAAATCGATTAACTAACTAATTACCTATCTATTTATCTATCTATCCCCGGGGAGCCAATTTGTAATTAATATGTGAGTAATGTGGATGTGCACACATGATAAAAGCAATTACAGACATCTAACATTTACTTTTACAGGCATGAACAATGAGAGATATTTCAACAACCAGATAGCTAATTATTTATGATCAGCATACATTACTCATGGTGGTTATTTCATAAAATAAATCAGAAATCATTTCAACAAAGACATAGGTCGTAAAGTCAGAACGATCTCACGATTCATGGATATAATATTGAAAATCAAAATAGTTCATCTTCCGACTATCCATGGAAAAACATTTGAAACCCCACGAATCTTCTTTCAAAAGGCAAACTGTAATTTTTCAATGCAAAAGGAAGTAGTTCTTCTTACAATATCTCATCACCAGTCTTACTGGGAAAAAAGCCCCTTTTTCTCTTTACGCTTCCTACTTTTATACAAAAAGGTAAGATGGTTAGGCTGCCCAAAGTGACCTTTGGGATTCCCAACCTTTAGTATTCCCAATGCTTCACTTCCCAAATTTTTTTACAGAATTATTAAATTATTACAAAGTTGACCGGTCCTTTATGAGGACGGTCCCACATGGCTATCTAAGAACTTTTTCCACGCTGCTGCTTCAGCAGCAATGCCTTCAAATGCGCATGGCTCCAGGACCTGAATGTTGATTTCAAACTTTTCAACTTGGTTCCTGATGGCCTCTATCCTTGCTGGGCTCAACCAAAGCTGATCTTCTAGAAATTGCATGCTAATGGCTGCGTGGCCTACCTCGTTCTTCAGCACTAGGTCATCAATGGTTCTAATCTGTTGCGTTCTGGCATCTGCATCTTGATATCTTCTCTGTAATATTTCCACAAAGGCCTCATGGTCCGGGAACTCCTCAAGCCTATGCTCAGCCTCTGTTTGACATCGGTTGTACGTATTCAGGAGCCTTCTGAAATATTTTGAGCATGCTCCCTGCATCTTTTTTACAGCCTTCTTGAAGTCTTCTGCAGTACTGATGGAAAACTCTACTAGGTTGCGATCTCTCTTGAGGGCTTGATGGTCTTTTGCTAGTAACCCTTCTGGAGTCTCGGCATCATCTTCCGGCCTCGCCATTCTGGCACTTAAGACCTCAAGAACATCCTGAGATCGATCAACGAAGTATGAGGAAGTTTCCATGATCTCTTCTAGCCTGCTGTCAATCTGAAGGACTTTGCACCTTTCTTCTTCCAGGGCGGTCTGCAGCTGTAGCAATTTAGCCTTCTGAGCCAGGATATATTCTTTAAATGGCTGGAGATCGACTTGTTGTTCCTTGGCTGCCTCCAGGTTAGCAGTCAGAGACGCTAGATGCTCTTTCAGTTCTTGGACCTATGAATTATTGGCCTCATAGATGATCTTCTGCTGCTCTTCCAGCTCTATCACCTTTGACAGTAACTGCTCCTTCTCCTTCTTCAACCCTTGATCTTCTGCTTGTACTTTCTCCAGGTGTTCCTGTGTAGTCTCCTGGTCCCGTCTTTCTTCATGGAGAACCTGCAGTTCAGCTTCAGCAGTCTTCATTTCCCTTTGTAAGTGTTCAAACTTGCGCTTTAGTATGTTTCCCTCCTCTCTCTCTCTCTTCAGGGTATCCTTCAGCTGCTCAGAAGATTTCTTGTATGACTCCAGTTTAGTCATTACCTTGTCTATGTTATCCTCTGAAGCATGTAGTATTGCAGTTCCGGCCCTTATGGTAAGTCTTGGATCCACGTCTGTCCCTACCATAATAGGAGTATCTGTTATCATTGTGCCCACCATTCCTTCTGATTCTACCTTTCTTTCTGTTCTCTTCATTGTTCTTTTGGTATCCCTATCATAATACATCGTATTGAAATCAGGGATTTCCTTGCCCTTTTTCTGGACAAAAGGAACTATTCTGAGCGAAGGGACCACAAGAGTGTCGGCAGCAGGCACTTGTGGATCCTGGACCTCTGGATTTTCTATCTCTTGGGTCTGCCCCTCAATAGCTGATTGTCCTGCCTCTGTCAGCCTTTGACCCTCTACTTCCTGCCTTCTCATTTCCTCATCTAGCTTCCTCTTTGCTTCTTCAGCTGCTTTCCTGGCTACTGCTTTAGCCTCTTTGGCTGCTTCTTGTGCCTTCTCAGCTGCTTCTTGGGAAGCTTTTCTTTTTTCTTCTTCTTCGCTATGAAGCCATCCTGCAGCCTCCTGTGCTAGCTTCTGGGCTTCCTCCTGTCTCCTTTTGGCCTCTTCCTCAGCTCTGGCTTGCTCAGCCCCTTTTCCACCTTTAGTGGTGATCTTTGGCTTGAATCTTCTTCTTAGAGCTGTTAAGTTACGGGCACTTCGGAAGACGGATTCTTCCTTATTGAAGTGATGAGTATACTCAAAATGAACCTGATGTTCTTTGCAATGCTCCACTACCTTATCTTGGGAATCACTCCTCTGGAATGGCATCCTGCCAAAATGGAATTTCTCTAATTCTGCTACAAATTCATCAGCCTGTTTCACTTTAGCAAATCTGCAGCTTCCTAGCTTGAATGGCAAAGGGGGGTAAGCGGTCTTCTTGTGTTCAAACATGAATTTGCCTATTCCATCGATGAAAACTTGCCTGACCTCCTCCTTATGGACAATATAGTCGGTTGCGTATTTTGGCAGCAGGGAAGGGGCTTTTGAGCCACCAAAAATTCTGAAATACATGCCATTTTCTGTCAAGTAATAGTTTGCGTATTCTTCTATTACTTTCATGGCCCCCTCCGACAAGCAATCACATTCCTTCAGAAAAATGAGGGTGTGCAATGACATAATGAACTGTTTGCATACTTATCTATAGTGGCTGTGGTAAACATGTGCCCACAAAGGTTTGTAAGCCGCATAGATAGGCATTCTCTCCCTATCCCAGATGCATCTGAGACCTGGGAAGGGATTATGACACAATATGCAGTCTATAAGTATCGAGCTCATGTAAAACTTAGACTTTTTTCGGGTCTCTCCCCCCTGGGATGCGACCAAGCAAGCAGACAGACTGTTTGAAACCAGGCTGGGCTAGTTGAAGATTGTCCCATCGGTAGCCACATGAAAGATGAGAGGTATCCATTCCAGCTTGAACAACCTGCCATGAGCTCTTCCGAATATTCTGTTGAGCATCAAGGCTATGAATCGGTATGGAGCCCTTAGAATCGCTGTATCATACTCACTCGTTTCTCTGGGCCTAAAAAGTTTCCCTGTTAGCATCATTCTTTTCATGGTTTCTATCAGGTCCATTTTAATGTTACTCAACCATTCATCAGACACGAATAATTCGGGCTTCGGCAGATGGTAGGCCAAGGCTACATAACCAGGGCTGTACACAGCATAACCTTGATCATTAACATCCTTCAGAATCATGGTTGAGACATCCGCCCGAGGCAGAATCCATCTTATGACTTCCGAGCATGGGAAGAGTTCTGGCCTAGTGGCGACCTTCATGAGTGCTGATCTTTCGATGTTGGCGTAGATGGGTTCCTCTTCTAGTCCCATATTAGGCACCTCTCTTCTGGTGATGAGTCTATAGACATCCCCCCACTGATATTCGGGTTCAACACCAGAGACACATTGAGTGTCTCCATATATATACTCAGTCTTTGTTTCAGCTTCTACTTGTGGCACTTCTTCCACCACTGGGGCCCTCTTCTTTTTCCTTTTGGACATTGTAAGTTCCCCCTGCCATGTATAACATTGTGACATTAAGCAATTCGAATTGCAGACATTGTGCAGCAGTTTATTCTTTCTTAGTGTATCATGACCGTAACCAGTCAATGACATTAAGACAGAAGCCCTTTGGGCTGAATAATCAAACTAGTATGCAATACTGTGCAATGTGCTATTTACCTATGTCTAGCATGATAATGATCCGTGCAACAAATGCATACATTGTATAGCCCTATAATGCCCTGAAACTAGGATGCAGTATTCTATGACCTGATCTTTATGAAGCATACTCAATTCTGGGGAATAAAATGAACAATCTACTACTGCTGCAGAATACTAAACTTATCGACTATGCTTGAGCCAACACTAAGTCTACGCTATTATGTGACATGGCATTTTCCCAAGATAGCAATCCATTGAAGCAAAAACATGTAAATCATATGCAAGGTGCAGCATTAAGCTATTATTCTATTGCATATCAAACATAGAGAAGGAGTGAATGCATCAAGCTCGTGCCAGTCAACACTTTAACCATAGAGCCCAGCAGACACATAACTAATGAAGACTCATTCAACTTGCGGTGGAAAAGTTACATTAATTTGGCTATACATTTCGCTCTCCGCGGGAAGTGTATCCACTTTTCTGCACAGGGTACTCCCATCAAGAACACTACCCATGTTGTTTTCAATTAACAAACTACAACGGCGACACATGCCTTCTACCCCGCTAGGGTTTTAGGCGACTGAACACAAACAGGCTGCGTATGATGGCGTGAGCAACACAAGCTGGGCTCAAGAGTAACCATGAAATCCTCTCAAAAGCAAACCCCCTCCGGCGAACCATGGGTTCAACAATAATCTTCGACGAGGTTGCTCATAACTGCGTAGGTGAAATGACTTTGGCTCAAAGTCCCAGGAATGCACCACGGAAACAACAACCTACCAAACCCCCAAAGTAGTCCTCAAACCTGTCTATCTTCTGCCTAACATGATTGAGCAGGAAGGTTTGGCGCAAACGGCGTAACGACCGTCTGCGCCGAAAACCCCTCGACCCCTATGCACGCGAGGCAGCAAACTAAAAGGTGAAAAACAAAATGGCTCAAAAGGTTAAAATGCCTCCCCCCAAGGTCAAAATATTAAAGCCCACTCATACAAGCTTATAACCTAGCTGAATGAGGAAAACCGCCGGTAACATCCAAGCCACGGGAGCAAACCATGAACAGCTTAAGTGTAACGGGAAAAGACGAAAAAAGGCCTACCTGGTAACTCGACGAATACGGTGAGTCGACGACGGTTGGAATTCTACCTCTGCCACCTGGAAGCTGGTGCAGCGACAGCTGGGACCTTCACTCCCTCCAGAGAATGAAAACTCGGCGCAATAGTTCTCAACGCGACAGTGCTCGGCAGCGAAAAATAACAATATACAAGAGAAACTATCGTCCCCGTATATATAAACTCTCACACGTGTGAGGAGACAAGAAATCGAGCAACGGAGCATTCTCACATCGACAGCCGAGAGTGATCTTCCCTCTGCAACGGCGGACGGGCACAACGTCTACCAAGCTGGGTATATGCGTATGGCGGGCAATAATCGGACGATCGGCCGTCGGACGGTTTTCCAATCGGGAGGTGAAAGCTCAAAACCATCCGCAACGGCAGAAAATAACATGGAAAAAAGGCTCCGACTTAAAACTTGAAAACAGTCGAAAAAAAACACGTAAGTCGGGAGAAAAACAGAAGTCGACATCAAAATCCCATCCACAACGGCGGGATAAAAGATCGAAAGGGCGTCCGATGTTCAATCAGAAAATCGCCCGTCGTAAATAAAAGGGTCGGCAGTCAGAAGGTTCTGCAATCGGGGGGTGAAAATTTCAAAACAGCCGCAACAGCGGAAAACTCAAGCAAAACAACTTCCGATTTCAACAAGCTTCAAGTACATTCAACAACGGCAATCTGGCTGGTTTCCAAAATCTTTCCAAGGTAGTAAGTAGAGAAACCCAGGCATTAAAACAAAACTTCTGAGAAATCATTTCATCAAGTAGGGAAGAACACCAAGCTAATCCAAAACAAAGGAGGGTCCTAAATTTTTTTTTAGAATTTTGGGAAATTGTCGCAGCTGCAACACTACCATAATGCTATCTACCCGGGAAACTAGCCCCATGAACATATACATGATAAAAATTGAAATGATTTGAACTAAAACAATTTTAGATGCATAATTATTTATCATACTGTTGAAGCAAAATACATTCCATTCAAGCATTTATCATGTTCATCATTTTCATTAAACATCAAATACAATTGTAGAGATGAAATAGACAAGAAATACTTATCTTCTGAAGAAGCTTGTCCCGCAACCAGCTATGTTGCTGCAACGTTCCACCCAACCATAGGCAAGTGTGCTCCTTAATCTCTCAACAAAACTGCCACCCCTGAGATGGGCATGATTCCCCAAGGAAAAGGAAACTAGCAGGCTCACACATAGCCAAAGATATGTCAAAACTCAATCAAGCCAAAGCTATGTTTGGGTTTATTAGACTGCCAAGGGGATGGGAAGGCTTGTTGCTAATCTAGTGAGCTCAACCATAGAGATATGGACACCTACATAAGATCTGACTTTGCTTTCCCAACACGAACACACCCAACACAAGGAATCATCCCGTTCTCTGCTGTACAGTCCCTCAAGCTATGCATTCCCTTCCTGTGCTATTCAAGATGTGCAGTAAGGAATAATCAACCCTCAAGATCTCTTAGTGAGGTTCCTCATGCACTAGGTTTATCAAGTTGATCAAGCCCCATTTCCACTCCCAATTCAATACAAACCAAAGTAAAAATTCATACACAACAACATACACAATTTCTGGGTTGAGGAAAACAATTCGGCAACAAAATTAATTGCCAAGGTGGGTGAAAACAAGCCATTAGCAGCAAATCGTATCCCAGGGACGTTTTGGCCCTAACGTGGCCAAAAAAAAATTCATGAACAACACCCAAGAGGAAGTGGTCTCTCCTCTAAATCGCAAGGCAACACAAAAAAGATTTTTATCTTGACAAACAGTGGGGAATGCAACAGAAAACATTCGGGAAGAAACGCAACCACAAGATCATCACAAAAACGAAATTCTTAGCCCTAGGAAAAATGAAGAACGACTTCCTACGTGAGGGAAAATTTACACAGCAAATCCAAAATCATGAATTCCACACACAGGAAAATCCCAGGATTTTGAGAGAGCCCCAACGTGGATGACTGATGATGAGGGAAACGTCTAGGAGCTCCAAAATTGTGAATGAGAACATCCAACAGAAAAATTGTGAAGGTAAAATCAGCTCCCCAGCTCTCTGTGTGAGGAAGAATGGAAGAATGGGGTCGTGGTATTCTTTCCTCCTGCCCATGTGAGGATGGATGTGCTCCCTGGTGGAGTGTGCATGTAGGAAAGGACTGACAGTCCTGCCACACACCAGTTCCCATGTAAAAACCTTTTCCCAGGGAAATAACCGCCCCCAACTAACTCCAGAGGATTTAATTTGGTAGTTGAGACAAGAATAAGACAAAAAAGGTTGTTGAATGTTTCATTGGTCCTCCCATTGACATTTGGATTTTCCCCTTTGGCCTCAAAGGTTAAATACCCCTCCCCCCTTATCCTTAGGAAATCATGCCCCCATCTCATTATTTGTTGCATAGACATAGCTAGTTGTGGGTATTTTAATTAAAATGCATATTTACATGATGAGGAAATTATAATGTGTTGGCTAGCATGAATATACCATCGGCAATGATTTTAATCATCGGAACATAAAACGTTAAATCGATGGTGGGGATTTTTCCTTTAGCTCCACACCATGATTAATTACAATATATACATCATATACATTTAATGAAAATGGGGTAAAAAACGGGGTGTTACAGTACTGGTTAATGGAGCTCCCACAACCTTCTTCCAAGGCTCTTGGGGAATACGTCAAGGATTCCTACTCTCCCCCTATTTATTTTTTCTAATCATAGAGGGTCTGAGTCTCATTATCAACAAGGAAAATAGTTCCACGAAAATCATTGGTATCAACGTTTCAGGTTCTATAACACTCACTCTTACGTTATTTGTCGATGATGTACTAATTTTTGGTCATGGTAGTTTGCTGGAGTGGATGCACTACAAATATCTGATTGATCTTTTCTGTGGGGCATCAGGATGACCATCAACCCTCATAAGTCGGTTTTTGGAGCCTATAATACTTTTTAGAATGATTTGAGTCATATATTACTATTATTTTCTTTCTCATGCAAGTCCCTAGAGGAGGGTCTTTCTTACCTTGGTTTTCATCTCAAGCTCAACAACTATCGGGCTGGCGACTGGAATTGGCTCATTAAAAAACTACATGAAAAAGTGAATAGCTGGATGCCTAGATGGATTTCAATAGGTGGAAGAGTTACCCTGGTAACCTCTGTCCTCCAGTCCATTGCTGTCTATTGGTTTTCATTATTTATTGTTCTATATTCGTATTATTCAACTTCCGCGAAAGATCATGTTCCATTTCCTCTAGTCGAGAGTCATGGATTGTAAGAAATTCCATTTGGCCAGCTAGTCCACACTCTTAGGGACTAAACTGTGGGGTGGATGGGGAATTAAGAATTTAAGGTATTTCAACATATCCCTTCTTGCAAAATGTATGTGGTGAGTACTAAAAGTCCCAGGTCTTTGGGGAAACATTTTCAAGTCCAAATATATGCACAGGCTCCCTTTGGAACTTTGGCTACGTAGAAAAAATTTCAACTATTCCTCTTCTTCGATGATTTGGAGAAGTCTCCTTATCGGCCTGTATTACATCACTTCAGATATCAATTGGCAGGTGGCCAGAGGTATTTGTATCTATATTGGCATAGATCCTATGGTGGGTATTGCTCAACCCTTATTATCCAACTCTCTACTGGACTGTGTTAACACCCTCTATGTTGAACAATTGAGGAAGGATATGATCAAGAAATGATAAAGGAATATATTAAAAATTGGTAAAAGGTTATTATTCATGAGTCTTTATAAAAATGCGCACTTTTATTAATTCACTGCACAATTGGAGGGTGTATATTTGTGGTTGTGTAGATGTACAGTTGCAAATTGATCCGCTGGGAAAAGTTGCACTAGAAAGAGGTTTTGACGAAGAGAGGAATGGGTTAACAAGAGAGAAAGATCGACGGTGAAGAGATAAAGCAAATTAAATCTACAGTCATAAGGTAATCTGCGATGTGAAGATGCACGGTTCAATGAGGAGAAAGGCTGGCAGATTGTGTACAATGGATTTGATCCAACGGTTCAAATAGGAGATGAAATCTTATCAACGATTATAGTCTACTCCGGAGCTCAAACTTGTGAGATAATTAAAATGGATGAGTGGTGGCGGAATTTAAACCGCTTTCCACGTGGTGATTTTCAGTGAGTTCTGCCGAGGAAAGTGGTAAAGGAGAAACAACTTGTTGGAGGTCTTGGAATCATTATTCGTTGTATAAAAGGTGAGTTGACCAAAGTAAAGTTATTTTGTTTGCACGCTACCGGTGAAAATAAGAAGGGACAGTGCACCATCTTTTTTCGAAATTCAACTTTTACGTATCTAACAGTTGCCAGGTAAGCCTCAAAACCCTGAGACTCTTGTTGAAGACTTATTGCCATTGTTTTATTATGGAGAAGGAGCAGAGTTCAGGGATATTGTGCAAGGTTCTGGATGAGAGAGAAAAAGTGGTTATTAATAGGGAGAGGAATGTGTTTGACCCTATTCTATCAGCATGCAGTGTATCAGTCTCAAAAGAATGGTTATGGCAGTATAAGTCATAGGGAAATGATATCCTAAATGTCTGCAATTCCTTTCTGTATTACTTTGCTATCGAAAAAACCCTACCTTTCCCTGAATTTGTCAAGTGGTGTGCAAATAGTTATTCGTCTTCTAAAGGAGTTATTACGAGTCATACAACTTCAAAAATCCTTTGTAGAATTGACGTGAAATCTATTCGTAGGATGTTAAGTTTTCCTGTAAACCCTGAATCCTTTAATGAGCAAGTCCTAATTGAATTGTATAAAAATTGCAAAACTGAAGTTAGATGTCAGTTCTTATCCAATATTTTAAAAGTTGGTCAGTCGTTAGAGGGTTTATTTCTGCCATACAATGTCAATATTTTCAAAGATGAAGTCCAATTGGTCATGTCAATTGCTAGTCAGGTTTTGGGTATGGATGATGATACGCATGTCAACGAAATCATTTTGGGTTTTTTGCTAAGTATAGGTGTGACTGACCATGAATCCAATTCAGTCCGTTTTTCAATCTTGATGAGTATTTAGCTGAAGTAATCCATACCCAATTGGTTGAATTTCCTAAAGTTAGGTTCTTCAGGTACCAGTCATATTTGTTGAACATGCTTTTGTGTTCAAATGTGTCAGAGTTGCAGTTCTTATCTACCATGTTCTCTCCAGACCTTCCAAAACAGATCAACATGTTCGAGTTCATGAATACGATTATGGCTGAAATATACAAAATGATTTTCGATGATGTCTTACCAAGGGTGTTGGAATACATGAGAATTATGTTACAATCTTCTTCAGAAGACAAAATAGGAGATTGGTTTTTGCATAAAGAATTTACTGTTCTTAGAGTGTATGGGTTCACTGGAGAACCATACTGGTTACCTTCTTTCTTGACGCCCAGGATATTTGCATTAGATTTCATGAGACAAAGTTTGTATGCAGAAGACGAACATTTTAGAGCGTTTAAAAAATATTATGATGTTAAATTTCCTCTCAAAGTTGGTCCTTTCATTTTTAAGAATAAAAGAGCTCTGTTAGTGGTATAAAAATTATTAGAAGTTATGGATTTTCAAAAAGAGGAAAAACTGAATTATGACCCACACCATATTATTTCTCATAGGAAGCAACTGAACAAAAACAAGCAATTTGATCATAAAATTGTTGAAGGATTAGACAAAATGGCAAATCTATCTAATGTTGAAGAAAATACAGAAGCTAATGAAGATAAGAGGGACAAATTGGCTGTAGCAGTTCAAACGTTTGATATTTCTAGCGTTATGAATAAAAGGACTCTTTCTGAAGCAGATGGAATGGACGTAGATGAAGAGATTCCTCATAAAAAGATCAAAACGCATCCTCAGGATGAGCTAACTATTTCAGAAGAAATATTTTCAGAAGATTTAAAGAAGATGGTCCTTTTTCAGAAAAAGTCTGTGCAAATGCATCAATATTATTTTGGAGATGAAAGTAAAACACAGTCCAGTTCTCGTTACAAATCTAGGACAGAGTTAAAGTTGATTTATGCTGATAAATAAATGCAGTCATTGGAGGAAACTAAGAATATTCTTCCTCGAGTTAGGAAATTAATCAATAGAAAAACTTCATTGATTTCTACTCGAGATGCATAGAGGAATGCCCTAAAATTTGCTGTGGTAAGTGATATGAAGGTGTCTGAAATGGAGGTGAAGCTAGACAAAATCAATGTTCCTGATAAAATACAGTTCCACAAACAAATCGTAGATGTTATTTATTCTGATTTGTTACATGCAATTGTGAAAATTACTAAATTATAGTCTCTTGTTGTTATAGCTGATTTTACCACTCCAGGTGAATCACACTTGTATGGCCTTCCTCTGACCCTCTGTAGACTCCTTAGACCCCTTGGACCATTTTTTTGTCCTTTGATGTTCCCTTGACCATCCCTAAAAACATGTGAAAATTAATACATGCGACTTTTAAACCTATAATTGCGTATATACGTGGGTTTAAGCTCTAAAACCGCGTACATCGGGATGTGTGCATAATTCAAATCCTTTTGGATTTTTCCTTGACATGGATCTGACTCACTTGACTCCCAGCCTTCCCGATGCCTTGAGATCGCTTAGATTCAACCTTTCATTACCCCTTTGAAAAGCTATATAAGGAACTCTATGGTACATTGAAGGCATATGAGAGAATTGAGAGCAAAGAAACTATAGTCCATTGTTTCTGGAACTTGTGCTTGAGTCTGCATCCCTTTGTCCCTTAGAGCACTTTCTAGGATTGTATTCATATCTGGGGGCTCTTTTGAGAGTTTCGGGCTTTGCTACCCTGTCCATACGGTCAATCCCACTTGCGACTGTCTGTTTGAGCATTGATTATATTGAGATGACCTTAGTGACCTTACCTAGGATATCGAGGGGGTACTTTGTAGGGGTTATTCTGTGGGTGTCCTGGCTAGGTTGGGGTCGGACAACACAGTCGCTTTACGCGTTGAAGCTGAGGGCCACAATAATTGGTTACGTACCTCCGCTTGTTGTGTATGGGAGTCTCAAGCCTCTCCTAGGTGAGACATACCTGCTTCATTCGGGAGCTCACTTATCCTACCCTTGATTGCTTGTGTTTGGCTTTAGATTTTATTGGTGATTGCTCTGTGCACGATAGCTTTCCTAGGGTTTGCGTAGATAGAGAGTCTTTTATATTTTTTGAGTCATTGTTGATTCGGTTGTGACTCCTCGCCGCTCTCATTGTTTAGCAAGACTTCCACCTTCTACATCTCCTCCTCCTTTGGGAGAGAGAAACAGACAGTCTAGGCAAACTACTTTGCACATGGATTCACACACCATGGGAGACCATATAGAAGGTATTCCTGAACCACCTTCTCCCATTCATGTGGAAGATGGGGAGTTTACTCCTAACTATGATCCTTCACCCGATTTGACTGAGTTAGGTCCTGTGATTTCTAAGATAGGAACCTTTCATGATAGACCTACTTACTTTAGGGTTGATTCCCTATTGATGCATTGCTGGTATGGAATGTCGGAGGATGATGAGACTCATTTTGAACCCACGAGCACTAGTTATCGTAGTTATGGTATGTCTGGTTTTCCCACACATGATTTGGCATTTCATGTCAAATCTGAGTTTGAGCCTAACACTATGCCTGGGGGCACTCTCATTCCTTACCATGCAGAGAGGTTTGCGAGCACTAGTCACATTGCACCTTCCATCTCGATGGTGGAAGATACATTACATATTACTCCTAGGTCTAGGGTTAGTGATCCTACTAGGATACCAGATCCGAGATGAGTGACTATAGGGAATAGTACATACATAATTACACAGATCCCTTCATCCTCTATCCCTATTTCTTTGAATGTTCACCCTCCACCTCATTCACGTGGTCCTTCAGGTCGGAATGTTGCTACGAGTTATGTCCGTACTGCGGTTACTAGACTAGTTGTGTCTCAGCTTCATGCACCACCTGTTGTTTCGGGAGGTCATGTTCATACTTCTAGAGGTCACATTCCTACTTCTGGAATGTATACTCCTACTTCTAGAGAGGATGTTCCTACTTATGGAGTGTCTCATGGGACATCTCATGTGATGACTTATGGACCCTATTATGGGAAGCAGTATGGATAGGGTTTTTCACCTTATGGGGGCGGGTATCAACAACCTACTTACTCTCCAAATTATGGCTTTGTAGCTCCGAATAGTCAAGGTACACCACACTATGGTGCTTCCATGCCACCTTATACAGGTCAAACGGGAGGAGGGCACTATGGCCAAGGCCATGGTGGTAATCAGACCTACGTGAATCAGAACTATCAAGGAGTGGTCCATCGATCTCATCATCCTAGGCTCCCTTTCCTCACAACGCTGAATCTTCCTGACTTGTTGATATTGATGAACGATCCTGTAGCTCATGACCCAGCTTGGTCGGTTGTCCCTACTAAGCTTCCCTCGGACATACCCAAATTCAAGGGCAAACCGGGAGAGGATCCAAGCGAACATGTTACTACCTATCACCTATGGTGCTCTTTGAATTCCTTACACCAGGACTCCAGTCGTTTAAGGCTGTTTCAACGCACCCTTACAAGACCTGCCGTGAAATGGTATATAGAGCTACCTAGGGGGGCATTCACTTTGTTTGACGACCTAGCGATGAATTTTCTTAACCACTTCCAGCTACTAGTGCGTTATGACATTGGTACTGAACTCTTGTCGAAATTTCAGCAGGATAAAGCCACACATATCTTGGACCACATCCAAGAGTGGCGTAGATAGAAGAGGTTAATTAAAGCTTTTATACCGCCAAAATTCCTCCTCGAATGGTTCCGTAAGTCATTATTGTCATATATAGCAAAGGATGTTTCTACATCTGGAGTGCAAAATGAGGAACAAGCTATTTTTAGGGCACATGAACTGGACTTGATTTATGCTCAGTCCGGTTTGTTTTATGAGATTATTCCCAATGCTCCGCATTCTAGTTTCAACCCCAAAGTTAAACCTGGACCACATGCCGATGGCATTGTTGGTTGTGTGAGTGCTAAACCTGCGGATTTGGTTGCAAAACAAGTCAATCAATTGTCAATAAACCAATCTGATTCGGGAGAAGCCATGGCTTCATCTCAACCTGCCCAAACAGCGAGTGTACTTTCGGTGCAATCGTCGGACCAAAAGGGTAACCAATAGCCTGGACGGAATAAAAATAAGGGTAAGAATAATCGTAAGGGTGGGAATAGGAATGAGAATGCTAATAATGACAAGAATGCCCATAATGCTGGGGGGACAAGCAAGCTAAACATAAGGTTAAATTCCCTTGCAAGTTGTGTAAGGACGATCACCTCACTTACTTGTGCCCTCGTATCGATGAAGCCTCAAGATTCTTGGCACAGGGCCCAGCTGTGCTAACTAACCCTTTACCTCACAATCAAAATATGAACTTGAGGACCCATGATCAGTCTGGTGGTGATCAATATTTTTCAGAGGGTAGTGGTCATGGTTGCATTAACATGGTACATGCTGCGAAAGTTGTGACCCATGAGAAAGACTATGGTTCGTCACAACCCAGCCTAGGAAAGGAACCTGATCCACCAGGGACTCCTTTGCGTATTAAGAAACCTATGGATAAACCTGAAACTGCACCTTGCATTCCTAAGGGATTCCTTAAGCATTTGGGGCATAAGACTAATGCCCGGGCCACCCATAATTATTCAGTTGTCGAGGATTTGGGCCACACTCCTTGTGCGATGTCTGCACTTGAAGTACTTCAGAGTTGTCCTTCACAAAGGAAGGCTTTGCTTTCTTCCCTTTGTGTGAATGATGATAACTCTTCCTCCGTGATTAAATTTGAAACCACAGGAATTCAGCCTTGCTCGCCTTACTATGTGTCTCTTTTGATTCACGTAGAATGTCTTAACATGACCGTTAAGTGCACTGTGATTGACGAAGGTTCTGCTGCTTCTGTGATGTATTTATCATGTTGGAAGGGTTTAGGCTCCCCTGAGTTGTCTAAATCAGCGACCATGTTAACTGCGTTCAATGGGAGATCATTTAGGCCGCACAGGATCCTTCCTTCCCTTAAGGTCCCTTTGGGAGGGAAGACCATTGCGATAGAGGTCGAGGTGGTTGATGCACCCCTTGACTACAATCTCTTGCTGGGTAGGAATTGGATGTACAGTATGCAAGCCGTAGCTTCTTCCCTATTTCACGTTGTATGCTTTCCATTTAACGGGAAGATAGTCATGATTGATCAAATGTCATTCAAGAATCCATTAGTTACCGCATCTTCGGGAACTTCAATCCCGATTGTTGAGCACTCTCAGCTGGCAATTGGGAGTGTGGGTGTAGGCATGTACCCATCCCTCATGGAAAGCTTTAGTTGTCCTGCACCGATCCTTATGATAGGGTCTAGTTTCGGTGAGGCTTCAACATCTATGAGATCAATGTATTTTTGCACAAGTCATATGGAAGATCCTTGGATTCTTCCTACATCGAGTACACCGAGTGAGCCCATCGTGATGGATGTGCCATTGCTTGCAACTATGGTAGCTTATCAAGATAATCTTGAGAGTGTTACAGAGCCTAGTTCTTGCTCTTCGCGGACGGAGGAGGAGGACCCTTATGTGCTGCCTACATGGGTAGTACAGTCTTCTCACGCACACGACTGCCTTGATAGTGTTTTCCCTTTAGATGAAGTGATTATTGAGGCCATGTCGGGAATTGAGCCACCATGGGAAGAACTCCATCATAGATCTTACTTTCTTCTTGAGCTTGACCGCTTGGAGTGTGAGGAATTTAGGGCAGTTCTTAGTGAGAGAATTGGTATTCATATGGTTCCATTAAGCACTCCTGGTCTGATGGCTGATGGAAACATGGAAAACATATATTCAATGATTCCTATCAATATCTCTCACGATCCTGGTAGGATAGAGAATGTCTATATTGGGGCAGAATGTTCCCATGCTGAGATTCAAGAATACACCGAGCTGTTTAAAGAATTCCATGATAT
Organism: Pseudotsuga menziesii; assembly: GCA_001517045.1. Classification (NCBI taxonomy): domain Eukaryota; kingdom Viridiplantae; phylum Streptophyta; class Pinopsida; order Pinales; family Pinaceae; genus Pseudotsuga; species Pseudotsuga menziesii. The sequence goes on from LPNX010119853.1 coordinate 79,617, forward strand.
CTTTGCTTGGTCTTACAATGAAATGCCAGGTATCGACCCTCATATTGTCGAACACGAGATTAAGACTTATCCCAACGCTAAGCCTGTTCGACAATGCTTGCATGCGGTGAATCTGAGGAAAGCACCCATGATTAAGGCAAAGATAGAGAAACTGTTGAAAGCCATTTTTATCTATCTCGTTCCCTTGACGGAGTGGGTTTCAAAACCTGTTCTGGTGGATAAGAAGTAGGGAGCGATCTGCATATGTACTGATTTCTGTGATTTGAATCATGCCTGTCCTAAGGACCATTTCCCCACACCATTTATTGATCATAATTTGGATGAGTGTGTGGGTAGCAAGGCTTTTTCCTTCATGGACGGATTTTCCGGATATAATCAGATACAAATTAAACCTGAGGACCAACATAAGACTGCATTTATTTGTCCTTGGGGAACTTTTGCATATCGAAAAATGCCTTTTGGCCTTAAGAACACTGGAGCTACTTTTCAGCGGGCCATGACCTTTATCTTCCATGGTCTCAAATTGATTATCGAAGTATTTTTGGATGACCTTGCTGCTCATTCTTGTATGAGAATGCGTCATTCCTATCATTTGAGATTGGTATTCAAAAGATGTCGCCATTATTTGGTTAGGTTAAATCCTCACAAGTGCATCTTTTGTGTGAAGTCAGGTCGCTTGTTAGGATTCATCATTTCTAAAGAGGGTATAAGAGTCAACCCTTTGAAGGTAGAGGAAATACTTCAGTTGTCTCCCTAAAAAAATATTCGTCATCTTCAATGTTTGCAAGGAATCACAAACTTCTTATGGAGATTTGTTGTCAATTTTGCCAATTTGACTAGAGGATTCATGCATATTTTGAAGAAGGACACCACCTTTTGTTGGGATGACCGAGCCTAGAAGTCCTTTGATGTGCTCAAGTGAGCCCTAGCATTGGCCCTGGTGATTAGTTCCCCGGACTATAGCCGTGATTTTCTACTTTATGTGGCCACGTCCATGGAGAAGATTGGTATGGTTTTGGTGTAGGAGAATGAGGAGCTCCAAGAGCATGTCATATACTATCTAAGCCGAAACCTTATTGACACAGAGATTTTTTATTCTTATGTTGAGAAGCTTGCTTTAGCTACCGTACATGTGGTTCAATGGTTGAGACATTATATTCTCCTTCGCCATACCTTGGTTGTAGCCCATGTCAATCCGTTTCAATTTGTCCTCACTCGAAGGATGATTGGGGAAAAATATAATAAATGGATTTTCATCCTACAAGAGTTTGATCTCGAGTTTGTTTCGGCAAAATCAAAGAAGTCGTTAATTTTTGCAGAGCTTATATTAGATTTCCCAAGCGAGGTCGAGGAGTTGGTTTGTGAAGATACGTTTATCGATGAACACATCTTCTTAATCTCAACTTTAGACCCATGGTATGGGGATATCATTATATATTTACAAACATTGAAGGTCCCTACTCACATCTCATGGGATGAACGATGACGATTATGCCACGTGTCTAAGAATTACCTCATAGTCGATAACAATTTGTACTGTCGTGGGGTAGATTCCATTTTATGATGTTGTTTAACTCATGAAGAGGCGGAGGTAGTGTTGAATGATTGCCATGGAGGGGCGTGTGGTGGTCATTTATCTGGGCTTTCTACAGCCCAAACAATCTTAAGAGCAGGTTATTTCTGGCCGTCAATATTTAAGGATTGTGTGGATGCGGTCAAGAGGTGCCACCCTTGCCAGGTGTTTGCACGTAATATGCGCTCGAAACCTACCCCATTACATCTCATCATCGCTGTTGGTTCCTTCACTAAGTGGGGGCTTGATTTGGAATCATCATATCATAGTGGCTGTTGATTACTTCATGAAATGGGCTGAGGCTATGCCTACAATTAAATCCGATGTTGAGATAGCTGCACACTTCGTATTCAACCAGATTATTACTCGGTTCAGGATTCTGAAAGAGCTTGTCACTGACCATGGCTCGCACTTTCAGAATCGTATGATGGAAGAATTGGCATCAAAGTTAGGGTATAAGCAAGACCATTCCTCCTCTTACTACCCTCAAGTGAATGGACAGGTAGAAGCAATGAACAAGTCACTCAAATCCATTCTCCAACGAACCATCGCATAAAGCAAGAATAATTGGCACGTCATGTTATATCCTGCTTTGTGGGCATATAGAACCGCTATTAAGACTGCCACGGGTTTTTCTCCTTATCAACTTGTACATGGAGTGGATTCGATATTGTCGGTTGAATGCGAGATTCTTTCTTTGAAGCTAGCCGTAGAACTCTTACCAGACACTTCACCATTGGAGGAGAGTTTGGTCCACCTTGAGCAACTTGATGAGCAACGTCGAGATGACTTGGTGGCTCTAGAAGTAAATAAACATCGCGTAAAGGTCTAGTACAATAAGTATGTCCATCCAAGGAGGTTTAGTGAGGGAGATTTGGTCCTTTTGTGGGATCAACCGAAAGAACCCTTAGGGGCAGGAAAGTTTAACCCCATGTGGAGTGGTCCTTACATCGTCAAACATGTGTTAAAGAAGGGCGCTTATGAGTTAGTGGATTATGAGGGAACGACCTTGGTGGAGCCTAGAAATGGGCTCTATCTGAAGAAGTACTATGCATGATTTTCAGCCAAGGCTTGTATTGTATATTATTGTACAGTTTTGCATAGTTAGGTCTTTTTCTTATAGTGATTGGGTTTGTGATTAGTTTCCATTTCTTTTGGCAGATGTCAATGGAATCTTCCACCTGCATAGGATTTGCGGATGGTGTGAGCTGTCACACTCAACACTCAGCCTCTGCTGCTTGGGTGATTTATACTCCTATGGGTCATGTACTGTCTTAAGGAGGCGTATGTTTACTACCATCTTCAAACAATGTTGCTGAATATAGTGTCGTTATTAAGCTTCTACAGGATTCCATGTCACATGGCATTCGCTCTCTTGAGGTACATCTTGATTCGGAGTTAGTAGTGTCATAGCTTAATGGTTCGTACCATGTTAGAGATCTGACATTGTTAAGAAGATTCTTATGTGTGAGATTGTTAGAACGACAATTTGACAATATAACATACATACATATTCCAAGAATTAATAATCAAGTTGCTAACTCGTATGCTAACTACGTGTTAGATTGGCATTTGTTTCATACACAATAAATTCATCACAAACACAAATTTTTACACATGTAAATAAATAAACCGATCGTCATAAAATTTTTATATAACATCCAAAATGTGGTAATACATAGTGTCATGATACAAAAATGGGGATCTCGAGCCACCAAAATATAATACATGGTAATACAAAATGTATAACTCCCAAGTATCTAAGCATGTGGAGGAGGAGGGGGGTTGTGATTATGGAAGGTCACTACGGCTCTAGCTAGCCGTCGGAATAATTGCACCCATGCTCGTGGTACACCCACCACCTGGCGCTGCATAGCCTCAAGAAAGTGCTCGACTTGCACCATGGGAACTTTGTGTGTCATCCTCACAAAGTTGGTATGAATGCTCTGGCGCGTCCGCTCCACATCCACACCCATGATATCATCTCCTCTTCCCCTCCGTCTGTGATGAGGGAAGCCTTCATGCCGCCATGGTCCCACATCTACATGCATATGGTAGATGTCACTATGTATTGTCACCCAAAAATATGTCTTTTGATTCCATATAATTAAAAAACACAAAAAAATTAAATAACTCAAAAATTTAAAGAAAGGGTTGAGATTCATTACCTATGTCACCATATGCCGATCCTGGTAGTAGCGGCATGTCCTGGTCCCCCCGGAAATCAATCCCCGCATAGGATTAGTCATCGATGGCAACTATCTGTCGTTGCCACCACGGAAAGAACTCAGCTGGATAGGGGTTGGACACCCTACCTCCCCCCAGTCTGTGCATCGCAACTACCCAACGCTATTGGGCTAGATCTTGAACCCCGTGTAGAGAAACCTCAACTCTGGGGCTCAATCCTGGAACACGCTCGAAGAAAAACGTGCTCACTATGCTGTTGAAACCGAAGTTTCGCACTCTGGACTTCTTACACTCACTGAGCTGATGTTTCATGTTGCTCAATAGTGTAGTGCTCTAGTCATAGAACGTGGGTCTCATGCACTCCACTACATAAAACATCAGAGGTCACAAGGCCTGGTGGAGTGAAGCCAAGCCTTCTATCCTGCCCAATGTCAGTAGGATGGCCTTTAGGCCTAGCACCTGTATAGAGTTGGTTGGGATATGAATCCCCACCTTCTCCGTGTCCAGATAGCAGTACACCGTAATGTACTCATCTATATTCAGGCCACCTCCGAGCCTGCGAGAATGAAGGTTCACTACTTCCCCCCGTCAGGAAAGTCCTGTAATAAAGTATATGTCCTCCACCTCTATGGTGAGGGAAATCCCATCTATCTGTAAGGACTCAGAGTCTGGATCCCAGTAATCCACCAGCATCTGCAATAGTCTTGGTTTGGCCCTCAAGCCACCAAGACACCAAAATTTGTAGAGCCCACATGCACGTAGCGCTTGTTGAGCCATTAGATCAGCCCTTACTGCCTCCTCTACATCACCATGTTCACGTTCTCTCCATTCTAGGACCATCGTGCACAAAAAATTGTAATTTTACCCATTAGAATACTAAAAAAATCTCATGCATGACTGCATACGCGAATGTTTTCCAAACAGCCGCGTATGTACACGACTGTGAGGGCATTTTTCACGTATATCCAGCCCTATATGTGGAAAAACCCTCGATTTCCGTGTGGGCCGTAGCGCCTTTTTTAGATTGGCCTAGAAACCTCAAGTGACCATGAAATTTGATAAAAATTGTATCAAAATGGAAGAGAAGAGCATAGGTAAGTACCTGGAAGAAACAATAGTGGATTCCACCTGCTGGATCTCCTGGAATTCACTATTGAAAATCTTAGCTCAATTGGGTAAAAATTTCAAATGTTTTATAATGTTTTGATTTTTTTACTATTTATATAAATTTTTCAAATTTTTGAGAATTTTTAACCCCCTTTTCTATAGTTTGGACCATTTATAATCATTTTGGACCTTTTTTGACCTAATTCATGATGTAGGAGACCTTTTTTAGTGCCGTTTCAGCTGTTGTTGGATTGACCCATTCATGCCGATCTCAGGTATCATGTCTAAACTAGAATATAGGTCAAGTTTCATCACCATTTTAATTTTACATGACCTTATGAGTGTTTCATCATAGCCTTATGTACGAACCCACTCTATTATGTCACAGAACCTTCTTGTTGTTTTAGAAGTGGCATGGTATGAGTGGTAGAGCTTGACCTTACATGGGTACCCTAGTTAGCGCCTTATTTGCATTTGGTGCCCATGCTGAAATTTTGTCCTTTAGGGTGTGGGAGTCCATTGTATAGTACTGCCATGACATTTAGCAAGAGCCTCATACTCCTCTTGATCTTTTGCTGGCCTATTTCCCTCAGGACTTGCTTATGTCAAGTTGTAATTGCATTAGCATGAGATTTTCTTGCCTTATTGAGCTTTATGCTGGCTTCCCTGACATTACGTTTTAGCCACATAGCTCGAGCTTGTCTCATGTCTAGCCATTCAGAGCCATTTTTTATATCCTTTGCAGCTTGATTCCCTTTTTTACTAGGAGGGGATTTTCCCCCGAGTGTCGCTATCCTACACATGTGTCCTTGCATTGAGCATAGGTATGTTCCACTGCTTGGAACTAGTTTGTTCACCCCTATGACACTCGTCTCCTCCTAGTCTGTAACTATAAAGAAGTTTTATTCTTTTTCAATCTTTTTAAATATTTGAAAAAGTCCAAAAAAAAATAAAATAAAAACAAAAAGCGAGACAAGGAAAGATGTTATCTTTGGCAGCTGTCGAGTCATGTCACCTTCGAATAGAGCACTATATATCACATCCATTGGTTGGGTTTATAGTTTGAATTTAGGAGTTGTACTCATTTTATCTAAGTTTATCCCCACCGACTGGTTAAGCTTCCAGTCCCCATGGAGCCTCTGTCGATGCGTCCTGTGTCACAGAGATGTCCCAATTTTGTATATCGAGTCTCTGCTACCCCTATTCAGTCACCATTCACTGTTATGCTCTTGTTCGAAGGAAGTTGAAACCTGAGTCGGCCATTCCTTAGTTATCTTGACTTTACATGTCGGCCATTTCCGATACAGTTACTGGTTCGTGCATCTTATGATCAAGTCCTTCCACATTATACAGCTTTGCTGAGTACCTCGTGTTGGATGATGGGGGATGCCTTAATGCCCTCCTTCCAGCAGATTTCATCCCATCGACTTCAGATAATTTATTCTAGGATTGGAATCTAGAGTCATTTTTGAGTTCCTTGAGACTTGCAGTCATCAGTGGTAGGTTCTCTCGCCATCGACATTCTTTGGGAATACATCAATGTCCCCTGATCGATGGATCCTCTCATGTGTTTGACCTCAACACATTTATTCACACTTGTTAGTTTGCACTCTAGTACCTTGATTCCCATTTTCATTATCGGTGGGTGATCTAGCATCTGTTAATGGTATACATCAATGATCAGTAATCAAATGATGGACTACTATGTTCGACCTCGACACCTCTATTCTCATAGTAGGACATGTACTCGTAGCGGTTTGTGTAGAAGACCTTCCAGATTGATGGCATCTCTTATATGCTACCTCCTTGATCGTGCCAGTGTTCACGAGATTTCAACTCTTGTGACTTGATTCCAGTATATGTCAGACATTTCCAGCCATTATGGAGATCTTGATCCATTATATATCTTCACCCATTATGGAGATCATGGTCCTTTGTATATCTTCATCATGGAGATTCTGATCTATGTATATTGTACGTGGCGATGACCAATTATGTGATATCTTGTATCATGCCTATTCATGGCCATTGTATTCTTATGTATCCGGGACTGCTATATGTATTTGCAGTATGTGCAAAGTTGAATCATTGTACTATGCTGATTGGGTGGCTGGTCTTCCATTTGGGATCCTTCATCACTTCACTTCTGGGATGGACTTATAATGTATTTCGGCCATCGTATGACCCCTCTGACCTCACACATTAGGGGGCATCTGTTATAGCTGATTTTACCACTCCAGGTGAATCACACTTGTATGGCCTTTCCCTGTCCCTCTACAGACTCCTTAGACCCCTTGGACCATTTTTTGTCCTTTGATGTTCCCTAGACCATCCCTAAAAACATGTGAAAATTAATACACGCGACTTTTAAACCTATAACCGCATATATATGTGGGTTTGACCTCTAAACCCGTGTACATAGGGATGTGTGCATAATCCAAATACTTTTGGAGTTTTCCTTGACATGGATCCGAATCACTTGATTCCTAGCCTTCTCGATGCCTTGAGATCGCTCAGATTCGACCTTTCATTACCCCTTTGAAAATCCATATAAGGAACTCTATGGTACATTGAAGGCATATGAGAGAATTGAGAGCAAAGAAACTATAATCCATTGTTTCTGGAACTTGTGCTTGAGTCTGCATCCCTTTGTCCCTTGGAGCACTTTTGTGTTCTTCCCAAGCTTGCCTTTTTCTTGTGAGCTTGCTATCGAGAGATGGAGGATTGAGGTGGTGGAGGCCCAAGTGGGGGATTCAGTTTCTCCGATTCGCAGACGTGCCGACAGACGTTGTATCCATTGTAATCTCTGATTTTATATTAATAGAAATATCTTTTCCTCTCCAATAATGTACGTTTGAATGAATATTTTATCCATGGATGTTTTCAAATGCTTATACATTGTTGATTATATATGCTAGAATAGATCTAACACCAATATATATAGTATGCTTGTCTTGTTTACTTGTTGTTGAGGAAGTGATTAATCAATACAATCTGAAGTTGGAAAGCTCAACGGGGATCTACTTCAACCATCCAAAATAAGGTACGAGGTCTGATCCTTTACTGTTAAATATTTAATTTCTATTGCATATTGGAAATGATTGATTTCTGGATTCAAGCTGTCTGTTGTGGTACCCCAAGCCATAGGAATTTCTCTCCGTAACACTTGTAGATAAAATGAAAATTCAATTGAAACATGAGAAAGTTGAAAATAAGACCAATTTGATTCAAATTAAAAAGTTACAGTGAGATATTATAAGCTTAGGGACTAAACCAAATAATATGCAAGCGACGAAAAAGCTTCTAGAAGAGAAGGATAATACCATTCAAGTGTTGAAAAAGAAGCTCAAGGTTCCTAACACTGAACATGTTCAATATTCAAAATTGTTTACATTACAGGAAGAAAAAGAGAAAGTCTACCAGGAAATGATGGATTATAAAGGAAAATCATTGAAGCTGCAAAAGGAGAAAGACAAGTGGGAAACAGAAAAGGCTGAGCTGATAGCTTAGATTGCAAAGTTGAAAAAAGATAAAAATGATGAAAAATAGGTGATGGAGGAATTAATGAATCAACCTTTCGTTGATACTGATTTACCCCTTGTTAATGTTGAAAACCCATTAAATGAATTTTCTACAGATGCTTTACTAGTTCCCATGTCTCGGGTGAGCTTGAAAGAAGTGGAAATTAAAGAATTGAAAGATGAGAATCAAAAGATCAAGTCAGAATTGGCTAAAAGTGTTGAAGAGAATAATAAAGCGTGGAATGAGAAGAGCCAATTATAGAAAAAATTCAATGAATTAAAATAGAGAAATATAGGAAAAGCTTCTTTACATGGAGCTAAAATTTGATTTGGGATACTTTGTCTGTGGAAATCACTAAATTCAGGAATTATTTAAATTTTATTGATGATGAAAGTGCACTGGTGAATTTGGCTACTCAAAGATTGAAAATGAAAAATGAAACTATGGAAAAGAAACCTCTGAATACTGCTCATAATGCTGTGAATTTCTTGAATTCTCTGACATATCAAAATTTGCAAGATATTGGGATGAAAGACAGGGTAGCAATTGTGTTATGGGAAAAGAAGTTTATCAGTAAACATCAACTTATGAAAGTTGTGCAGGATAAAGCGAATCAAATGTCTTCTCAAATCAAGGTTTTCAGGATGACTTTTAAAGATTTATTTGATGATGGTATCCCTTGTTTTTGGGATTACGAAGGACAATTGTTTTCTCATGAACAATATCACAGCTTATTGGTACAGAATCGCATGGATCATTCTAAATTTGAATATTTAGTCAAAGGATTAACATGAAAGGTTATTGTTGAAAAGTTGACAGAAGACATTGAAATATTGGAGAGGTTTTTAATGTTAAAAAAGGATTACCAGCTGTGTCTTATGAATCTTGTGTGGATTTGGAGGTGTCAATAAGAGAGATGACAGAGTACAACACTCCAAATGTGGAACAGTGGAGAATCATGGAGAAATTTGGGGAAACGAATCACATATTACATTCATGAAGACATGTGTTGCAGTTTCGGGAAGCTGTTTGTTCGTGATGCCTTGCAGTTATGGAGTTTGCTAGAATTAAGCAATCTGTTATTTCAAACAAAGCATGTAATTATTATTCCTAGTTATTAGGGATATGGTTACAAGAACTTATGATTAACATATTAGTTGGTTATTGATGTTCTTGAAAGAAACTATTTTTTGTATATATTTGAATTTTATTGAGGTATCAAGGGTTGGAACCCGTAAATTTGGAGTGATGTTTTTGTGAGAACCCTTTTGAATAAAATTACAAAGCTGAATGCTAGTTGATCTTCAAAGATTCATGTGTTGTTTATGTTATAGTCTATGCTTTCTTTCCTTGTGAATGTTTTCTAAGTGTTTACCTTCCATTCTGTTTTCTTTCATGTCTGAACATAGTGTTTAATAGTTTCAGAATTCATACATGTATGCTCTGGCTATTGTTTCATATATTCACAAACATTTCCTCTAAATTTTATATGGAATTCATCTTATGATGCTCTATATTGATGGACTCTTCATGTTTCTTTCTTATCGCCTGAAAATCAATGAATGACTGTAGCTGAATAATTATCCTGTCTTTGTGGAGATTCTGCGTAGGCAGCTTTGTATTATCTTTATCTTTTTTGACTCCATTGCCCAATGGTTATATGTTTTGTTTCAACCATCTGCATAACTTAAAATTGTTGACTCCAATATCTGGCCTTGTTAAATTTGTATTTGAGAGACCCCTCTCTAGAAAGAAAAGCCAGTTTCTTTCTAAAAGTGGTTTTTGCTGTTACATTAAGATTACCTTTCACAACCTTAGGTATTTATTGAGTGATAATAGATTGGATGCATTGGAAAACTATTGTGACTCTTCAAGATATTTTTGTGCATAATGAACAACATTCGCCTCATTGGATCTCCTCATCGGACTTGGGAATTTCTGGGGCATGGGATATTGAGTGGAAGGCCTATGTGGTCTCTCTATACAATGCTGGGATATCCTTTAACACTAATCAGGACAAAATTTTCTGGGAGATAGATAAATATGAAATCAGGGGTTGTGAAAGCTAACCTGACATATCTTCAAATACTAAAATCTGTTGAGAAACCAATTGTCCTATGGTGGCACCATGCACTATGGAAATATCAGTTACCTGGTAAGATTAAGTACTTTTGTTGGCTGGTAATCAATAGAAATATTCTTACCTGGGACTCTCTTCAAGCTCGAGGATTTAGTGGTCTTGGTGAGTGCATTTTATGTCACTTAGATGATGAATCCTTTGACCATATATTTGGTAACTACTTTTTCTTTCACCAGATTAGCTCTGATCTGTGCTCTCATCTAAAGAATTCCTGGCAGTGGGACTCTATCACTCTGGATGAGAACTTTGAATTATGGGTAAATAGACTCAGACTACCACTCAAGATACCTTGTCTCTTGATCTGGGAAGTGTGGCGGTTGAGGAATTCTTTTATATTTCAGAATATACCGGTGTCTCTTCCCTCCACTCTGTCAAAGGTTTGCTCATCCCATTTTTTTCTTGACATTTGTTCTCCTAGGTTGGTCAGCATACCTTTGCAGCCTCCTCTAGTCATTCAGGGTGGAATTGTGGGCTTCATCGACGGGGCTGGCAAAGATGGAATCTGCAGGGCTGGAATGATTATTCAGATGTAAAACTCTCTCTCCTACAAGTTGTGTATGGATGCGGGAAGGGGAACTAATACTAAATCAGAACTCCTTGCTCTTTGGGGATTACTCTTTTTTGTCAATCAGAGAAAGATTACTGACCTTCAGGTTCTGGGGGATTCTAAAGTAATTATCGATTGGGCACTTGACAAGAACAAGATACATATTATCGACTTGGAGCACTGACTTATTAGGGTCAAAGAACTTATGTCACACTTTAGAGTGCTGAATTTTTAGCACATTCATAGAGAATATAATATGGTGGTAGATGATTTATCTAAGAAGGAAATGGGTATTGGGACAGGTATGATATTCTTGGAAGAATATAAGGAGGAAAGTCTCATTAACATTGGTTCTTTGGAACTTTATTGATCTTTGCCTTTAATACTTGCTTATTTATGTTTTTTCTACTCAATTTGGCTAATATTGCAGATTTTTCTTTTGGGAAATTAGTAGAGACTGATGATCGTAGGTTTTAAGTTATGCTATCAACCCCTTTTTGAAATATGTTTACTTGTAATGAACAACTTTTATGATACTAGAGTCATAAGTTATTATGTAACTAAGTGGTGTTGCTTTTTAAGACATAGTTTTATAAAAGTTAAAACTGTCTTTTTTTCTTCTGAAAAAAAAATGTACCATATGCTCTATATGAATTCAATTAATAAAAAATAATGAGAAAACTTATATTTTGTAGGTAAGATATCCCTGAGCTTGAAAATTTATGGTTTCAAAAAAATAATCTTTTGTATGCATTTAAAAAAAAATGTTTTACAAGAAAAAAGAAGGACTTTCAGATTAAGCATACACTTCGAGACAATGAAGAAATTTTTTATATGTTCATATATTATTAGTCCCTGCCGAAGGCCAGGGTACTATTGTTTTTTATCCATGTTGAATTCCTATTAATTCATGTTGACTTTGAGCATTTGTGCATATATCATAATCTTTTTTACATAGATCTTACATTTTATCAAATAATTAATTCATTAGATATTATTTATCTCATACGCCACTGGATAAAACTTTGAACCGTTATTGCTAGACTCCTGCTTTATGTGCAAAGTTTTAACATAGGAAAATGCTTGTTGGTTTGGAATTTTAACTTATACAACTAAAAAATCATTAATGATACCATAATGGAATCACTTCTCGAGGACCGACCACATAAATTTACATAAATTTCGCTGCATCATCTAAGTGGTGGCGGTGGCGGTGCCACTTCTCGAGGACTAACCACATAAATTTACATAAATTTCACTACATCATCTAAGTGGTGGCGGTGGCTGTGGCATGCCCTTCACATACTCTTTTTTTGAAGTGGTCACAAACATGGTGAAACTAAGTGGTGGGGGTGGCATGCCCTTTGTTGTTGGCATCCTTCTAAGCTTTCTCGAGCATCTTTGCTGCAAATCCAAATGTTGTGGTGCTGAAGCAGAGTTTTTTTCAAACAACGTCTTCTGAGCTTTCTGGAGCAATGACTACGAATCCAAATGTTGTTGTGAATCCAACTGTTGTTGTTTTTGTGGTGTTGAGGAAAGGTCTTCTTAAAAGAATATCTTCTGACATTTCTGAAGAAACTTCTTAAGATAAGCTTAAGCTATTTAACTATTTGTAAATGTTATATGCATATATACTTCACACTTGCATATATTTCACAAGATTGTTACAGATTAGTCATTTAAAGACCATATCAATTAGTATGGATCTTGCATATATTTCACAATATTGTTGCAAATTAATGATTTCAAGACCATACTGGTTAGTATGGATATCGTCAGATCCTGCTAACATTTTATTTCATTTTATTTTGGTTTTGTTTGTACCTGTGATTCACACATCAATCACAACAAGTAGAAATACTATAGAAATCAAATACTTTTTTTTATGTTCAAATCAGGATGCTTAAGATAAGACAGTCGAGGCATGAAAATACCGTAGAAATCAAATAAATTTTTTTTTTATGTTCAAATCACGATGCTTAAGAGAAGACAGTCCAAGCATGAAGGAGATCATTAGTATGAGGATAAGTTAAAGATGCTTCAGCTTTAAAAATAAGATAGGATCTATTAACAACATACCTGAACCTCGTCATAAAGGATGGCTCTGTCTAATGCTTGTTGTTTTCGGTGTTGGCCAACAAGACCAACATATTTGGATCTAGATGTACTACTCGACTTATCAAGGGATATGGAACAAAGAACGTAGCCATAGGATCTTCACCGGTGTTATGAGCCTTAATTTGTTAGTTTTGTACCTAGGGAAGTGTTCCCCTAGTGACTTTTTCCTTAGTCACTTAGAGAGGGGTTATAAAGTGACCCTTGCATTAAATGACTTAAGTAAAAGCATTTAATTTGACTTTAGAGCATTAAAGTCATTTTTTGATAAATTTAAGTGGGTGAGTGAAATTAATATTTTAGAAATAAAATATGATCATTTAATTTCAGCCCTTGATCTAATCTAATCTCCATAGTTAGATTAGACTCACGGGCCTAGGGTTTTCTCAAAAAGGCATGGGAAAGGTATTTTACCTCACTTTTGTAGATTGAAGTGAGAAGAGAGAGCTGAGAGAGAGAAGAGAGAAAGTTTCCATTTTTCCTGAGCAAGAGGAAAAATTTTGCAGCACATAAATCGAGGGAAAGGACAGCAGCAAAGAGGGCACAAAAATCGAGGAGAAGGCAACAACATTTATTGCTGGTCTGTACAGTCCATACGGTACATTTTTTGAGGCAGTAGGCATGATTTTTGAGGCATATTTCTAGGCACGATTTTCAAGAAAAAAAAGTAGGCATGGATTTTGAGGTCTGTACCATCTGTATAGTGGGACGAAAATCGAGGCAGAAAACATAAAAAAAAATCAAAGTTTGATTTTTTGTTGCCCGACACGCAAATCAAGACAGAAATTTGTCTTCCAGGTTGAGATAAGTTGGTTTCATATTTTCCGTGTATTGCTATAAATGATAAAATTCTCCCAAAAAATAAAAATACTCTCTCTGACTGGTTTTCCCCTAGTGGGTTTTTCCAGGGCCATTGGCCAAAAATCCTAGTGTTCTGTGTGATTAAATGGTGTGCTGATTTTTATTTCCTGTCACTGAAAAGATTGTTTACAACAATGTTTTAAGTTGGAAATTTTTTGTTTATTTCCAGCACTAAATGTTTTTGAGAATTTCATAAACAGTGATATAAATTTTACTTGAAACTGGTGGCTGAAAACTAGTGAAAAATATACATGGTATCAGAGTGGGTTGTGGCAGAAAATTAAATTTCAGTAGTGAAACGGTGATTTCCAGAATTCAAAAAAACATTTGTGAAAGTAATATATTTTCATGAAACTTGTTCTTTGAGAAAATGACTTCCATGGGGTTGAGAAATGAGGATAGGTTGGATGTAGTAGTGAACTTTGTCTCATGGAAAGCCCAGATTTTACTTGTGCTGAGGCAGAATGAGATGTGGGAGGAAGTAGTTAGAAACACTACAGCTAATCCCGTTACTATTCCCCCTTCTATTGGTGCAACGTTACTTGTATACTTTAATAAGAAATATATTAAAGTCATGAGGATAATATTAGATGCTGTTAAAGATCATGTTATTCCTCACATTTCAGGGAAGGATCATGCACATGAGATGTGGAGTGCTTTGACTAGGTTGTTTCAGAGTACTAATAAAAACAGGAAGACGGTGCTTAGAGAGAAGCTGAAGAACGTCAATATGGTCAAAGGTGAGATGTGCATCACTTATCTTACTAGGATCTCTCAGGTTGGAGATGAGCTTGCAGCCGTTGGTGAGGCTATTACTAGTCCTGAGTTAGTGTGGGTATCCCTGAATGGGGTCACTGCACCTTGGGCTGTGTTTGTTCGGGGATTGGTGTCCAGAGAGAACTTACCTGATTGGGACAGAGGATGTGATGACTTTGTTGAGGAGGAGACTTGGAGGGGGTTTATTACAGTGCATTGCTTCTACTAGTAGGGGAGATGAGGAGGATGTGGATTTGGCAGCAAAAGGGAAGAAGAAGAGCAAGAAGGGTCCCAAGAAGGGTGGGGCTAAGAAACAGTAGGATGGAAAGAAGAAGGATATGAGAACTGTGAAGTTCCTTACATGTCACAAGATACGACACTATGCTACTACGTGTCTGAACAAGAAGAAGAAGAAGCAACAGACAACCACTTCACTTGAGATCGACGATTTTGCAGCTAGATTTCAGAGTGAGTTTTCACTTTGCACTAGGCATATTGAAAGAGAGAGAGCATCCATTCTCACCAATGTGGATGTTGATAGACAGAGGGAGTTTTCTTATGTGATAGACCATTATTACAGTGCATCTACTTCTAGCACTTGGTACATAGATAGCGGATCCTCGAGCCACATGACAGGTGCTTGTGAGATGTTTTCCGAGCTTTCACAGGAAGATATAGATGTGGAGGTTATGTTGGGAGATGACTTAGTATTCAGTGTAGTTGGACGTGGGACCATTACATTTCAGAGGGATTCCATGAGTCCCATGGTATTGCAGGATGTGTTGCATGTACCTGGGCTGAAGAAGAACCTAGTGTCAATTTCCATGATCAAGGATCAGGGTCTTGGGGTGTCTTTCCTAGATGGACACATGCATATGTTTCCAAGGACTGTAGAACCATCTTCTTCAGTTGCCATTGGAGAGAGATGTGGGAAACTGTATAGGCTCTTGTTTCAGCCTCAACATGCTTTAGCACATAGTAGCAGCAGTGAGTTGTGTTATCTTTGACATAGGAGGATGGCTCACTTGCATCATCCAACCTTGGGGTTGTTGAGGCACATGGTGACAGGTTTAAAGGAGTTCATCACAGGGCAGAGCAATGTGTGCAGGGGGTGTGCTTTGGGAAAGTACACCAAGAATACTTTTTCGAGCAGTGATAGCAGGTCAGCTGGTACTCTTGACTTGATACATTCAGACTTATGCAGACCTGTGTCTTCTATGTCCCTGAGGGGATATGATTATTATGTGACATTCATTGATGAACATTCTAGGAAGATCTAGATCTAATTTTTGAAGAGAAAGAAGTCTGAGGAAGTCTTGTAGAGGATCTAAGAGTTCAAATCTCTTGTGGAGAACTAAACAGGGAGGAAGATCCAAGTCTTGAGATCGAATAACGGGGGTGAGTATACCTCCAAGGAGTTTGATGGATTTTGTAGATAGGAGGGCATCAGGAGACAGTTGAAAGTTTCGTATACTCCAAAGAAAAATGGAGTAGCAGAGAGGAATACCATGTCCATTGTTGGAGCAGCTCGATCTATGTTACATGACCAGTCACTTCCTTTCTTTCTCCGGGCTGAGGCATGCAGCACCGCTATATACATTTGGAATGGGTGTCCCCATCAGGCAGTGGAGAATATGACACCAGAGGAGTGCTTTTCAGGAAAGAAGCCTGAAGTTGGGGCCATTTTCATATATTTGGTAGTCTGACTTACTCTCATGTCCCTTCAGAGAAGAGGACAAAGTTTGAGTCCACTACAGACAAGGGAATCTTTGTGGGTTATGATGAGACTGCAAAGGCTTTCAGTATTTATCTTCCCTCTCAGAGGAAAGTGGTGGTGAGGAGGGATGTGAAGTTTGAGGAGGAGCGAGCCTTCAAGAGGTCGAGAGATTCAGAGCAGGGAGAGCAACAGGTCCCTGCACCTCAGGTTGTGACGCAAGTTCCATCTACGTAGCAGTCAGGATCACATGTTTCTGTGGTTACAGGACCACATAGTGTTGGCATAGGTTCACCAGGTTCAGTGGTTAGGCTAGCAGGGTCTTTGGGGACAGGTAATGGGTCTACTATTATAGGTACACCTTACAGGGGATCGGGATCAGGATCAAGATCAGGATTACAAGGAACACCTGGTGTTGGCACACCAGTTTTAGGTTCACAGGTGACTAGGGCTTCTAGCTCTGGCAGCTCTTCAGATGAGGATAGGCCAGTGTGGGAAGAACTTTTAGGGAAGAAGAAGCCTAAGTGGCTTCAGGAGACCTTGAAGGATTCCTTAAAGGCTAGGACACACAGTGACAAGGTGAGAGCCATCAAGATGCCTAACAGATTGGGCATGGTGTTGGTGGCTTGTACACGAGATTATGAGCCTTCTACTTTTTAGGAGGCCTCCTAGCATTTGGTATGGAGGGATGCCATGATGGATGAGTTCCATTCCATCATGAAGAATGATGTATGGGAGATTGTTCCAAGACCAGAGGGGAAGTCAGTGGTGAATTCTCGTTGGCTTTACAAGCTGAATCATGCAATAGATGGGAGTGTGGATAAGTACAAAGCCAATTTTGTAGCATGGGGGTTTTCACAGGTTGAGGGCATTGATTATGATGATACTTTTGTGCCAGTTTCTCGTTATATGTCTATCAGGGAATTGATTTCCATTGCGGTGGAAATGGGTTGGAAGATCCATCAGATGGATGTGAAGAACACATTTCTCAATGGGATCATATAGGAGGATATTTACATTGAGCAACCTTAGGGCTTTGAGATACATGACAGAGAGACACATGTATGTAGGTTGAAGAAGGCCTTTTACGGGCTGAAGCAAGCTCCAAGAGCTTGGTACTCCAGTATTTTTTCTTACTTGCTGAGTATGGGGTTTCAGAAGAGTGAAGCAGATTCGAATCTCTACTTCATCATGGTTGGAGATGATTTGCTTGTTCTTCTGCTACATGTTGATGACTTGTTTATCACAGGGAGAGAGAGACCCAT
This sequence comes from Pseudotsuga menziesii, assembly GCA_001517045.1. NCBI lineage: Eukaryota > Viridiplantae > Streptophyta > Pinopsida > Pinales > Pinaceae > Pseudotsuga > Pseudotsuga menziesii. The sequence goes on from LPNX010119853.1 coordinate 97,404, forward strand.
TGCAACTTGCAAGAAGGATCTTGCAACAGAGTACAATATGACTGATATTGGGCTGATGCATTATTTTTTGGGATTGGAGGTTTGGCAGGAGCCTAGACATATTGTCCCGGGGTAGGGAAAATATGCAGTTGATATTTTGAGGAGATTCAAGATTGAGTATTGCAGGCCTATGTCGACACCTATGATCACCAAATGGAATAAGCTTCATGCTTCTGAGGGAGAGTTGGTGGATCCTACTTTATACCATCAGCTTATTGGGTCATTGATGTATCTGGTCAACATTCGATCGGATTTGTGTTTTACAGTGAACACTTTTAGCCAGTCCATGGTTGATCCTAGGAGTGTGCATTGGGTCTTTGCATAACATGTGTTTCACTATCTTTCAGGGACTGTGGATTTTGGTTTGTACTACAGGAGGTCAGAGGGGATCAGATTGGCTGGCTATACAGATTCATATTGGGAAGGTAGTGTGGCAGACCAAAAGAGCACTTCCAGATGTTGTTTCAGTTTGGGCTCGACAATAGTGTCGTGGTTTAGTCAAAAGCAGAAGTCTATTGCATTGAGTACTGCAGAGGCTGAGTACATGGAACCCAGTTTGGCCAGTTGCGAGGCCTTGTGGCTTCACAAGTAGCCGGGGAATCTATTGGTCAGGAGCTTAGGCCCATGGTGATTTACTGTGACAATCAAACTTGCATTTAGCTCTCTAAGAATCCAATTTTCCATGACAGGTCAAAGCACATAGAGATCATATATCATTTCATCCGAGAATATGTTCATAGAGGAGCAGTCACGCTTCAATATATTTCCACTGATGAGTAGGTAGCAGACATACCGATGAAGTCTTTGGGGAGAGGCAAAGTTTGTTTTCTTCAGAGACAAGTTGGGAGCGGTGCAGAACACCTTCCTCGGTAAGAGGGAGTGTTAGTTTTGTACCTAGGGAAGTGTTCCCCTAGTGACTTTTTCCTTAGTCACTTAGAGAGGGGACATAAAGTGACCCTTGCATTAAATGACTTAAGTAAAAGCATTTAATTTGACTTTAGAGCATTAAAGTCACTTTTTGATAAATTTAAGTGGGTGAGTGAAATTAATATTTTAGAAGTAAAATATGAGCATTTAATTTCAGCCCTTGATCTAATCTAATCTCCACTGTTAGATTAGACTCACCCTAGGGTTTTCTCAAAAATGCATGGGAAAGGAATTTTGCCTCGCTTTTGCAGATTGAAGCGAGAAGAGAGAGCTGAGAGAGAGAAGAGAGAAAGTTTCCGTTTTTTCTAACCAAGAGGAAAAATTTTGCAGCATGCAAATAGAAGGAAAGGACAACAACAAAGAGGGCACCAAAATCGAGGATAAGACAGTAGAATTTATTGCTTGTCCATACGGTACGGTTTTCGAGGAAGCAAGCATGATTTTTGAGGCAGATTTCTGGGCACGATTTTTGAGAAAAAAATTTGGGCACATATTTCGAGGTCTGTACGGTCCATAGAGTGGCACAAAAATTGAGGAAGAAAACATAAAAAAATTGAAGTTTGATTTTTTGCTGCTCGACACGCAAATCGAGACAAAAATACTCTCTCTCTGACTGGTTTTCCCCTAGTGGGTTTTTCCAGGGCCATTGGCCAAAAATCCTAGTGTTCTGTGTGATTAAATGGCATGCTGATTTTTATTTCCTGTAACTAAAAAGATTGTTTACAACAATGTTTTAAGTCTGAAAATTTTTGTTTATTTCCATCATTTTATTTTTCTGAGAATGTCATAAATAGTGGTATAAATTTTTCTTGAAACCGGTGGCTGAAAGCTAGTGAAAAATCTACAAGGTATCAGACCAGGTTGTCGCAGAAAATTAAATTTCAGCAGTGAAATGGTTATTTCTAGAATTCAAAAAAACATTTGTGACAGTAGTACATTTTGTTGAAACTTGTTCTTTGCGAAAATTACTTCTGTGGGGTTGAGAACTGAGGATAGGTTAAATGGGGCAGCGGACTTTGTCTCATGGAAAGCCCGAATTTTACTTGTGCTGAGGGAGAATGAGTTGTGGGAGGAAGTAGTTAGAAACTGTTATTGTTTCAGCATTAATCTAGAATTATTAGGATCTTTAACTGAGAGAATAACAAGCACAACAATCAAACAAAAGAGACAATGAACACAGTGTTTTTCCTCGGGGAAACCATAAAGGAGAAAACTCAGCAACTTCCTCAAAGATAGAATCAGCACCAAAATAGAAAGCCAAAAACAGTAAGTGATATCCTAACAGCAGTAATCTTCTTCTTGTCTAGCCCTAGTGTCTTCTCCTTCCTCAACTATGCGCTACACTTGAGTGTGGATGAGTTGTGTGATAAATAGAGACTCATGTTCTCTATTTATACTAATCCTGGCATGACTAAAATCCTACTAGGGCCGACCTCTACTAGGAGAGGCTAATAACCCTAGTGCCTCGAAACTGCGGGGACTTTAACCCTTAGACAATGGGAGGGTTACCCACTATGACTTGACATGACTTGTTTACATAATAGATCCTCCTGATTGGAACATCGGGGCATGACAACATGACTCAATTACATAATAGATACATCCCGGAATAAACATGGGGTTACAAGAAATAAGATACATAGATGAATACATTCCGAAGTTACAAATACATCAACACTCCCTCTTAACTGGAAGGTATTGTTTTGACATAATTTTCAGCACTGGTCTTCTTCTCTGCATCAACTGGATCATCTCATCATCTTCAAGTCTTCTTCATCTTTGATTCTTCAAGTCATCTTCTTTCTCTTCAAGTCTTCTTCATCTTTGAGTTTTCAAGTCATATTCTTTCTCTTCATCACGAGATCTGCATCATCATGACTACTAGCTCATCACTGCTGGATCATCACTCGATCTGCATCATCATCAAGTCTGGATCATCTCATCTGGATCACTTGATCTATATCATCGATTCTGGATCATCATCACAACTGGATCGTCATCAAGTCTAGATCATCTCATCTGGATCACTTGATCTGGATCATCGTCTGCTATCTCATAATGATGCTATCTCAATTATTATCATCACAAGAAGTTCTACAGAGTCAATCCTATAGGCCTACCTTTCATGTAGGTCTTCATCAGCGCTTATATCTGACACTTAAGTCAGAATGGCCTGCCCAACTCTTACATCTAACCATATCTTGTCAGAAAGGGACGCCCAGCACTCACATCTGACCTCATCTTGTTAGAAAGGCTCAGCACTTATATTCGATCATGTGCAAGCACATCGCATCGAAAAGGCTCTACAGTTACATCCAACCTCATCTTGTCGGAAAGGCACATCACTCACATCTGACCATGTGTAAACACATCGCACCAAAATGGCTCAACACTTATATCCAACCTCATCTTGTCAGAAAGGCTCTGCACTTACATTCTGACCATGCACGAAGCATCGCATTAGAAAGGACATGCACTCACATGTGATCATGGAGGAACTAATCCTACCATCCCATCAGATTGGCCCCCAGTCCCAGACTAAGCTACCTGGTAACTGATCAGGTGCCTCCATTCCCAGAATGGCAGTTGCCCTTACATCTGACCTACTTATCGAAATGGCCAACACTCACATCTGACATGGGAGGAACCTAATCCTTTAGCCATGACACAATGGTTCAGCCCTTACATCTGATCAAGTGGGAACACATCCCTCTATCACATCAGAATGGCTACTCAGTCCTAGACTGAGTGTTCTTGGTACCTCACCAGGCAGCTCCATTCAAAGAATGGTAATTGCCCTTACATTTGTCCTACTTGACAGAATGGCCAGCACTCATATCTGACATGGAAGGAAGCAATCCTCTCACCATGACAGAATAGCTCAGCCCTTACATTTGACCTACTCGCCAAAATGGCTATGGGTCTCATCACTTTCTCTTGGAGGAAACCTCAATCCGGAGAACACCAAGCTTCTCCCTGAAGTACTTGAACTTCAGCCTAGCAAATGGCTTCGTCAATACATCAGTTATCTGTTCCTTCATCACAACATACTGGAGCTTCACTGCTCCCTTCTGTACCATATCCCTGATATAGTGATACTTGATCTCGATATGCTTAGACTTGTCATGGAACACTGGATTCTCTGAAAACTTCACACAACTCTGGTTGTCACAATGTATACAAGTAGCATCCAACTGGAGATCAAATATATCAGACAGTAGCTTCCACAGCCATACTGCCTCACAACTAGATGAACAAGCTGCGACATACTCTGCTTCAGCTGTACTCAGTGCCACATAGGATTGCTTCCTGCTAAACCAAGAGATCACACCTGATCCTATACTGAAGCGACATCCTGAAGTGCTCTTTCTATCAATGGCACTGCCTACCCAATATAAATCAACATAACCTTCCAGGTTAATATTCTGACTCACATCATACTTGAGCCCATAATCAACTGTACCCCTCAAGTGCCTCAGAATATGCTTTGCAGCAATCAAGTGAAAATTTCTCGGATTTGTCAAGAACTGCCTCAAGGTGTTCACAGCAAAGAAAATGTCTAGTCTCGTGTTCGTCAGGTACATCAATGACCCAATCATCTGACGATACATCGTGGCATCAACCGTCTCTGATGAAGCATCACTCAATAGCTTTAGGTTCGATGCCATAGGTGTGGCCATAGTCTTGCAGTCCATCATCCCAAATCTCTTTAGGATCTCTACTGCATACTTCTCTTGTCCAAGGAATACTCCATCTGAGCTCTGCCACACCTCCATACCTAGAAAGTAATGCGTCATACCCAAGTCCTTCATCTCGAACTCAGCAGAAAGATTTCTCTTTGTATCAGTAATCAACCCATCTCTACCTGTCACAAATAGATCATCTACATATACTAGAAGCATCACTAGGTTGCCATCCTCAACCTTGTAGTAAAGGTTGGAATCTGCTTTACTCTTGGTAAAGCCCAAACTAGATAGAAAGCTATCAATTCTGCCATACCAGGTCCTGTGTGCCTATTTCAAACCGTACAGGGCTTTCTTCAATTTGCATACATGAGGCTCCCTGTCGTGTGTCTCAAAACTGAGTGGCTGCTCTACATACACTTCTTCTACAACACCATTCAAGAAAGCAGTCTTGACATCCATCTAGTGTATCTTCCATTTCATTACTGCAGCCAGAGCAAGTACTAATCTAATGGAAGTGTATCTGGCTACAGGTGCAAAGGTTTCTTCATAGTCTATTCCTTCTTTATGAGAGAAACCCCGAGCCACAAATCTTGCCTTATATTTTTCAATGCTACTGTCTGCAGCATGCTTGATCTTGTAGATCCATTTGGAAGTCACAACTGACTTTTGTTTTGGTCTTGGGACAACATTCCAAACATCATTCTTCATGATCGACTGATATTCTTCGATCATAGCATCCTTCCATTCTTTCTGTTCTGCCGCTTCTTCATAACTAGAAGGTTCTTTACCAATGAAATCACATAGTAAAGCTATATACCCGGAACAGGATCTAGTCCTCTTTCTTTCTCTATGATTCTCTTCTGGAGCCCCATATCTTTCGCACCTTGGATAAGTTCTTGTACCCAGGCATGTTTCCTCTTGTGGGGATTCTTCTCCAGAGGTGGATCTACAGGTCTTTGTGGTTCTTCAACTTCTCGATCTTCTTCTTTAATTTATTCATTCATGGTTGTGTCATGGATTCTAGGTGCTTCTGCTTCTTTAGGTTCTTCAGCAGGTCTCTTTCTGGATTTGTTGTAAGCTGTGTCTTCATTGAATGTCAGATCCCTACTGATTTCAATCTTCTTGTATCCTCAGAAATAGATTCTATAATCCTTCGAGCTTTCAGAGTATCCCACAAATATGCCCTTCTTTCCTGAAGGATCTAATTTTGTTCTCTTTTCTTTTGGAATGTGTATGTACATAGGACAGCCGAATATTCTGAGATGGCTGACTTCTGGTTTCTTGCTGGAAAAGACCTCTTCAGGAGTTTTGTTCTCGAGTACTCTATGTGGAGTATGGTTCTGTACATACACCGCTGTTCTAGCAGCTTCTGCCCAAAGATGCATAGGAAGATCTTGATCATGAAGCATTGCTTTAGCAGCTTCCATGATAGTTCTGTTCTTTCGTTCTGCAATCCCATTATGTTGAGGATTGTAAGGAGTGGACAACTCCCTCTTAATCCCTGATTCTTTACATAGCTCTTTGAATTCATTTGAAGTGAACTCTCTGCCATTATCTGATCGTAAGGTCTTGATCTTCTTTTCAGTATGGCTCATGATCAAGGCTTTGAATTCCTTGAATTTGTTGAATACTTCATCTTTGTTCTTCATGAAGTAAACCCATGTCTTCCTAGAAAAATCATCAATAAAAGAAACATAATATGCATACCCGCTTAGAGAGTTGGATGACATAGGACCGCATACATCGGAGTGGATGATTTCCAAGATTCCTTTTGCCTTGCTTTCGCTAATTGGAAATGTCTTCTTTGTGTTCTTCCCTTTCGCACATCCTTTGCAGATCCCGTCATGTTTTGTTTTCATTTCTTGAAGACCTTCAACAACTTTTCTTGCAAGAGGTAGTGCTCTGTAATGCACATGTGCAAGCCTTCTATGCCAAAGTTCACTTGGCTCTACTGTGTCATGGACCAAGGCTTGTTTTGGATGGCCCTTTAATTTGTACAAACCTCCTTCTTGTTCACCGATCACCATTGCATCATCAATAGTCTTTCCTTTTGGCCACATGATGACTTGACCATATATGAATGCAACCCTCATTCCTTTTGCATCCAATGCTGATATGGAGAGAAGGTTATTCTTGATTCCTAGCACAAACAATACTTCCTTCATTGTAAGAGACTTACCAGAGTCCAGTTTATAGGAAGATTCCTCACTACCTTTTATTGGATATTGGTGGTCATCTCCTAGCTTCAGGCTTGTGAGGTGATTCATGTTCTGAGAGCTTCGCAAAGGATTCCTTGAATCCAGTCATATGTTTGGAGGCCCCACTATCAATAAGCCAATCATCACTTCCATGAGTAATGTTTCCCGTGAGAGCAGAGATAAAAACATATTCATCCTCACTTGAAGAATATTCACTTTCATATCTTGATCTCTTCTTGGATGGTTCATCATCCTCTGCAGCATGAGCATGATGTCTTCTTTTGCTTCCCTTATTCTTGGGAGGACTACTTTTGTTCTTAGGAAAATCTCTAGCAAAGTGTCCTTTTTCATCACATGTATAGCAAATGAATTTAGACTTATCTCTAGGATTTCTAGAGTTATTCTTGTGATGAGAGTACTTACTTTTGTGATGGCTGGATTTAGATTTCTTGGATTGTACTGCGAGGGCTTGATCTTCACTTCCCATGTTCTCTTCTCAAGCTGCTATCCGAGCTTCTTCTTGAGAGCATTCTTCCCACAGTCTGCTGAACTTGACTAACTTCTTTCTAGCACAGATCCCTTGAATGAAAGAGTCCCATGTTCTAGGGAGACCATTCAAGGTGGTCATCACAATTTCTGCATTCTCCACTTCTTCATCTACTGCTTCCAATTGTTCCTTAATCTGAGAAACCCTTGTGAAGTAAGACTGGATGGTCTCTACATTCTGGATCTTCACATTCTTTAGTTGATTTCTCAGAGTCATCTTCTAGTTTATGTTCTTCCCTTCAAACAATTTGGTTAGGGCATCAAACATAGCTTTAGGTGTCTTGAGAAAGGACACCTGTGGGATAAGGTGATCCTTGATAGAATCAGCAATGATCCTCTTTGCCATAACCATCTTCTTATTATGTAAGGCCTTTGCCTCATCTCCCTTTGGAACTGGAATCTTCTCATGGATGTAGGAGTCTAGCTCATTTTCTTCCAGGACCAGGGAGATCCTATACTTCCAGGCTCAGAAGTTATCAGCTCCCTCAAGCTTTTCATCAAGCTTGGTATGATGAGACATCTTAACTGAGAACCTCAAATGGAAGTACAAAAGATTTTAGATCTTACCAGGTTCAAGATGTCGGATCTAAAACTTGAGTTGAAATTTTGCAGTACTGCATTAGGAGAAAATTAGGGTTTTGCTTTTTCGAAGTTCTGTCCACCCAAATGCCTTGAAATTTTTCCCTAACTTCTATTTTGGGGAGGAGATCAATCCAGGCCTGGGCTCACTGAAAAATTCCTCTTTTGTGAAAAGCCCTAATTTTCGACAGCAGTGACAGGTCCAAAACTAAAAAACCTCAGAATTGGATTCTGCTTCGATAGAAAGATGCGCCCTAGGGAGGAGAGTTATTCCACCTTACTTTTGCTGAAAATATATGGAGGAAGATACACAAACTAGGAATCCCTAGTTCCCACAGCTGCACAGTGTCTTCTTCTCAGGTTAGCTCTGATTCCATGTTAGTGTTTCAGCATTAATCTAGAATTATTAGGATCTTTAACTGAGAGAATAACAAGCACAGCAATCAAACAAAAGAGACAATGAACATAGTTTTTTTCCTCAGGGAAACCATAAAGAAGAAAACCCCGCAACTTCCTCAAAGATAGAATCAACACCAAAATAGAAAAGCCCAAAACGGTAAGTGATATCCTGACAGCAGTAATCTTCTTCTTGTCTAGCCCTAGTGTCTTCTCCTTCCTCAACTATGCGCTACACTTGAGTGTGGATGAGATCTGTGATAAATAGAGACTCCTATTCTCTATTTATGCTAATCCCGGCATGTCTAAAACCCTACTAGGGCCGACCTCTACTAGGAAAGTCTAATAACCCTAGTGGCCTGAAACTGCGGGGACTTTAACCCTTAGACAATCGGAGGGTTACCCACTATGACTTGACATGACTTGTTTACATAATAGATCCTCCCGATCGAAACATCAGGGCATGAAAACATGACTCAATTACATAATAGATACATCCCGGAATAAAATCGGGTTAGAAGACATAAGATACATAGATGAATACATTCCGAAGTTACAAATACATCAACAAAAACACTACAAGAAATCCCGTTAATATTCACCCTTATAATGATCTAGCGTTACTTGTAGCCTTTAATAAGAAAGATATTAAATCCATGAGGATAATCTTAGATGTTGTTAAAGATCATGTTATTCCTCACATTTCTGGGAAGGATCATGCACATGAGATGTGGAGTGCTTTGACCGGGTTGTTTCAGAGTAATAATGAAAATAGGAAGATGGTGCTTAGAGAGAAGCTGAAGAACGTCAAGATGGTCAAAGGTGAGATGTGTATCAATTATCTTACTAGGATCTCTCAGGTTAGAGATGAGCTTGCAACCATTGGTGAGGCTATTACTGGTCCTGAGTTAGTGCGGGTAGCCCTGAATGGGGTGACTACACCTTGGGCTGTGTTTGTTTGGGGGTTGGTGGCTAGAGAGAACTTACCTAATTGGGATAGAGGATGTGATGAATTTGTTCAGGAGGAGACTCAAAGGGGTTTCTTACAGTGCAGTGCTTCTACTAGTAGGGGAGATTAGTAGGATGTGGATTTGGTAGCAAAAGGGAAAAAGAAGAGAAAGAAGGGTCCCAAGAGGGGTGGGGCTAAGAAACAATAGGATGGAAAGAAGAAGGATATGAGTACTGTGAAGTGCCTTGCATGTCACAAGATGTGACAGTATTCTACTACGTGTCTGAACAACAACAACAAGAAGCAGTAGACAATCGCTTCACCTAAGATCGATGATTTTGCAGCTAGATTTCAGAGTGATTTTTCACTTTGCACTGGGCATATTGAAAGAGAGAGAGCATCCATTCTCACCAATGTTGATGTTGACAGACAGAGGGAGTTTTCTTGTGTCACAAACCATTCTTACAGTGCATGGGCATATTGAAAGAGAGAGAGCATCCATTCTCACGAGTGTGGATGTTGACAGACAGAGGGAGTTTTCTTGTGTCACAAACCATTCTTACAGTGCCTCTACTTCGAACACTTGATAGATAGATAGCGGAGCCTCAAGCCATATGACAGGTGCTCATGAGATGTTCTCTGTGCTTTCATAGGAAGATACAGATGTTGAGGTTATGTTGGCAGATGACTCAGTATTCAGTGCAGTTGGACGTGGCACCATTACATTTCAGAGGGAGTCCATGAGTCCCATGGTATTGCAGGATGTATTGTATGTACCTGGGCTGAAGAAGAACCTAGTGTCAGTTTCCATGATCAAGGATCAGGGTCTTGGGGTGTCTTTCCTAGATGGACACGTGCATATGTTTCCCAAGAATGCATAACCATATGCTTCAATTGCCATTGGCACGAGACGTGGGAAAGTGTATAGGCTCTTGTTTCAGCTGCAACATGCTTTAGCACATAGCAGCAGTAGTGAGTTGTGTTATCTTTGGCATAGGAGGATGGCTCACTTGCATCATCCAACCTTGGGGTTGTTGAGGCACATGGTGACAGGTTTAAAGAGTTCAGGGAGCTAGTGCATGATAGGACCATCATTCTGCAATACCTTCTTACTGATGAGCAGATTGCAGACATCTTCACCAAGAGCTTTTCATAAAAGTTCACTTACCTCCGTTCACTGTTGGGGGTGAGTTCATCACGGTGATCCAACTACTTTCAGTGTTCAGCTTGAGCAGGGGTTTTTCCCACTGGATTTTCCCTCTTTTCCTCACTTAGTTTGTTTTTTAGCATTGCTTGAGTTTCAGTATTGTATAGGGTGACCTATGGTCTTTGTTGCCGGGGCCATAGCATTCTTATGCACTTTATGTTTTCTACTCCTCCTGAGTATAGCTTAAGGGGGGTTGTTGGAGACATTTACCACCATACACACTCATTTTGGTCAATTTGGCCTAGTTAAACAACTATCCTAAGTTTTATTGACTTAATTAACATTAGAGGAGCACTGTATGGCATCGGCATGAGCACACTCACGCTTACATTCAGTCAAGGAGGCTAACTTAGCCTTCTCCTACATTTAGGGAGGCTAACTAGAGCACTCCGAGGATAATTTGAGTGTCATAAATGCACTTTATTGCAAACTGATGGTTACAATAAGTTAAACAGTGTAGTGAAGGAGACTCCCTCCATTAAATTGATTATTTAATGAACTGGAGTCAACAGGGGCGCCTCCAACCACTTCTGATGGTCAGTTACACTTCAATTAAACCTCATCGGGGTTCATTGGAGTCATTGATGTGCTACCACTTGTTGGTTGGCTTGCAGTGACATGTGTCTAAGCTACTTTCAGTTAGACTCAGTCATTTATTGCAATTCGACTTCAGTTAGGCCTCACTTGAGTCAATTAGGGTTTTGATCAATGGTTAGCTTGAGTGTTCACGATGGCTTACATTCAGTTAAGCTAGAATAACTCATTCAATTCAAATGACCTCCTTGGGAATTCTAATTGTCTTGGCATGCATGCATATAGCATGATCATTGTATTGTATAATCATTCTTTCATTTGATTATACAGAGCTACTACTTCCATTGCAACACCATTTTGCCAATTGTATGCATATTTTTCTAAATTCTTTGTGAGACTATGTTTTCAGTTTTTAGACCACTGTGACAAATTAAAATGGTATCAGAGCTCACAGCGGGAGGAAGCTCAGATCTCTCAAAAATAGGGTTTTTGACAGATCTTGCATGAAAAATTGAGCAAAGCTCAAAAAATTCCAGCACTGCACCAGAAGCCAAGGATTACCACTTAATACCCCAAGTAAGGAAATTGTTGATCAAGCTTTCTTGATTGACTATGCTAGGTGTGATGAAAGCCTAAAATTTGCAGGATGTCTGACCTTACGGTGCCCCTTTTGTTGTGATTTTTAGGTTTTTAACAGGTGAAAGCATTCGCTCCAGTAGTTTCAGATGGATTCTTCCATAGAACTCTTGACTCCATTCAATTTCCACTCATGGAAAGGAGACATGGAGACCCATATACATGCCAGAGGACTCTATAGGGTCACTATGGACACTGAAGAAGAGCCTACTTCTGTGACAGACAAAGATATATTCTCGAACAAGAAAGATGCCTCTCTGTTTCCCAGGATCTTCTTTTCCATCTCTCGGGATTGAAGACTCCAAAGGAAATCTGGGACAAATCGGAAACCCTATATTGAAATCAGGATGATTTGAGAGTATACTAGCTTGAGAATGAGTTGATGTCTCGCCATCCTTCCAATTTTGAGACCTTGAACGACTTTTTCACAAATTTCAATCACATTGTCTTACTATTGAAGAAATGTAAAGTGGAGAAGGAGGATGATCATCTCATCCTCACCATACTCTCCAAACTTGGAGCTGATTATTCGGTTTCTGTCTCTACATTCTGTGTGGGGAAGCTCACAACCCCTGGGTGGAAGATGCCTTCACTCAATGCCTTCATTGAGTCCCTAACAAGTAAACATGATAAGCTTGTCCAGACGGGGATCATCAGATCCTCCCGTTATCAGGCCCTCCATGTCTCGGGGTCCAAAGATCTAAAGGGTAAAGGAAAGAAGTAGAAGAACCCAAAAACTAAATTCGAAGCTCCTAAGCCTAAAGTTGAAAACCAACAGCATGAAGAGTATTTTGACTCAAAGAAGAACAAAGGAAAAGGGCATCATGGAAAGGAGAAATTCAAGTGTTCATACTGTGGGAAGAGCTTCCACCCTGAACAAGCCTGCATGAAGAAGAAACTTGATGAAGCTGCCTCTCTCCTTGAGAGAAATCACATCAATTTTTGGAAAGCTTTCGAAGCAGAGATCAACAAGATCGGGAACCACAGCATGAAAGAGGTCATGCCCTCATGGCAAGCACTTCGAAGTCCACGGCACTCTTGATATATTCTGTAGCTTCAAACCACATGATGGCTGAAAAAAACTCCTTCTCATCTTTGGAGACTGGCAAATCCATCCCCATCCACATGGGAAATGACTCGACCATCATTTCAGAAGGACAAGGTACTGTTGATCTTGAGAATGGCTATTGTTCAAATTTTTTGTATGTACCATCTTTGGCATCAAACCTCTTGAGTGTTTATCAAATGACACATATGGGAGTTCCCTAGAGAGTATCCTTCAACCCAAATGATGTAGAGATCACGAAACTTGCATCCAGGAAACTTGTTGCAAAAGGCCTTGCAAACCATCATGCAAAAGCCTATGAGTTTTCCCATTTTGTGGCGGATGCAAAGCCCACCGCACTTCTGACTCATGGAAATGAAGTTAGTAGACTATGGCATGGGAGGTTCGGACATCTCAACTTCAAATACTTGCAGCAATTATAGAAAAATTCCATGGTTGAAGGCCTCCTGGTCATCAAGGCAACCACTGGAATTTGTAAGGGCTGTGTTGTTGGAAAGAACCCTGAGCACAAGTTCGATCGGGGGAAGGCAATCCAAGCTACATGCATCTTGGGAATGATACATTCTGGTATCAGCGGTCCCATTCCTATCACATCCATGAATGGTTCAAGGTATATTTTGACATTTATTGATGATTTTTCCAGGTACAAATGGGTCTTCTTTATCAAAAAGAAGTCTGAAGTCTGTGAAAAATTCATTGAACTGAAGGCCTTGATCGAGAATGCATCTGGCCAAAAGATCAAGATCTTGAGATCTGATAATGGTGGGGAGTATTTTAGTAATGAGTTGTTGCACATATGCTCCCAAAGTGGTATTCAGGTCCAGCATTCAATCCCCTACACTCCCCAGCAGAACGGTGTAGCGGAAAGAAAGAATTGGTCTCTCAAGGAGATGACCACTTGTAGATTGGAATCAAAGAAGTTGGATGCAAATTTGTGAGATGAAGACATCCATGCTGTAGAATACATTCAAAATAGAGTGCCACACTTATCCGTGAAAGGGAAGACCCCTTTCGAAGCATACTTCGGACACAATCCGGATGTGTCGAACCTGCGGGTGTTTGGGTCCACTGCATGGGCCCAAATTCCACTTGATAAAAGGAGGGCTTTGCAACCGCAAAGCATAGAATGATTGTTTATTGGGTATCTTGATGAATAAAAGGGTTTTAAGCTATTGTATATCAAAACAAAACATATCATCATTGAAAGGAGTGTCAAGTTCGATGAGCCTCTTCAGGAGGTGGAACTAGTGAAGGAGAAAACTGCTGAATTTCCTTCCTATTCTACTGAATATTTGGATGATGAAATTGGGGGTGATGACCCTGATTTGGATCCTCTAATTTCTAATATCAGTGTACAAAAAACATAATATTATGAGTTAGAACCTGAATTACAATATCATCTCCCAACTTCGGCTCGATAGACACTCTTTTCCGCAGGAGATAACATTGGAAATTCGGATGATCCAAGGAGAACCTGGTCTGATTTCCAAAGAGCAGGTATTGCGCTTTCTTTTCCTGATTATTTGCTATCTGAATCTTGTTATTTGATGATAATTTCAGAACCAAATTCCTACTACCATGCTCAGAAGGATCCGAGATGGCAAGTTGCCATGGATGAAGAGATGAATTCTCTTCAGAAAAACACTACTTGGGAGCTAGTTTCTCTTCCTCTGGGAAGGAAATTGGTTCAATGCAAGTGGGTATTTCGTACTAAGGTTGATGTAGATGGAATCAATGGAAAATATAAGTCGAGGCTGGTGGAAAAAGGTTTCTCCCAGGTCCAAGGTGTGGACTACCATGAGACTTTTGCACTGGTTGCAAAAATGGACTCCATCTGCCAATCTGCCTAGTTTTGGCAATTTCAGCATCTAAGCACTGGGAAGTGCATCATATGGATGTTAAGTCACCCTTTTTGCATGGATATATTCATGAGGAGATATACATGAAGAATTATTAGGGCTACATCTCTGATCCATCTTTGGTTTGCAAGCTAAAGAAGTCACTATACGGGTTAAAACAGGCCCTAAGAGAGTGGTATTCCAAGATGGATGCCTTCCTTCTCTCGCAAAACTTCCAAAGGTGTAGATTAGATCCAAATTTGTATACAAAAAATTCTGATGGTTATTTGATTATTATTGTTTTATATGTTGATGACTTACTGATCACAAGTAGCATAGTTTCTTTTATTTCAGTCATCAAAACGGCTCTCGACAATGCATTTGAAATGAGCGATTTGGGGCTCTTAAAACAATTTTTTGTGCTCAAAATTGAGCAAACTTATGATGGGATAATGGTCAATAAATCCAAATACATATCAAACCTATTATTCAAGTTTAACATGGATGAATGTAGGCCTACACCCTTCCCTTTCCTTTCAGGGATCAACCTTGAAGAAGGAAAAAGCACATTTCCCATGGACTGCACTATATATCGACAGCTGATTGGTAGCTTGTTGTACTTGACTCATTATTGGCCTCATATATGTTATGCCATGAATGCTGTATCAAGATACATGCCACAGCCCCATGATCTTCATTGGAAGGTAGCCAAGAGGCTCCTCCAGTACATTCAAGGAACCAGGACCTACGGCATTCACTATGTTGCAGACTCTGAGCTAGAGCTAGTTGGATACATAGATTTTGATTGGGTGGGTGATTCTATTGATCAGAAGTCTACTTCCAAATATGTCTTCATGTTTGGTGGTGGCCCCATTTTCTGGTCTAGAAAAAAGCAAGCCGCCATAGCATTGTCTTCAGCAGAGGCTGAGTATCGAGGAGCGGTGAATGCTTGCATCCAAGCTGTTTGGTTGCAAGGCATTCTTTTAGAGTTTGATATTGGTAGTACTTTTTCCACTATAATATTTTGTGAAAATCAAATTGATATTAAGATATCCATAGATTCAGTTACCAGGCAGAGGACCAAGCATATAGAGATACACATGCACTATATCAGGGAGTTAGTGCATGACAGGACCATCATTCTGTAATACTGTCCGACTAATGAGCATATTTTAGACATATTCACCAAGAGATTTTCAAAAAAGAAGTTCACTTAGCTCTGTTCACTATTGGGGGTGAGTTCATCAAGGTGATCCAACTAATTTCAGTGTTCAACTTGAGGGGGGGTTTTCCCACTGGGTTTTCCCTCTTTTCCTCACTTAGTTTGTTTTTGAACATTGTTTGAGTTTCAGTATTGTACAGGGTGACCTATGGCCTTTTTTGCTGGGGCCCTAGCATTCTTATGCACTTTATGTTTTCTACTCCTCCTGAGTATAGCTTAAGGGGGGGTGTTAGAGACATTTACCACCATACACACTCATTTTGGTCAATTTGGCCTAGTTAAACCACTATCCTAAGTTTTATTGACTTAATTGAGATCAAAGGAGCAATGTATGACATCAACATGAGCACACCCATGCCTACCTTCAGTCAAGGAGGCTAACTAGAGCACTCTGGGGGTGATATGAGTGTCATAAATGCACTTTATTGCTAATTGATGGTTACAATCAGTTAAACATAGTAGTGAAGGTGCCTCCCTTCATTAAATTGATTATTTAATGATTATTTAATGAGCTGGAGTTAACAGGGGTGCCTCCAACCACTTCTGATGGTAAGTTACACTTCAGTTAACCTAATCGGGGTTCATTGGAGTCATTGATGCACTACCAATTGTTGGTTGGCTTGCAGTGACATGTGTCTGAGCTACCTTGAGTTAGACCCAGTCATTTATTTCACTCTAACTTCAGTTAGGGCTCAGTTGAGTCAATTAGGGTTTTGATCAGTGGTTAACTTGAGTGTTCACTGTGGCTTACATTCAGTTAAGCTAGACTCACTCATTCAATTCAAATGACCTCCTTGGGAATTCGAATTTTCTTGGCATTCATGCATCTGGCATGATCATTGTATTTTATCACCATTCTTTCATTTGATTATACATAGCTACTACTTCCATTGCAGCACTATTTTGCCAATTTTATGCATATTTGTCTGAATTCTTTGTGAGACTGTGTTTTTAGTTCCTAGACCACTGTGATAAATTAATATGGTATCAAAGTTCATGGTGGGACGAAGCTCATATTTCTCAAAAACAAGTTTTTTGACAGATCTTGAATGAAAAATTGAGCAAAGCTCAAAAAATTCCAACACTACACCAAAAGCCAAGGCTTACCACTTAATACCCCATGTAAGGAAATTGTTGATCAAGCTTGCTTGATTGACTATGCTGGGTGTGATGAAAGCCTAAACTGTGCAGGATTTCCAACCTTACGGTACCCCTTTTGGTGTGATTTTCAGGTTTTTAACAGGTGAAAGCATTCACTCCAGCAGTTTCAAATGGCTTCTTCCATAGAACTCTTAACTCCGTTCAATTTCCACTCATGGAAAGGAGACATGGAGATCCAGATACGTGCCAGAGGACTCTCTAGGGTCACTATGGACACTAAAGAAGAGACTACTTCTGTGACAGACAAAGCTAGATTCTTGAACAAGAAAGATGAAGCATTCGAATTCTTGTGCCTCTCTATTTCCCTGGATCTTCTTTTCCATCTCTCGGGATTGAAGAATCCAAAGGAAATATGGGACAAATTGGAAACCTTGTATGGAAATCAGGATGATTTGAGAGTATAACAGGTTGAAAATGAGTTGATGTCTCTCTATCCTTCCAATTTCGAGACCTTGAATGACTTTTTCACAAAGTTCAAGCACATTGTCTTACTGTTGAAGCAATGTAAAGTGGATAAGTAGGTTGATCATCTAATCCTCCCTATACTATCCAAACTTGGATATGATTATTCGGTTTTTGTCTCTACATTCCATGTGGGGAAGCTCACAACCCCTGGATGGAAGATGCCTTCACTCAATGCCTTCATTGAGTCCCTAATAAGTGAACATGATAAGCTTGTCCAAATGGGGATCATCAGATCCTCCCGTGATCAAGCCCTCTAAGTCTCGAGGCCCAAAGATCTGAAGGGTAAAGGAAAGTAGCAGAAGAACTCAAAAACTAAATTCTAAGCTCCTAAGCCTAAAATTGAAAACCAACAGCATGAAGAGTCTTTCGGCTCAAAGAAGAACAAAGGCAAAGGGCATCATGGAAAGGAGAAAGTCAAGTGTTTGTTAGGATTATTAATCCTCCCTTGTCCAATTTGGTCATATGTCTAAATTGAGAGTCCATCCAGTCTATTTATAGTCATTAAAACCATTGGGTCCACTTGGTGTAGTTGGGGCACATGTTTCAGTTACTAAAATGTGGGGAACACTAATTGAGGCTCACTGACACCGATTGCACTTGATTGCATCAGTTTAGGAGCCTCCTAGACCAATACCTACAATTTAGGAGCCATTGGGAGTGCAGAAACCAACCAAGGTTAGTTCAGTTCAGTTAATGACTGGTTAAGTTGAGTTAGGAGTCAGTTACATTCAGTTCTAGTCCTCTACATTCAGTTTGCACTAGGTTTACTTGACTGAACTCAGGAGGGGCGCATTTCTCACCTACCACAGTCAGTTATCCTTAGTCAACACTGAATGTAACACTTGACTTGTGTTTTAGAACTCCAATGAACTCCGGTTATGGTTTAGACAAGGTCAGTTAACTATTGAGTCCTCCGACAGAGATTTAGAGAAGGTCTTAGTTAGGTACAGTCAAGTAGAGTCTAATCAATTTGAATTTCCTCATGTGGGTTCGAATTTCATGTGGCTATTTAAGCCATGATACTTCATTTTATTTATTATCTAATTACTCTTTGATTAATGAAAAGCATTCACAGCTGCAAGCCATTTTTGTACTGTTCCATTCTTCAATAACTGGTAAATTGTGTGATCTATCATGTGAGTTGTGTGTTTGTCCACATATCTATGTGCTCAATTTAATATGGTATTAGAGCCTCGATGTACAAGGAACTTCTCCTCCTTAGATCTCCTACTGGATCATTTTTTGAGCAAAATTGCTCCTTCCAGCAGTGCACCAAAAGCGGAGAATTTACCACTTAATACCCCAAGCAAATGAATTGTTGATCAAGCTTGCTTGATTAACTAAGCAGGGTGTGAAGAAAATTCCAAAAGTGCAAGCTGTCCGACCTTATGGTGATCTCTTTTTTGTTTTGCAGGTACAACTTCGAATGGATTCATCAATTCCTCTTCTCTCTCTATCCACAAACTATTCAGAATCGAAGAAGATGATGATTTCATCTTTGATGAGACAAGGTCTCTGTCGGGTGTCTATTAGACTCGGTAAAGAGTGTTTTAGTAGGATTTAGTGGGTGAATAAGAGAGATGGAGCTTTTGGAACAATAGCAACAGGTCTTTCTCCTATCTTGCGTTACCTCATTAGATGTATTGAAGACCCGAAGGAATTTATTGAAGACCCGAAGGAACTCTGGACAAGATTGGACAGAACCTTTGGAGTGAATGATGAGGATCATAATAGCAATTTGGAGAGAATATCAAGCACCATAAGCACTCTTGATCCAAAATTATCATCCTCCACTCTCTCTGATGAAGTTGTTTAAGATGAAGAAGAAGCAGGAACTTCTACACAGTCAATTCGAATTGAAGATAGTCTCCATGCAGTGACTCCTTCTCCTGATGCTCCAGAAGTTCATGAGATCTCTGATATTTCATCTTCTCATATTGATGAAACAGAATAAGACATTTGAATCTCTGATATTGAAGAAAAATACTGCTGCACTTCCATGCAAACATTCACCAGTGATTTTCCTTTGAATTCTGTGCAAAATTTACCAGTAATTGCTTCTGAAAGTGAAGAGAAATTCAATTTTTCTCCCTCTAATGTTGCTGCTAGCATGAAAATATGTGATACTTTGGATATTTTGAAAGAAATATCAGATTACCAGAGTGATCCATTCGCTCCCCATGATCTATATTTTCCAGCAAATTCCTACAGGATTGCATGCACCAAAATTAAGAATTTTGAAGAAGAAGAAAGCTGTGCATCCACTATCTCGGTTAACCATTTATTTGAATCTGATATTAAAATTATTGGATCTGATATGATATTATTTAGATCTGATCTAATATTTCTTGTTTTAATATATCAAATTCATAATCTTTCAGTGCCACTTGTAGTTGTTCTCATCAACGGTGTGAAGAAACAAGTACTGCAAGTCTCCTCCCAAATTGCTGCTGGGGATTTGATTCCATTTCACACTTTTGGATCTGTTTTGAACCTGTTTAGATATGATTTACCTTCTGATATGATATTATTTGGTTCAAATTTTAAAATTCAAAATATTTCAGTCATGCTTGTAGCTGCTCTCACCAATTCCGGTGTGAAAAACCAAGTATCGCACTTTCTCTTCAAAACTGCTGATCAGGATTTGGTGTTAGTTTCCTCAAACGAGGTTGCTGATATTTTATTATGTGATTAATTAGATATTTCAGAATCTATATCAGACTATGGATCTCAAGCATTCACTCTCAACAGTCCCAGTGCTTCTCTACCATTGATCACATGCTCATCTCCTCACAGAACTAGTAAAAAGGAATATTTTCTGCATCCGCCTGGACACTTGCTCCTAACACTTGGGGCTGTTCTTACCACTCATGGTTTTCTATTCATGGCTGCAACATATCAGTTTCTTGAGTGTTCCTCACATGTTCTGAATCCTCAAGAACCTTTTCTCACTTATCAATTGACTTCAGTTGCTCTACATGGGTCCAATCTTCATCCGGCAACTGTCTATATTTCTGATTTAGTTGAGCATATCATTCTTCTTCCAAAGAGGAATATTCCTCTAGACATAATGGATAGGTTCACATGCTAGGCCCCAGGATACCTATGCACAGAAGAACCAGATTGATCCTGATTCTACCTGCTTAATTAGAGGGGGGGGGGGGGGGGGGGTCCCATGTGGTTTTTCCCCGGCACCTTGTTTTTGAGCAGTTACCTTACTTTACTTTATGTAATGGGTGACCTATGGTCTTAGTTACCAGGGCCCAAATATTTTCCAAGTTAGCATTCAGGTGGAGTGTTAGGATTATTAATCCTCCCTTATCCAATTTGGTCATATGTCTAAATTGGGAGTCATGTCTAAATCGGGAGTCCATCCAGTATTTTTATAGTCGTTAACACCATTGGGTCCGCTTTGGATAATTGGGGCACATGTTTTAGTTACTAAAGTGTGGGGAACACTAGTTGAGGCTCACTGCCACTGATTGCACTTGATTGCATCAGTTTAGGAGCCTCCTAGACCAATCCCTACAATTTAGGAGCCACTGACTATGTCAAAACCAACCAAGGTCAGTTTAGTTCAGTTGATGACTTGTTAAGCTGAGTTAGGAGTCAGTTACATTTAGTTCTAGTCCTCTACATTCAGTTAGCGCTAGGTTTACTTGACTAAACTCAGGAGGGGCACATTTCTCACCTACCACAGTCAGTTTGCCTTAGTCAACACTGAATGTAACACTTGAGTTGTGTTTTAGAACTCTGATGAACTCCGGTTATGGTTTAGACAAGGTCAGTTAACTATTGAGTCCTCCGACAGTGATTTAGACAAGGTCTTAGTTACCTACAGTCAGGTAGAGTCTATTCAATTCGAATTTCCTCACGTGGATTCGAATTGCATGTGGCTATTTAAGCCATTGTACTTCATTGTAATTATTATCTAATTACTCTTTGATTAATGAAAAACATTCACAGCTACAAGCCATTTTTGCACTGTTTCATTCTTCAATAACCGAGTAAATTGTGTGATCTATCATGTGAGTTGTGTGTTTGTCCACAGATCTATGTGCTCAATTTATTAGTGTTCATACTATGGGAAGGGCTTCAATTCTGCTGCTCTCATCATAATGGACTCAGAAACCAAAAAGTGGTAAAATCGACAAGCTATTCCTCTGTCTCATGTTCTCTTATTGTTCCTAGTAAAGATATTGTTAGTCGTTCTGACATCAATCAATTCTAGGTTTGCAATGGCTTCATCAAAATAATCGCGGATGGGATTTAACTTCTGTATCCCTCCTTTTTTCTTGTCAAGGTTCCTAACCAAGTTGAAGTCCCCACCTAAGATCCAGGGTATTCCTCCTACCTCCATTTTGTGCATGCTTAAAGATTCCAGAAAATTAAGTTTATGATCGACACAAGGAGGCCCGTAAATGTTGTTCACGATCCCCCGAGTACTTGTTCCTAAAATCTAGAAGGTAGCCGAGAGGGAGAACTATGTTTCCATGAAGTCAGAGAGGCCCACCTCTCTTGGGTTCCATAATATCTCGATTCCCCCTTCTGCCCCTTTTGCATCAACAACAATAACTTCACTCCCTTGCCAGAATTTTTCCCCTATAACTTTAAGTTCACCTTCGAAGCACTTTGTTTCTTATGGAAAGGTGATACCCGGTTTTTCATTTTTAATCCTTCTTATTAGAAGATGAATATTCAAGATACTGTTACAACCTTTGATATTCCAGGACGTAATCCACATTGATAAACTATTTGGTTGCAGGATAAAGGGACGCATCTATGGTAGGATACTACCCTAATGCTACTAACTTAGCCCCGATGAGTTGGATTCTTTGCACATTGATGTGTCTTCCTCTCTTTTCCTTTTTAAATTTCTATTTCCCATCTGGGTATTTGAGAGATTCAGACGTTATTCCAATAAACTTCATAGTTTTAGTCTTAATAATCCCCTTTTCTAGCATGAAGAATTGTTTGGGAGGTAAATGTTTTGGTAATTTTGCAAAGCACACAGCTTCCAATCCTTCCAAGTCTAGATCCCCTAGCCGCATTTCCACTCCGTCAGTTTTAATCAGAGTATTCTCGATCTTGTTTGTATCCTTAGTGTCTTCCTAGGTCGGTGCCTTCAAACTAGGTTCAGTATCTGGATCTTGTTGTTATTCAGTATGTCCTTTATTCTGGGTATTACTCATCTTTCCTTCTTATAGGGTTTCAAACCTATTGTGAGTTTGAACTTTCTTATGAATCTCAGGACCCATTGCTTTCTTGGCTGGTCTTTCTTATTAGCAACTCTGGTAAAGCCTTCTGCATCTTGATTTTCTTGATCTTTCTTACATCCTGGTTTTATTTTGTGGACAATCTCTATACAGATGTCCATGTTCATGGCACCTTCTGCATATGAAGGTTATCTACTCATAGTCTATCGCTTGGAACCAATCTTCATCATGCCACAATTACTCTATTCCATATGGGAGATCTTGTGATATATCTAAATAAATGCATATTATGGCATAGGAGGTATAGTGCCTTTGTCTAGTTTTCTCCATACAGGGGCTATCGTTATATTTTATTTTTCCAGATTGAACCATTCTTTCCATGGTCTGAGGAAGAGGCCTGCGAAATTAAAGAAATATGGCCCATTATCAAAAATTATATTTCTGTCCTCTTAATTAAAGAACATGATCATGAAGAAACCTTTTTCCCCAGTTGCAGATTATAATTCCCTTAAGGTTTCCAAGTTGTGTTTATCCACCATGATAGAGCCTTCTCTGTGAGCCATATCCCAACAAATTTACAGATGAGTGCATGATCTTTCATGTATTGAATTTCTTCCCTTACCCGTTCCGAGATAATTTGCAGTTTCGACATTGTTTTCGATTTTGGGACACGGTGCCCTGGTTTTCTGTATTCTCCCTTCTCAATTCCTTCTTTGATAGCCCCACTCATTCCTTATCCACCCTTCCCTGAGTGGATATTAGGTTCTTGAAGCTTCTCTTTACCCTTCTCAATCTCCATTTTGAACTCTTTAAAGGGGGCACTACCCCACCATCCATGTGTTCGATAATCCCAATACCTTTCCTCCCAGACGGAGGTACATTTTTCTTCCTGTATCATTACCTTCTAAATCTTCCCAACCCTGCAACATATGTTCACCGTGATGCCTCCTACCTCCTCATTCCCATCTTCCCATTCCACCATTCCATATATATTAAATATTTAATAGTTATTAACATATATAAATATTATACTTACATCATGCTGTATCCTTAGTCAAAAATAAAACTTACTCACCAGAGCAAAATTCTTGTCTTGCCCAAAATGTGCTAAGAGACCCCCACTATGCTTTTCGTAAATTAAATTTTCCCTCATTGAAAATCTTGGAATACACAACTTACTGTCTTTAAACAATAATCCTTCCTACAACATATAGCCTAACCATTGGCTTCTATTATGGGTAACTAGATTTTCACAGGAAGCATAAATATCCTTGAAATCTACATCCTCTTTATACATAGCAATCAAATTTTCAAATCTCAAAGTACTGACCTTAACATACTACATTACCAAACTTATCCTGCTCAAAGCATCAACAACTTTATTAGACTTACCACTTGTATGTTTGATAACGAAGGTAAAGTTCTGCAAAATTTCTACCCATTTAGCATGCCTCTGATTTAAATTAGGATGGTTGTTGATGAATGGCAAAGCATGATTTTCAGAATACAAAAACAAATCCCTAGGCATTAAATAATGTGTTCACTTTTTAACAGTTTGCACAACAACATGTAATTCTTTATCATACGAAGAGTACTTTTGTTTAGCTTCATTCAACTTTTCACTAAAATATGGTACTGGCTTCTGCTCTTGACTTAAAATTGCTCCCACTGTTGTACCACTGGCATCTGTCTCCACTTGAAACTCTTTATCAAAATTGGGTAAAGCTAAAATAGGCTTCTCAGTTATTTTCATCTTCAATAATTTAACATTTCTATCAGCTGCTTCGGTCCATTTGAAAGGATGTTTACTTCCTCTAAAAGTATCTATTAAAGGTGCAAAAATGTGACTGAAATTCTTAATGAACTTCCTATAGAAACTAGCAAGTCCATGAAAAATTCTTACCTCATATGCATTCCTTGGAATTGGCCAATTTAAAATTGCTTGCACTTTATTAGAATCCATTTTCAGTCCTTATGAAACCACGAACCCCAAGTAGACCAATTATTTTCTCAGAAAGCTACACTTCTTCAAATTAATCAACGACTTCTCCTTTTGCAAAGTCCTCAATACCAACTTATGGTGCCTTAAATGCTTTTTTCTGTTCTGACTAAAAATCAGAACGTCATCTAGATATACTATCACAAATTTTCCAGTAAATTCTTTCAGAACCTCATTCATCAATCCAATGAAAGTACTGGGTGCATTTGTAAGCCCAAATGGCATTACTAACCACTCATATAGACCATCATCAGTTTTAAGTGTTGTTTTCCATTCATCTCCTTCCCTTATTCTAATCTGATGATATCCATTTTTCAAATCTATTTTGGAAAAATATTTTGAACCACCTAAACAGCCCATCAAATCATCAATTATGGGTAAAGGAAATCTATACCTGATAGTGATCTTGTTGATTTCCTTGGAGTCAGTACACATTCTCCATCCACCATATTTCTTTGGACTTAACACTGTGGGTATGACACAAGGACTTAATCTATCTTTCACCAATCCCTTCCCCAACAAATCCTGTACTTGCTATTTGATTTCTTTATTTTCTAGAGGAGTTAATATGTATGTTGCTTTATTAGGTAAACTTGCACTAGGTATTAAGTCAATGCGATGACTAATACTTCTTACATGAGGTAATTCATTTGGAAATTCATCCACAATAATGTTTGCATACTCATCAAGCAAATTTATAACTTCATCTAGTAAATCATCTAAAGTTGTAGAAGTTAAAATTACCTTTGGCTTACCAATAATAGAAAAATGTAGATCCTCTTCTCTCTGAACTTCCTGTAAAAGTTCTTTTCCAAACATCAGCATAATGGTTGATTCTAAACTTCCTTGAACTGCTTCATCTTCCAAGGGTGACAAGGTATGTCTCTTCCCATCTTTCTCCAGAGAATAAGTATTCTTCCTCCCATCATGAACCACTTTCTTGTCATACTGCCATGGCCTCCCTAAGAGTATATGGCACACATCCATAGGAATTATTTCACACAATATTTCATCCTTGTAAGTACCAATATGGAACTCCACATTACACTGCTCATTCTCCAAGATTTGATGTCTTTTCTACAACCATGACACTTTGTAAGGAGTTGGATGCTTCATCCTCTTCAATACCATATTTTCTACCATCTCTTTGGAAACCAAATTATCAGTACTACCACTATCAATAACCATTTTACAACACTTACCTTGTGACTTACACCTTGTTATGAAACGGTTTTTCCTTTGAACTGGTTCATGTACCTATTTCTCTGTCTTCACCAAGATTCTCTTCAACATAAGAGCCTCTCCATCCTTTGGAGGATTATTCACCTATGTTTCTTCTTTTGATTCTTCTTGAGCCTATGTAACATTTACATTTATCTGACCTATAGATTTATTTCTTGGACAATCCCAAGACATATGTCCAATCTCTCCACAAGTATAACATATTACTTCTCTATTTCTACCTCTTCCTCTACTTCCTCTGAATCCTCCTCTCTAGAATGATTGAATACGACTGTTAGAACTTTCAGCTTTATCTTTAGAAGTTCTACCTCCTTTGTGTGGAACACCTCTGCCCCTTACCATATTCTTTCCTATGTTCCTCTACTTCTGCTTTCTTAGCAATTTCTCTTCTACCTTTAAAGATTCCTGATATGCCTCTTCTATAGTTTTCAAATTTAATAGACCGAGTTCATCTTGTATGTCATATTTCAGCCCATTGATATACCTAGCTACTCTTTCTACACCTTCCTCTATGTGTCGAGATCTAATATTCAGTCTAAAAAAATCTTTTGTATATTCCTTTACTATCATCGCCTTATGTCTAAGGTTCTGTAATTATCTAAGAAGATTTAACTAATAGTCCTTAGGCATAAATTGACATTTAATCTTATACAACATCTTATCCCAAAAGTTAATTTTTTTCTTACCTCTTCTTTCTTGATGGATCTGGAGCTCATCCCACCAGATAACTGCATGTCCCTACAATCTGGTAGCTGCGTATCTTACTTCTTCTTGTCATCTATCTCTTCAAAATCAAAGTATTTATTCAGAGCATCAATCCAATCCATAGGTTCTTCAACATTTAAGTTACTTGAATACATAGGTACTTCTACTCTTGGTCAGCCACTGGTCTTCATCAACATATTCAAGATTTTAACTTCCCCGGGATCTTCTTCTTCTTCCTTAGAGGATTCAGACTCGGATTCTTCATCACTATCATCTGAATTTCTTGAATGCTTCTTTATTTCCATAGCTTCTAACCTTTCTTCCATTCTTCTAATGTTTCTTTCCATTTATGTTTTTGTAGGTTGTCTTCCTCGACCATGTCCTACAGGAACACCATGTGAACGTCCCCTTCTTAGCGACATCTTTCTTAACAAACTCAACTGATCAACTGAGCTACTACGCAAAATATTTATTTCTGCTCTGATACCACAACTGATGGCCACAATGACCAATTAGATCCAAAGACTTCAATTTACAGGATAAATTCCTGCTTGAAGTCTTATTTCTTCAACACTGCGGGTTGCGGGATGCGAAAACTGCAAATATTTTATTGTAATTTCGTCATTCTACAACTTTGTTTCCGCAACAGAGTTTCCACAACTCTGTTTCCGCAACAACCTTTCCACAAACTTGTGGGTTGCAGGATGCAGATTCACAACTTTTAAAATTGGATTTCCACAAAGAAATTGTGGGCGAATGGTCCATCTCGCATGTAGTTTACCGGATTCAACTTACCGAACTTGCCGAAAACTGAGTTCCCACAATTTCCATATTTCCACAATTCTTCCACGTCATTGATTTTTTGCGTGTTGATTCTCGATCGTTGATCTATTTCTATATGCAGAATAGATTTTTATTGTTGATTTCTATCGTGATCCTTCTTCGTCATTCAATCTTCTCTGAGATCTATCTTCGCAGCACGCCAAATCAATCACTGAAAGGATTAATTACTCTAGAATTTGAAGGATAAGAATTTATACACATGATTCTATATCGAGTGAACACGGATGAATTCATATCTCTATAGAAAATCAGGAGTCCATCAAAACACACACATAATGTAATCCTCTGTTCTTTATTCAATTAGATCGAAATTTTAAACACATAGAATTCAACTCATTCACTCCTTATGTGCACACTTCCTCTCTTCCAATATCTTCTCTCTTATCCACTCCTATCTTATGGACCTATTACATACTCAAACTAATTTATAACACTCAGAAAACTTGTGAGATCCAACTAAATGGGATCTGAGGACCTAATAAAAGAAAACCCTATCAACAAAGATAAATCCTTGAGAAATCCATGCAGGGATCAAGGAGACCAAATTAAAAATTGCCACTTATTACAAATTTAAAACTAATTCTATCTACTTGTCACCGAACCCTATCCATATAGAATTTGATTACAAGGCAAGATGACTCTTCAGTCAATGAACTTCGAGCTGGATGCCAAGTTGATTCATCAGTCAATGAACTTCGAGATGGATGCTCCTGCATCAACATGAAAGGGTACTTAATCCCCCTTGTTACAAGTGGAATATGCACATATTGCAGATTGATAACTTCCCATGGCGGACTAATGTAGTTGTTGAAGTGGACAACAAGAAATGTTGGTAGGGCCTTTGATCTTGATGTATAAAAAAGAGCAACAACTTTCCCAAGAGATCCATTCACAAGGCATGTTGCAACCCATAAGTTGGATTTAACATCACATGTTGTCCTTTACACAACAAAACTTTAGTGTCTAATTGGTCATCTTCTTCATCAATGGACAATTGTCGCTTGCTTTAGCATGCATTGCTTTGTGCAATTGGCATATTTAGCAATTTTAATATTTGTTTATTATGCAGTGTGAATAAATTATTGGTTGCATATAAATGCATTGAAGTCTGATATGTGTGTTGTTATTCATGATTCAAGAATGAATTTGTCCTGCACATGAGAATGTGCTAATCCTCCAAGGTAGGATTTGATTTTTTGATGTTCACGAGGAGTTTTTGAAAAGTGACTTAAGAAAGGTCACTACCTTGTTGTCGAAAAATAGTGTCTAATGTGACAATTTTGCTAATGCTTCACTAGATTCTATTGCCATGAAATGTTCTTGCATACATTGGGATGTATTTTACAAGTGGCAACTGACCCAAGTCACCACCAAGAATGATGGAATGACCACCAATGTTGTTTCTATGGTGAAAGAATGATTTTTGCAAGCGCTCATCATTGTGATTGAACAATTTTAGGTGGATGAATCACATCTCATCAACAAGAATGTAGTAAACATGCTTTAGCTCTTCTTGAAGATTTGTGAATGATTGTCCCTCAAGAGGGATCATCTCCTTTATAAGTATTTAACAAGAGTGTCTTACAAAATATTTAACAAGAGCGCATATGTAATAATATATATTCAACCTAAACTAAGTAATGTATAGCTTATATGTAATAGTATAGGTTCTAACTAAACTAAGAAGCATATTGGCTATTGGTAATTTTCTAGGTTCAAACTAAACTAACTAGTGTAGAGCCTATGGGCATTGCTTTAGGTTTAAACTAAGTAGTGTAAATGCTTGTGGATGTGAGGAGGAAAAGTGTATTTTCTATTATTAGGGAAAAGCATTAACACATTGTTAAAAAATGTGTCTTTAACATTATAAAGAAAAATTTGCCTTTTTAAAGAGCTAACGCATGCATAGAATTTTTTTTATCATCATCAAAATAACTTAGCAAATTGGTAGGAAAAATGTATTTTCTATTATAAATTACCCTTAACAAATTAATTTTTCTATTGAGTAAATGAATTGCATTGCTTTTAATAATAATATATACCTAGTAATGCTACAAAGAAGTAAAATATGTTAAATATAGAAAAATGAAATATGTAATAATGAACCATTTAGAAAATCAACCAATGAAAATACAATGAATACAAAGTAAACTCAATACACCTCATTGAAAATCAACAAAGGTTTTAGGTTAAGTGGAATAAGTTCCATATGTCATCATGTATTACATTAAGCTATTGAATTATATACTATTTTGTCTTTGCATGTGGGTGTTAGGATATTTAGACACTAAGGAGTTAGTTAAGATCAACTTGGTCTAATGGGTATTTAGGTAAAGTGTGTTTATTTAGTATGCATTAGTAAGAATTTGTACTTATGTAATCTTATGGTGACAATATGTTCTAGACACAAAGTGATCCAGTGATTCATCATCTCTTCAATATTGATGGCTACATTGATTTGTGGCTTAGCACCCGATTGGTCCATGATATCTATTTAAATATCATGGAGGGTCATTTTTCAATGATTAATTATGATAAACACATATGTAACATATTTTTATTTTACATTAATATATTGCCTCGAGTAGTCTCATTTGTTGGGTTCATGGATTATTTATCTCTCTAATTGTTTTAACCATGTAGTACATCTTATGTCGATCCTTTATCTATTTGTGTGAGTGATTGCTTAAGGTGTTCATCCTATGTGGAAATACTGTGCTTTATTCAAATATGGTATCAGAGCGCATGAATACCCATTCACATTGTTGGTCAAGAGCTTAAAATTGTGGAACTACACACATTGAAGGGTTTTTGGATTCTTCTATTTTTCTCTATTTATGGGATGAGAGGGATGTTCCATTTAAGTGAGGAGTGCTACTTTCAATTGGAAACATTTTTTGTTTCAAAAAGATTTTTTTCCCAATATATGATCATATTGTTTTCATTATGGATTTTTTTAAATATTTCTCATACTAATTAAATTTTAATTCACTTTTCTGGTTTACTCTTTTTTGTGTCTACCTATGTTATTCTCCATGTGTTTTATGCAAAGTTGGTAAATCAAAATCCGAGGATAAGTATTTTCTTTATTGTGTATGCATTTTATCACGTGCTCTATATGAACTCAATTTATCAGAAAAAAAAAAGAGAAAACTTGCATTTTGTAGGTAAGGTAACCCTGAGCTTGAGAAGTTCTGGTTTCAAAAGAATTCTTGGTTTTGTGTGCATTTTTTTGGAAGTGTTTTACAAGCAAAAATAAGGACTTTGAGGATAATCCTGCACTTTGAGATAATGAAGACATTTTTATATGTTCATATATTATTATAACATAAACCATAGAAGACATGTCAATATATTGATATCTTCATATATTATTATAACATAAACCATAGAAGACATGTTCATATATTGTTAATGTACCAATATTCTAATAGCAACATATGCAAAACAACATGAACATGCTAGATGAACACATGTGTTGAAAATATAGTTTGATAAATTGGTTCTATGGAGTGAGATAATTAATTTTGATGGATTTATTCATTGTTTGCTAATGATTTTCTATAAAAAAAAATACCCATCTGTGTAATTATTAAAAGTTCTCTCAAATAAGTTTCAAAGGTGTAGTAATCCATCTACCAATAATTGAAAATGTGTTGTGTGATTTATATGTAATAAATAAATTTATACTTATTTTCATTTTGAATTTATTAAATATCAAGTAATGATCATATCTATTTTTAGAGAGTAATTTTTCTTTAAAACTTGAAATATTAAATATTAAGATGAATTTTTAAACTTGTGTTAATTCAATTTTGTTTTAATGTTATTATTATATGATGATAACGATGATGATGATGATGATGACAATGCCCACGGAGACTATCCATTTATGCAATTTTTTTGTTTCTCCCATCTTAAGAAATTTGTAATGTCCCCATTTAAATAATTACATAGCAGGACAATTCCATCACCCTACTAGTTCCTAGGTTGGATGGATACATTTGGAATTTTAATAAGGGAGCTAATAAATGATGTTCATATATTAGAATGGGGAAAATATTTAGTAATGTATATTATTAAATAAATACAAAAGAAAATTGAAGTGGCAATGGAGCATGGAGACACATGGAGACTATGAGGCCCACACAAGCTAGAAATTTTGTGCCACATGGCATCCTCCTCTTGCAATTTTGAATCCATGGGAAGTATAAAGGTTCTTGGATGCATTATAAGGCTAATACACTTGGCCATATGCATAATAGGTCGAATTTTGGAGGAAAATTAACTTACATGGGAAAGAAAGAGTCATTTTGGAGCTAGTGAGACACTTGGACTAGATTCCCTAGCTCTATGACAACAATGATGAAGATGCTATGACACCTGTGACACAAATCAGATCTGAAGGCTGAAATCTGGCATATCTGACATGTCAGGTTGAAATAGATCATCCAATATATATCTCATGTGAGTTGAGGAAGCTCAATGGGCTCCAACTCGAATTTGGGGAAGGTGGAAGGCTAGGAAAGGGAGGACACATGGCAAATCATGAGCACACACCCAAATTAGAATTGTTTTGAGTTTGTGGATGCATTGGGAACCTTAGAAGGATAAGGATGTTTATAAAATACATGAAGCAATCAAGAGAATGGATTTTGATCAATTGAGAAATTGTCATTCTTGAATTGTGAGAGCTCATGGATGACTAGTTTTCTTGCCTTAGCCATTTTTGAGGGTGAAAGAATCCCATCCAAGTTGGTGTTTGGAGAGGCCACTTAGGTATTTCATGGATATTTAATGGATTATTATTCACATGTGTAAGCTACAGGGAAGCATGTGTATTCTTCTATTGCAGCACTTTCTCTCCACCATTTCCATTTTTCTTTGCATATTCATGCTCATAGAGGGATTGCGCCTTGGGTGAGCTCATGTACTCTTTGGGAGAGATATTTCTGTTCAATTTATGATTTTAATATGTTAAATATTCTATTTTATTCATTCTCAAAAAGTTTCAAATCGAAATATCCAAGAGTTGTCAGTCAAAATGACTTTTAATGAGCAAACAATGACCATTTCCACTCTATTTTGATATATGCCATGGTAATGCTTATTATTTTGAATGGAGGAATGTATATCTGATAAATGTATGATGAATGGAATTTAATTAATGTTTATTTCAAGTATCATGTTCAATAATTAAGCATTGGAAGCCATTTTACTCATTTTTATTGCATTGGGAGAAGATTTGGTGCATTGTCCCCAAGATTCAAAATTGTGATTTGGGAGTTTTTTTGGAAAGAGTCATAACAACATGTATAAACTAAACCATAATGCATATGAGACCTCAAAAATTTCCCTTACACATTCCCTACTTATTTTTATAAATTCTAGTGACTTTGGGACCATTGGAGAAGCCATTTCCGACAATTGCCCAGGGGGAATTGGAGGCCCAATATGCTAGTAAAGACTCCTACTTTGAACATAACTTTAAAAAAGTTTTCAGAAGTAATTGGGGTGTAATAAAAAATCCCTGAACATAATATTTAAGTTCTAATATCATTCATGTACCTTGTGACAAAATTTGGGAGCATTTGGGTTAATTTGGAGGTCTAGACATCAAATCTAGTTAAGGTCGAAATTGGGGAAAAAGTGAAAAAAGTTGTCATTTAATAAAATTTCAAAAAGGGACATTACAAAAATTCACAAGAAATTAATTAATTTTTTTAAAATTTTTTACTTATAGTTGAAAAGTTTGAAGTTAAACTTTCCTAGTTCTCTTTGATTTCCACGAGTTTATAAGTTATCAAGATTAGTGGTGTTACAAATATTGCGAAATTATAATTAATGTGAGCATAAGCAATGTATTTTACAATAAAGTGTTTTTCATTAAAGTAATTAATTTTATTGGATTTGATGATCATAGCATTTGTATTACATTATACTTAGTACCATATTTAATATATGAGATAATATTTTAAACATGTAAGCATTTCCTATATATAGGTGATGTTTAGGAAGAGTGTTTTTAATCTATGCATTTTTAAGGAGGCATGTAGTGGAATATTAAATTTGTTCAAGCCTTTGTGTTTATATGATTATTCCTTAATTCTAAATATCATTTGATTATGTTTTTGCGACCCTTGCACAAGACCGATTGCAAAATTTTGGATGAGAAGTGCATAGCAATTAAATTTATAGGTTTGCATCAAGATAGTGCATATGTCTATGTCTTACTTGTATTCACAGAGGTATGCATTTTTCCTTTTTTAAAACGGCTTGTGCAATATATTTGAACAAGTTCTCCTTTAGGTTATGGTGTTCCTAGTGGGTCATTTGTATATGAATATACCCTTAACTTTGCATCCTCCCACGGTAGTAGATATTTATCTCATTTCCTTAATAATAGTTTCTATGATAAGATGTCCATGGCATATGTGAAGATATATTTTTTGTCTCATCAATTTGAATACTTGTGAACCTTTCACAATTGTAACGATATATGGACCTTAATATCCATGTAAGAGGATGATAAATTTTGAGCAAGCTAAGAATAGATCTTATAAATGACCATGTTTGTCCCATTATTTTGGATTGAAAAAAGTGGAAAATTTGGAAGGTCAGGTGTGTGAAGATGGTGTCCTTAAAAGTGGCAATACGGTCACCAAGAACGTA
The DNA here is from genome assembly GCA_001517045.1 of Pseudotsuga menziesii. Classification (NCBI taxonomy): domain Eukaryota; kingdom Viridiplantae; phylum Streptophyta; class Pinopsida; order Pinales; family Pinaceae; genus Pseudotsuga; species Pseudotsuga menziesii. The sequence goes on from LPNX010119853.1 coordinate 131,530, forward strand.
CTCATGCACAAACGTGCACACACAAATTTAAGAGCGTCTCTGCATTCCTGAACCACCAATAAGGATTCCATGTCACCTTGGCACGAGTGCACATGTGTTATTAGCATGCATGTTAATAACATGTGTGTGCTCCTGGGTGATTACATGAAGGTGGGTAACACATTTTGGCCAAATTTGGTGATGAAAACCTAATTTTTTACTCATGTGCTAGATAGAAGCCCTCGAAACACATATATGCCATGTGAATTCCGACTTGTAGTAATAAACCAAATTGTAGAATATTATGTTGGCTTCCCAATGATATTTTTTTTAAATATTCCAATGACATTTAATGTGTGATATTTTTCATTTAATGAAATGTGTGACCTTAAAAATTTGAAGAAGTTAATAAGTGTCTCATGTCCCACCCCAATAATTCAATCTTACATTAATAATTTATATATATATATATGAGCATGATCTACACAAAATGCACTGTGGTATGCATATTTGTTTGTTAATTTATTTCGCAATATACAATTATTTATTATTTTTCGAAAGTGACCACATCTGATTTCAACATCATTTTATACACATGTGTGTCCATCCCATCTTTTTTTTCACTGTTTTTAGAAATTGAAAAACCAAAGATACCCTATTGAAGAGGACGTGTCGATGTGTGGGCTGTGCATTTTTAAGAAATTTTTGGATGTGTATTTTTTACCCTGCAGATTTTTCTTTGAGATGCTTCGAATTTGTTGTCAGGTTTTCTAAGTGTAATTTTTAGAACTAATTAAAAAAGAAACCATATGAATGCCAAAAACCATGCATGATACCTCAATGGATAGAGGATTCGGGCATGAATCTATTGGTATGAACACCACCCAGTTATGTTGCATGAATGGCAGGGTTTACACCCCTAGAAGACATAGAAATATTGATTTTCCTATAAGAGGGGTAATTATCTATTTTTCAGGCCCTTGATGGAGGTTTGGAGCTCGATGGAGGTATTTAAATCCCTCGATATAGGTTTTAACAAAAGCTCAATCGAGGGTCCAATAATCCCTCTATTGAGATACTATTAAACACTCGAAAAAAATCTTTGTACATGACTACTAAGGTTTTATATGCATGCTCACCATGTTTATATTCAGTACAAAAAATTGAGTTAAATCCTAGCCCCCTAGTTCTCAACATCTTGTGGACACTAACTACCATAATCCCTATCTAGAAGATTATTCCCATGCAGGAAAATTTAGAAATGGGATTCAAGGACCCAACTAAGAGAATGGAGGTAAGGAATTTCAACATAATTTAATTCCTATCAGCAATATATCCAATGTGTATACATTTGATTGAACCTAATGTTTTCATGCACCTAAATATAGATTCAGACAAATCATTTTCTTTATCAAGGAAGACCTCATCTAAACACTACTTTCAAGCTACTAATGACAAGTTTGGGCATAGAGAATCAACTCGATGAGGTGATGGAGGTTATCCTAGTTTCCCTCAATAGGTTCAAGGCAACACATCTTGGTTTCCATTAACACGATTGGTAAGAGCATCTCTAGTGTAGTTATTAGATAACAGAAGATGCATCCCTTTGAAGGACATCTAGTATGCATTTTCATAAGAACAAAAATGATGATGATGATGCTTAAATTTGCATGTAGAACAAGAGATTAATAGTTTTTGGTTCATATACGAGCATAACAAACTTGTATAATTAATTCCTAGCTCTGCAGACGTTTCTTAAGATGATGTTGCTTTAACAAAGGGGTTGGCATAGCATTAGAAGAGAAAATATTTTCTTGCTGGAAATACAATTTCAGAAATATCAAATACTACAAAATTTAAAACTATGACAACCATTCATTGACCTCCAACTAAAAATGTAGAGAAAAAATGGAGAGATTAGCAATTCTACCCATTCCAATAGATACAACTACCCAACAGTTGGACTAAACAGATACATCTATGTCCAACACAATTTTCTAATAACTTCGCCTTGACCAACTCTACAAATAATAAATATCTTAGAAATTTTTAACAAAAAAAATAGTCATGGCATTGCCAGCTTATTCTACCAATAAACCTTTCGGCATTTTACCTGGAAACCAGAAGTCCTTAGTACAAACTGCGGCATTTTACCTGGAAACCAGAAGTCCCTAGTACAAACCGCCATGGTTCCAAGGGTTTGAGAAATGGATTGTTGAAATATTTTTAATGTTCATTAAACTACTTCTTCATAACACAAAATAGGGATGGAATGGAGCAGCAGTGGGGGCTGGGAATTGAGGATCAGAATTAGAGTTACAGAAATGTAGTGAAAGGTTTTAAATACTAAAAATACTTTGCTCCTTCATATATAATTTTTTATTTGTAAAATATTTCTCATACTAATTAAATTTTAATTCATTTTTGTGGTTTACTCTTTTTTGTGTCTACCTATGTTATTCTCCATATGTTTTATGCAAAGTTGGTAAATCAAAATCAGAGACAAAGTGTTTTCTTTATTGTGTATGCATTTTATCATGTGCTCTATATGAACTCAATTTATCGGAAACAAAGTGAAAACTTGCATTTTGTAGGTAAGATAACCCTGAGCTTGAGAAGTTCTGGTTTCAAAAGAATTCTTGGTTTTGTGTGCATTTTTTTGGAAGTGTTTTACAAGCAAAAATAAGGACTTCGAGGATAATCCTGCACTTTGAGATAACGAAGACATTTTTATATGTTCATATATTATTATAAAATAAACCATAGAAGACATGTTCATATATTGTTATTGTACCAGTATTCTGATAGCAACATATGCAAAACAACATCAACATGCTGCATGAACACACGTGTTGAAAATATAGTTTGATAAATTGGTTCTATGGAGTGAGATAATTATTTTTTATGGATTTATTCATTGCTTACTAATGATTTTCTAAAAAAAAACAATAACCCATCAGTGTAATTATTAAAAGTTCTCTCAAATAAGTTTCACAGGTGTAGTAATCCATCTACCAATAATTGAAAATGTGTTCTGTGATTTATATGTAATAAATAAATTTATACTTATTTTAATTTTGAATTTATTAAATATCAAGTAATGATCATATCTATTTTTAGAGAGTTATTTTTCTTTAAAACTTGAAATATTAAATATTAAGACGAATTTTAAACTTGTGTTAATTCAATTTTGTTTTAATGTTATTATTATATGATGATAATGATGATGATGATGATGATGATGAAAACGCCCACGACAACCATCCATTTATGCAATTTTTTGGTTTCTCCCATCTTAATAAAATTGTAATGTCCCCATTTAAATAATTGCATAGCTGGACAATTCCATCACCCTACTAGTTCCTAGGTTGGATGGATACATTTGGAATTTTAATAAGGGAGCTAATAAATGATGTTCATACATTATAATGGGACAAATATTTAATAATTTATCTTAATAAATAAATACAAGAGAAAATTGAAGTGGCAATGGAGCATGGAGACACATGGAGACTATGAGGCCCACACAAGCAAGAAATTTTGTGCCACATGGCATCCTCCTCTTGCAATTTTGAATCCATGGAAAGTATAAAGGTTCTTGGATGCATTATAAGGCTAATACACTTGGTCATATGCATCATAGGTTGAATTGTGGAGGAAATGTAACTTACATGGGAAAGGAAGAGTCATTTTGGAGCTAGTGAGACACTTGGACTAGATTCCCTAGCTCTATGACAACAATGATGAAGATNCAAGTAAGATCTTAAGGCTGACATCTGACATGTCAGGTTGAAATAGATCATCCAATAGATATTTCATGTGAGTTGAGGAAGCTCAATGGGCTCCAAATCGAATTTGGGGAAGGTGGAAGGCTAGGAAAGGGAGGACACATGGAAAATCATGAGCACACACCCAAATTGGAATTGGTTTGAGTTTGTGGATGGATTGGGAACCTTAGAAGGCTAATGAATATTTATAAAATATAGGAAGAAACCAAGAGAATGTCTTTTTATCATTTGATAAATTGTCATTCTTGAATTTTGAGAGCTCACAGATGACTAAGTTTTCTTGCCTTAGCCATTTTCGAGGATGAAAGACTCCCATCAAAGTTGGTGTTTGGAAAGGACACTCAGATATTTCATGGATATTTAATGGATTCTTATTTTTAGGTGTAAGCTATAGGGAATAATGTGTATTCTTCTATTGCAGCACTTTCTCTCCACCATTTCCAGTTTTCTTTGCATATTCATGCTCATGGAGGGATTGTGCCTTGGGTGAGCTCATGTACTCTTTGGGAGAGATATTCCTGATATATTTATGATTTTAATCCATTAAATATTCTATGTTATTCATTCTCATAAATTTTCAAATCGAAATACCCAAGAGTTGTAAGTCAAAATGACTTTTAATGAGCAAACAATGACCATTTCCACTCTATTTTGATATATGCCATGGTAATGCTTATTATTTCGAATGTAGGAATGTATATATGATAAATGTATGATTAATGGGATTTAATTAATGTGTATTTCAAGTCTCATTTTAAATACATAAGCATTGGAATCCATTTTACTCATTTTTATTGCATTGGGAGAAGATTTGGTGCATTTTCACCACGGGTCGAAATTGTGATTTGGGATTTGTTTTGGAAAGAGTCATAACAGCATGTATAAACTGAAACATGATGCATATGAGACCTCAAAAATGTCTCTTACACATCCCATACTTAATTTTATAAATTCTAGTGACTTTGGGACCATTCGAGAAGCCATTTCCGGCAATTTCCCAGGGGGAATTGGAGCCTCAATTTGCTAGTAAAGACTCCTACTTTGAAAAAAACACTAAAAACGTTTTTAGAAGTAATTGGGGGGTCATAAAAAACCATGAAAATCATATTTAAGTTATAGTATCATTCATGTACCTTTTAAGAAAATTTGGGAGCATTTGGGTTAATTTGGAGGTCTAGACATCAAAACTAGTTAAGGTCAAAATTGGGGAAAAAGTGAAAAAAGTGGCCCTTTAATAAAATTTCAATAAGGGACATTACAAAAATTCACAAGAAATTAATTAATTTTTTTAAAATTTTTTATTTATAATTGAAAATTTTGAAGTTAAACTTTCCTAGTTCTCTTTGATTTCCACGAGTTTATAAGTTATTAAGATTAGTGGTGTTACAAATATTGCGAAATTATAATTAATGTGAGCATAAGCAATGCATTTTACAATAAAGTGTTTTTCATTAAAGTAATTAATTTTCTTGGATTTTATGATGATAGCATTTGTATTACATTATAATTAGTAGCATATTTAATATATGAGATAATATTTTAAACATGTAAGCATTTCCTATATATAGGTGATGTTTAGGAAGAGTGTTTTTAATCTATGCATTTTTAAGGAGGCATGCAGTGGAACATCAAATTTGTTCAAGCCTTTGTGTTTATATGATTATTCCTTAATTATAAATATCATTTGATTATGTTTTTGTGACCCTTGCACAAGACCGATTGCAAAATTTTGGATGAGAAGTGCATAGCAATTGAATTTATAGGTTTGCATCGATATAGTGCATATGTCTATGTCTTACTTGTATTCACAGAGGTATGCCATTTTAATTTTTAAAAATGGCCTATGAAATATATTTGAACAAGTTCTCCTTTAGCTTATGGTGTCCCCAATGGGTCATTTGTATATGAATATACCCTTAACTTTGCATCCTCCCAAGGTAGTAGAAATTTATCGCATTTCCTTAATACTATTTTCTATGATAAGATGTCCATGGCATATGTGAAGATATCTTTTTTGTCTCATGAATTTGAATACTTGTGAACCTTTCACAATTGTAATGATATATGGACTTTAATATCCACGTAAGAGGATGATAATTTTTGAGCAAGCTAAGAATAGATCTTATAAATGACCATGTTTGTCCCATTATGTGGGATTGAAAAAAGTGGAAAATTTGCAAGGTCAGGTGCATGAAGATGGTGTCCTAAAAAGTGGTAATATGGTCACCAAGAACATACTCATGCACAAACATGCACACACTAATTTAAGAGCGTCTCTGCATTGTTGCTTCAGGCATTCTTGAACCACCAATAAGTATTCCATGTCACCTTGGTAGGAGTGCACGTGTTATTAGAGTGCACGTTAATAACATGTGTGTGCTCCTGGGTGATTCCATGAAGGTGGGTAACACGTTTTGGCCAAATTTGGTGATAAAAACCTAATTTTTTACTCATGTGCTAGATAGAAGCCTTCGAAACACATATATGCCATGTGAATTTTGTGAATGTGATATTTTTCATTTAATGAAATGTGTGACCTTAAAAATTTGAAGAAGTTAATAAGTGTCTCATGTCCCACCCCAATAATTCAATCTTACATTAATAATTTAAAATATATATATATGAGCATTATCTACACAAAATGCACTATGGTATGCATATTTTTTTGTTAATTTATTTCGCAATATATAATTATTTATTATTTTTCGAAAGTGACCACATCTGATTTCAACATCATTTTATACACATGTGTTTCCATCCCAGCTTCTTTTTCACTGTTTTCAAAAATTGAAAAACCAAAGATACCCTTTTGAAGAGGACACGTCGATGTGTGGGTTGTGCATTTTAAAGAAATTTTTGGATGTGTATTTTTTAGCCTGCAAATTTTTCTTTGACTTGCTTCGAAGTTGTTGTCAGGTTTTCTAAGTGTATTCTTTAGAACTAATTAAAAAAAGAAACCATATGAATGCCAAACCCATGCATGATACCTCAATGGACAGAGGATTCAATGATGAATCTATCGGTATGAACTCCGCCCAGTTATGTGCCATGAATGGAAGGGTTTACACCCCTAGAAGACACAGAGAAAATTTGATTTTCCTATAAGAGGGCTAATTCTCTATTTTTCAGGCCCTCAATCAAGGTTTGGAGCTCAATGGAGGTATTTAAATCCCTCGATAGAGGTTTTAACAAAAGCTCAATTGAGGGTCTAATAATCCCTTGATTGAGCTACTGTTAAACACTCGAAAACAATGCTTTGTACATGACTACTAAGGTTTTATATGCATGCTCACCATGTTTATATTCAGTACAAAAAATTGAGTTAAATCCTAGCACCATGTTTCTCAACATCTTGTGGACACTAACAACCATAATCCCTATCTAGAATATTATTCCCATGCAGGACAGTTTAGAAATTGGATTCAAGGACCCACCTAAGAGAATGGAGGTAAGGAACTTCAACATAATTTAATTCCTATGAGCAATATATCCAATGTGTATACAATTGATTGAACCTAATGTTTTCCTGCACCTAAATATAGATTCAGACAAATCCTTTTATTTATCAAGGAATACCTCATCTAAACAATGTTTTCAAGCTACTAATGAAAATTTTGGGCATGGAGAATCAACTCGATGAGGTGATGGAGGTTATCCTAGTTTCGATCAATAGTTTCAAGGCAACACATCTTGGTTTCCATTAACACGATTGGAAAGAGCATCTCTAATGTAGTTATTAGATAATAGAATATGTGTCCCTTTGAACCCAAAACTATCCTACAGTTTTGATAAGATGCATATTATCTTTTGAAAGGACATCTAGTATGCATTTTCATAAGAACAAAAATGATGATGATGATGCTTAAATTTGCATGTAGAACTAGAGATTTAAGATTTTTTGCTTCATATACGAGCATAACAAACTTGTGGAATTAATTCCTAGCTCTGCAGGTGTTTCTTAAGATTATGTTGCTTTAACACAGGGGTTGGCATAGCATTAGAAGAGAAAATATTTTCTTGCTGGAAATACAATTTCAGAAGTATCAAATACTACAAAATTTAAAACTACGACAGCCATTCATTGACCTCCAACTAAATATGTAGAGAAAAAATGCAGAGATACATACATGTTTTCTTTCCATTTCTACCCGTTCCATAGATACAACTATTTCCAACACAATTTTCCAACAACTTCGCCTTGACCAACTCTACAAATAATAAATCTCTTAGAAACTTTTAACCAAAAAAACAGTCATGGCATTTCCATCTTATTCTACCTATAAACCTTTTGGCATTTTACCTAGAAACTAGAAGTCCCTAGTACAAACCGCCATGGGGACAAGGGTTTGACAAATAGATTGTTGAAATCTTTTTAATGTTCATTAAACTACTTCTTCATAACACAAAATAGGGATGGAATGGAGCAGTAGTGGGGGGTGGGAATCGAAGATCAGAATTAGAGTTACAGAAATGTAGTGAAAGGTTTTAAATACTAAAAATACTTTGCTCCTTCGTATATAATTTTTAATTTAAAAAAAATACAATTATGTGATATGACTCTGAAAACACTAATTTTTATCTTAATCGTCGTGTTCTATTCTTCCCTGGGATTTGGCCTTCAAATATTTGTCCTGAATATCTATATCGTAGGTGGATCATAGTCCTGAGAATCCAGGTCAAGTGGACACAAATCACCTAAGTTCAGCTCATCAACTAAATTGCATGCATCATTGCTCTCCTTGGTTCAATGCAAAAAGAAACATATCACTTCAGTTGACCCCCAAGGCGGTTCCCTCTATTTTTTTCTTAGCTATATGTTTTCTTGTAATAGAAAATTTCTGTAACTTGTAAGACTAGAGGGAATCTCCTTGGGGATCAACTGAAGTGATATGTTTCTTTATTGCATTGAACCAAGGAGAGCCATGATGCATGCAATTGAGTTGATGAGTTGAACTTAGGTGAGTTGTGTCCACTCAATCTGGCTTCTTAGGACTACGATCTACCTACGATATAAATCTTCAGGACATATATTAAAATCCAAGAGCCTAGAGAGGAATAGAACATGACGATTAAGATAAAAATTAGTGTTAAATTCAGAGTCATATCACATAACTGTAATTTTTCAAAATGAAAAATTATATACCAATGAGAAAAGTATTTTTAGTATTTAAAACCTTTCACTATATTTCTGTAACTCTAATTCTGATCCTCAATTCCCCCCCCCCCCCCCCCCCCCCCCCCCCCCCCCC
>LPNX010119853.1:140563-162092 GCA_001517045.1 Pseudotsuga menziesii
CAAACCCTTGGCCCCATGGCGGGTTATACCAGGGACTTCTAGTAATAGGCCATTACGAATGTTATAATCAAATAATTATGAATCAACAAGTTAAGTACCTTTAGAAAGATGAAAATGTGAGCATGAAAAAAAATATGACCTCATTTACTTGGGTTATATCAATGCCTATTGTTTACTCTTCAAAATTGTTATTGTGCCACACATTTGCAGTAAATTATTGAATGACATTAGAATTTACATCAATAACACAAGACTAATTGTTTTGGTGTTTCATAATGCTATGAGTGGAGGCAAATAAATAAAGGAAAATTTGTCATGGCGACCGTGGGATCTATAAAACAAAAAAGTATGGAAACTAAACATGATACTAATTCTCATTTTGACAAGAATTGAAAATGTTCAATGACATGATTTCAAATGGGGATTCAAAATACAAGGTGTCCAGGCATCTTTTGGAAGACTTCATTAAATGAAACTTTACATGATGCATATGGAAATACAATGTCAAGATCAAGCTATGAGTTTGATCAAGGTCTCTAAAACCATCGATCAAGCTTTTACATGTGTTTTTAAATACCTTTATTGAATATTTATGTGCGGTTAGAGAAAAGCTTGATCGAGCTAGCATCTCAAAAGATCTTTTCAAAACTTTAACTAAAAAAATATTCGAGTGCCCATATTCATGTGTGCACACGAATATGGACACCCAAAAATTTCTTTAATCAAAGTTTTTAAAATCTCGTATTGTTCATGGGAACAAGGTCTTCGAATTCAATTAAAATCAAACATAGAATTTATATGATAATAAAATTTAATAAAACATAATTTCAACTAGAAGAATGATACTTGTGGGTAATAGTACATACTTTGAATAAGAAACAAGTAAAAACATTATTACTGCCACTTCCTCTAGATTTTATGTGTAAATATTAGTCGTGGAGTAATTGGAGTTATAGATGTGATCAATCATATCTATACTCCAATTACTCTACGACCCATATCTACAAATGAATATAAATTACTCATATCTTTCACTAAATTTCTATGCAAAAAACGCATCAAATTAAATCATGGGTTTGTTGCCTATTTATAGTAACGATTAGAGATGCCCGATAGAGCTATCTTCTTAAACCCTCGATTGAGATTTTCGAGGGTTTAGCAATATCTTGATCGATGGTTTAAGAAAACCTCGATCGAGCATTTTTTAAACCCTCGATCAAGGTGTTAAGACCTCGATCGAGGGTTTAGGAAAATCTCTATCAAGGTACGTTATTTTTGTTTTTACCGAAATTGCCTTGCCAAAAATTGTAACCCACCTCCATGGATGAACCCTCCTATGTATATGAATATTTTTAAACACAGCAGCTGCTATATTTTTCCCATAGACCATGCCACATTTTTAGTGGTGATTAATCACACTACATGCAACCAAATTGAGTGCCAACATAGCTAACCAATGACAAAAAATATTTCCACCTCAACAACATTGGATTCTAGGTAGGATTCAATCCTTTTTTGTTTTACAATTTTGTATTTTGTTTTAAAATAAAATAAAAATATAAACCCCAACCGAATTTTTTTATTAAATTGAAGCAATATTGTCTACAATGAATCCATAATATAGTTCAAATCTAAATCATGAGGATAACCCAAAATTGAACCCTAAAGATAACCGAAACAGGAATTGTGAACCACCAAACATTGACATGAAATCAATATAAAATTGAGAACCCTTAGAACTCTTTGTAATGAATTGCAAAATACTAGAGTTCCCACTCGATTGTCACTAGCTACTTCGTTAGAGGAAATCATATCTTCAAATGCAAATGCCCAAGGACAACTATCCAATATCTCCAATTATTGGGCTAGAATGTTGGAATGCTATAGGATTGGCCTATGTAAAGAGCATGTTAAAGACCTCAAGATATCCAAACACCAATTGATGATTGTTGCAGGTTTTTTTTGAGTAATTCTTCACTATTTTGGAAAGTTTTTGTGCCCAACAATCACGGAAATAAATAATCAATGATTTGAGATAGTTCTAGGCAATTTTTTGGGTGACCAACAATCCTCAAACATCCATATTTCACTCCTAATAGCTATTAGGGGCATGAATTGCAGTAGTAAACCTCCATTCCCATGCATTCTATGGACAATAACAACAACAACAAGCATCATCAACCAATTATGGGAAATTTTGGGCCATATTTATGACCTCAAACAGTAATCTACATCAATAAATCATACCAACAATAGTATATCAGAAAATATGTGGGCTTTGATGAAGTTTTAAGTGGCATTTAGCGCATGAAACATCCCCAAAAAGTGGCATTTAGCGAAACATTGATGAAATTTTGACGTATATATTAACTATGGGATAGACATTTGTATTAAATGACATTGAATACTAGACAATATCTCTTAAAGATGGAAGTCAATATTAAAAGACTTGGAAGTTTCTCTGCGTATTAAATTGCTTATACACTTACAAAATGAGGAGTCGTTTGAGTACAAATGTAGGGTATTTGCATTGGTTAGGGTCTTAATTGAAAGCATTGAGAGTATGTAAGAGGAATGAACATGGTAGGATCGTAAAAGATATCGTAGGTAACCAGTGACTACGAAGCCACTCTTTATTTTACTATTAGACCCTACATTTACACATATTCATAAAGGGTTTCAATCAATACCCACTTTCAACACTTTTCAATCTCATTTAAACGTCATTTAAGCTGCCATTAAATGCTTATTTCTACTTGGCGTGAGCTACCGAGGGTCTGTTATAAGTGCCCAATAAAATTTCAACTACTTTCAGTTAATCCATGAGAGTTTCTCTTATCTTCCCTCCAGAAATTGTAGTCGGGATTTTATTGATAGCTTGGATTTTCCAGATTTTACTACACCTTGTCAAGTTTTACCTATATTAGATATTAAGGGATAGTAAATTATGTCATATCACCACCCATACCGGTCATGTTGTACATCAATTCTATGAATTCCAACTTTCTTTTTAACTCCAACAATTTATTATGATTGTTGATACACAGGAAAAATAAAAATCAAGAATTGTTCTACATGAATCCATGCAGAGGGGTGCGTGTATATGTTTTCCATGTTAATGAGTTGTTCCAGTTTTAATTGTTGGAGAAAACTTTGTTGGAAGCAACAATTATGAACAAATTTCACAATTAAATTCTCAAATTTAAACTAAACAAGAAACACATAATCTTGTGTTTCAATGGATATACTAGGGTTTAAAGGAAAACAATGATGCAGGAGCACCAAGTCAAAGTTCTATGTTTGATTAATAAGCAGTCAATGCAATTTTTTCTACTTCCACGTATTTTTTCTAGAAGATAGGGTTAGTTGTTGATTCTTGCAATATGTTTTATAGATAGGGATTGTTTGAATGTAATGAGGACAAATTTCCACAGATGCCCTCGAATATTGTAAGAGGTTGATCAAGGATAGGTTACTTACAGATTTACTTTCTTAGGAGTTCAGATCCTCCTGTTGCGGGTCTGACAGGTTTGATAGAGTTCTATATTAAGAATAAAAAAAGAGATAGAGATGAGTAGACGTGTGGAAGAGTGAGCGAGTGAGAGGTAGAGTGTATGTAACCGTGGTTAATTAAATGATAAACATAGTATTTAATACTTTGCACATATGTGACTATTTAATGTCTTCTTTTCAATAATCAAATGTATGCTTATTTATTTGTATGGATGAATATTTAGAAATGTTGAAATGATTCCCAAAAGTGGAGATGTGTACAATTGCATGGAAGATTGATGCTCATGAATCAATTTGACTATTACAGTCTAAATTGGAGTCTGCGAATTTCAGCAGATCGACAGTTTTAGATGAATCCCACAAAAGAAAAGTGAAGATTCACATTGTTAAGGTGAGATCCGAATCTAAACTTAGATCGAAGGTCAGAAAGGAGCCCGCAAGAAATCGACAGCTCAGAATAATTGCAGAAAAGGAAGTTGGGGAGGAAAATTGTGGAAGTCCATTTTGGAAAAGTGGGAAGGTGTATCCATAATCCACAATTGCGTAAGGGTCTTGTAGAAAGAAAATTAAGGAAGAAATCAATTGTGGAGATTGAGCTGTGGGACCAGGCTTGCAGAAATTTGATTGTGGGAGAACCCAAGCTTGTGGAAAGTTGGTTGCGGGAGAAGAGTTGTGGAATCCTAATTGTGGAAGGAGATTTCAATCAACATTTTAGTTTGAAGAAGAGGACTTTAGGTCTTCTAGATTTCACCTGCCATCAGTTTTGGTATTAGAGAGTGGTTAAATATGTCACCAAGAAAAGGATGAATACGTGGATTCCCTGTAGGATGTGGTTGAGGAAGACAAGCTGCGGAGACATACATACAAAGGAAATCAAGATAGGATGGAAGCTATGGAGAGAAAAGACTCAGAGAATACAGACATCAGTGATGAAGAAGAATCCTTTGAAGATGAGCGAGAGGAGGTTGTTGAAGAAGAAAAAGTATTGAAGATGTTGATGAAGGCTACTAACAAACGCAGAGTTGAAGTCCCCATGTATGAAGGTAAACTTAATGTTGAAGACCTCATGGACTGGATCAATGCTTTAAACAAGTATTTTGACTTTGAAGAAATTGAAGATAAAAAGAAGGTGAGATATGTAGCGACCAGACAGAAAGGGAATGCAACTATATCGTGGTATGAACTTCACATCTACAAAGAAAGAAGAAGTAACACCAAAATAAAATCTTTGGATAAAATGTTATATAAAATTAAAAGTCAATTTATGCCTAAGGATTATCAGTTGACTCTCATTAGAAAACTACAAATATTATCAAAAGGGTATGATTGTTAAATAATATATAGAATAATTCTTTAAGGTGAGTATTAGAGCTGGACAAACACAAGAGGACATAGAAAGACTAGCTAGATATATAAATGGAATGAGATATGAGATACAAGATGATATCAGCTTGTTGAATATGAAAATTGTTGAAGATGCTTATCAGGCAGCCTCAAGGGTAGAAGAAAAGCTACTAAGAAAACATAACCAAAAGAGCAGAGGGAGAAATACAGCAAGAGGGAAAGGATTTCCAAATATAGGAGGTGGGACTCCTAAAGATGAGGCAGAAGGTTCTAGTAGCTAGGTAACCCAAAGAGGAGGATTCAAAGGAGGCAAAGGAAGAGGCATAAATAGAGAAGTGAAATGTTATACATGTGGAGAAATTGGACACATGTCATGGGAGTGCCCAAGGAATAAATTGCAGCTCAGAGGAATGCAAACATTGTTGAGGCTCATGAGGATTCCAGTGAAGAAGCAGAGGTGAATAATCCTCTTGAGGAAGGACAATCTCATATGCTGAAGAGATTTTTAGTAAAGACATAAAAGAAAGTGCATGAACCAACCCAGAGAAAGAGTTTGTTCAGAACTAAATGCAAGTCACAAGGGAAGTGTTGTAAGATGGTTATTGACAAGGGTAGTATAAATAATTTGGTCTCAACTGAGATGTTAGAGAAACTTGGATTCAAGAGGATGAAACATCCCACTCCTTACAAAGTGTCCTGGTTGCAAAAAAGACATAAGCTCTTCATAAATGAGCAGTGCAATGTGGAGTTTCAAATTGGTACTTATAAAGATGTGTTGTTATGTGATATAATGCATATGGATGTATGCCATATAATCTTAGGGAGGCCATGGAAATATGACAGAAAATTTGTTCATGATGCAAGAAAGAAAACTTATTCTCTGTAAAACGATGGAAGAAGACATACATTGTCACCATTGGAGGATAAAGCAGTTCAAGAAGGTTCAGGGTAGATTATTTTGCTGATGACTGGGAAAGAACTATTAAAAGAAGTCAAGAAGGAGGACGAGATACATTTTTCCCTTGTTGGCAAACCAAAGGTAATATTAACTTCTACAAATTTAGCTTGTTTTCCTACTGAAGTTAGATTCTTGCTTGATGAGTATGTTGGTATTATTGTGGATGAGTTACCAAATGTTTTACCTCCTGTGAGAAGTATTAGTCATCACATTGACTTTAACCTGGTGCAAGTTTACCTAATAAGGAAGCCTACAGACTAACTCCTCAAGAAAATGAAGAGATCAAACAACGGGTACAGGAGTTGTTAGATAAAGGTTTGGTGAAATAAAGTTTGGGTCCTTTTGTAGTACCCATTGTTCTTAGCCCAAAGAAGGACAATGGATGGCAAATGTGCATTGACTCAAGAGTAATTAATAAGATCACTATCAGGTACATATTTCCTTTACCCCTCATTGATGATTTGATGGATTGTTTGAGTGGTTCAAAGTATTTTTCAAAGATAGATTTGAAAAGTGGTTATCATCAAATAAGAATAAGAGAAAGGGACGAATGGAAGACTGCATTCAAGACTAATAATGGACTATATGAATGGTTAGTAATGGCATTTGGGCTTACTAATGCACCTAGTAATTTTATGAGATTGATGAATGAGGTCTTGAAATAATACACTGGAAAATTTGTGGTAGTGTATCTGGATGATATTCTGATTTTCGGTCAGAATAAACTTTGAACATTTGAAACATCTTAAATTGGTGTTTGAAACCCACGGGGGATTCACCTTCTTGAGCAATATCTTATCACACTCATTCATAAAGGGGGGGTTTTTAATTATGAAAAATAAGGTCAATATATTGTAGGTATTAGGGGAGAGGAGTAGGGTATGGGGGGTTTATAGTTATTGGGGGGTAAAAAAGGGATTTCTATTAAAAATAAGGAATATATCGTAAAAATAGGGTTTTTAAAATTGGGAATATGTATTGGCAGGGGGGATCAAGAAAAGGATTTTTGTAGGTAATTATTAATATCTAGTGAAATTAGGGGTATTCTTTAATATCTTGTGAACAAAGGAGCTATGACATGGTTTCATTGACTGAAGAACCTGTGTGGAAACCTTGAAAAAGGAGACGCTACTGGTAAATCTAAAAAAGTGTAGTTTACTCAAGAAAGAGTTGATTTATTTGGGATTCCTGGTTTCAGAAAAAGGGTTGAAGATGGATCGAGATAAGGTGCAAGCAATTTTAAGTAGGACATTTCAAGAAGTGTGTATGAGGTAAGGAGTTTTCATGGTATTGCAATTTTTTATAGAAAATTCATTATTAATTTTAGTCAAATTTGTGCACCTATAATAGACATCTTCAGGGTAAGTAGACAACCTTTCAAGTGGACAGAAGTAGCTAACATAAATTTCAAATTGTTGAAGAAGAAGATCACTGAGAAGCCTATTCTGGATTTACCAAGTTTTGATAAGGTTTTTCAAGTAGAGACAAATGCTAATGGGACAACAATAGGGGTTGTTCTGCGTCAAGAAGAGAGACCAGTAGCATACTTCAGTCAAAAGTTAAATGAGGAAAAATAAAAGTATTCCTCATATGACAAAGAGTTATATGTTGTTGTACAAGCTCTCAAGAAATGGAGACATTACTTAATGCGCAAAGAGTTTGTGTTATATTATGATAATCATGCTTTGCAATTTATAAATAGTCAACCTAAATTGAATAAAAAACATGCTAAGTGGGTGGAATATTTGCAGAACTTTACCTTTGTGATCAAGCATACAAGTGGAAAATCTAATAAAGTTGTTGATGCTTTAAGTAGAGTAAATTTGATCTTGCAGGGAAGTAAGGTTAGTACTTTGGGATTTGAAAGTTTAGTTAATATGTATAAAGAAGATGTGGATTTCAAAGATGTATATGAGCCTGTGAGAATCTAGTTACCCATAATATAAGCCAATGGTTAGACTACATGTTACAAAAAGGATTATTGTTCAGAAATAGTAAGTTATGTATTACCAATTGTTCTATGAGAGAAAATTCGATACAGGAGAAACACAGTGGAGGTTTATCAGGTGATTTTGAGAAGGATAAAACATTTGCTCAGGTGAGTAATTTTTATTTTTGGCCAAGAATGCAGAATGATGTAAAGAATCTTGTTGAAAAATGCAGGATATGTCAACATGCCAAAGGGAGAAGACAAAATACTGGACTATATCAACCCCTACCTATTCCAACTAGGCCTTGGGATTCCATCTGTATGAATTTTGGTTTGGGATTTCCTTGAACTCAAATGGGAAATGATTATATTTATGTAGTAGTGGATAGGTTTTCAAAAATTGATCATTTTATTGCTTGTAATAAAACCAATGATCCAACACACATTGCTGATTTATTCTTTCCAGAAATTGTAAAGTTGCATGGTTTACCTTTAAGTATTGTGTCTGACATGGATAATAAATTTGTTGGTCATCTTTGGAGAACTTTGTGGAAGAATTTGGCACCCAATCTTAGTTTTAGCTCCGCTTATCATCCTCATACTGATGGTCAGACTAAAGTGGTGAACATAAGCTCGGGAAATATACTGAGAAGTCTTGTTTATGAAAATCCAAAACAATGGGATTTAGCTCTTGCTCAAGCTGAGTTTGCTTCCAATGATTCACCTAACAGGAGTACAGGTATGAGTCATTTTCATATTATATAGGGAATGCACCCGAGGGGAGTATATGAACTTAAAATTTTGGGAGGACATGATAAGAGAAGTGCAGATGGTGAATATTTTGCATCTAGCATGCATGAGCTACAAGAAAATATTAAGAAGAAATTGCAGGAAAGTGCTGGAAAATATAAACATAGATCATATACGAAAATAAAGGAAGTTAATTTTTAGGTTGGAGATTTAGTAATGACCTACCTTAGGAAAAAAAGGTTTCCTAAGGGAACCTACAATAAATTGAAGCTCAAGAAGATTGGACCCTGTAAAATTTTGTAGAAGTTTTCTACAAATGCATATGAAATAGAGCTTCCTTCAAATCTTCAAATTTCTCTGATTTTTAATGTTTCAAATATATATCCTTTTAAATATTCAAGTTTTCAGATACAAGAAATGATTTTAGGAGAAGATGGTTCACTTATAGATTGGAAAGGATGGTTACCTCAAAAGGATAGCCACAGATTGAAGCTATACTTGAGAAAAGGGTTTCAAGGAACACCACGAACAAAGAATATTTTCAGTATTTGGTCAAATGGAAAGATCAGCCATCTGAAGATGCAACATAGATGATGAAACAAAATATTTCCAAGTATAATGTGAACCCTGAAGACTTATTGAACAATTTATCTTCTTCCTCCAAAGTATGATGGTGGAGCACCAAGTGAAAGTTCCGCGTTTGTTGAATAAGAAGTCAATGCATTTTTTTATTCTTCCATGTAATTTTTCTAGAATATGGGGTTAGTTTTTTATTCTTGTATTCTGTTTTATAGATAGGGATGGTTTTAATGTGATAAGGACAAATTTCCACATATGCCCTCGAATCTTGTAGGAGGTTGCTGGAGGATAGGTTAGCTACAGATTTAATTTCTTAGGAGTTCAGATCCTCATATTGCAGGCCTGACAAGTCTGATAGAGTTCTATATTAAGAATAGAAAAAGATATAGAAAGGGCTATAAGTGTGGAAGAGTGAGCAAGCGAGAGGTAGAGTGTATGTAATAGTGGTTAATGAAATGAAGAACAAAGTCTTAATACTCTGCACATATGTGACTATCTGATGTCTTCTTTTCAATAATCATGCCTATGCTTATTTCTTTGTGTGGATGAATCTTTATAAATGTTTAAATGATTCTTGAAAGTGGAGATGTGTACAGTTGCATAGACTATTGATCGCTCATGAATCAATTTGACTGTTACAGTCTGAATTGGAGTCTATGAATTTCAACAGATTGACGGTTGTAGATGAATCCCACAAGAGAAAAGTGAATATTCACAATGTTAAGGTGAGATCTGCATTTGATCTTAAATCAAAGGTCAGAAAGGAGCCCACCATAAATCGACGGCTCAGGAGAATTGCAGAAAAGGAAGCTGCATGAGGAAAATTGTGGAATCCCGTTTTGGAAAAGTGGGAGGGCATATCCACAATCCACAATCTGCAATTACGGAAAGGGTCTTGCGAAATACAATTAAGGAAGAACTCAATTGATGATATTGAGTTGTGGGACCAGGCTTGCAGAAATTTGATTGTGGGAGAACCCAAGCTTGTGGAAATTTGGTTGTGAGAGCAAAGTTGCAGAATCTTGCTTGCGGAAGGATATTTCAATAATCATTTCAGTTTGAGGAAGAAGACTTTAGGTCTTCTAGCTTTCACCTTTCTTCAAATGAGAATAGGATAGGGAGAGCAAATCTAAATCGATATAAGCTACAATTTCATGTGAGAATTCTGAAAGTCATTGGTCTAATTGGTCCTATGGGAAAAACAGTTATTTCCCCACCTTGATGGTACACCTTGGTCTTGTGGGTAAGGTAGGTTGTCTTACCACCTTATTGTGACCACTTTGGTTGACTTATGGTCCTTTACCTTCCCATTGGTCCTTTTTAATTTTTATGCTTTGAACCTTTGCACATGGATTTCTAGCAAAACAAATGGTTTCATAGAAAACTGACAGGATTTGAGCAGGAGGATGGGTTCTATTTTGGAAATTTCCTTTCTTTGTTTGAGAAACATGTTTGTATAGGAAAACATTCTCAACTAGTTGGACCAATCAGTTTTTCCAGAAACAATTTGGTTCTAATAACACGGATTTATGCGATGACACTTGCATATTTTGGTAAGAGGTTGAATAAATATTAATTTTTATACTACAATATAATATTAAATATATGTGGAGGGATCCACTTCTAATACATACCTTTTCAAATAATGACCCAAAGGAAAACTTCCAATTGACAACTCCAACACTATTTTTATTTCTACAATCTAATATTATTTGTCTTGAATAGCCACCCTACTTCACAAAGTTTGGCTGCTTCAAAATGCTTGAAAATGGCTTGAAAACAACTTGCAACTCTAACATTAAGGTGCCTTCCCTTTTGGTTGTTCAAATTCCTAAAGTAGTCTGAGACTTGGTGTATTAATGGTTCATTGACAACACTTTTCCTACTTTAAAGATAAATTCCTTTCATTTTTTATCTTATTTATTGCATGTATGAGAGTTGTTCTTATCTTCCCTCCATAAATTGCAGTCAAGATTTTATTGATAGCTTGGATTTGCCATATTTTATTACACCTTATCAATTTTTACCTATATTAGCTATTAAGGGATAGTAAACTATGGCATATCACCACCCATACCTGTCATGTTGTACACCATTCTCCAAATTCCAACTTTCTCTTTAACTCCAACAATTTATTACGATCTCTTATAGAGAGGAAAAATAAAAATCAATAATTGTTCCACATGAATCGATGCAGAGGGATGTGTGTATCTATTTTCCATGTTAATGAATTGTTCTAGTTTTAATTGTTGGAGAAAACTTTGTTGGAAACAAAAATTATGAACAACTTGCACAGTTAAACTCTCAAAATGAAACTAAACATAAAACATCTTCAAGGCCAAGTGATGCAAGACTAACATGACTTGATGCATTTTATACCTCATTTTTTATAATCTGTCTGGCTAATATCTCCCCACATAATGGTGTTCTTCTCCTTTCAATTGTTAATCATTATTATTGGTGGGATACACCTCCTACCCCTTATGTTCTAAGCTCCAACATCCATGGTTCTCCTTCGACGTTATAATAAATAGAAGGACAACCAAAATGAAATTTATGGTGTTATCACATGGAATCAATTTCCCCAATAATCATCTTGGTGATTCAGCACCAACAGTTCATGCATAAAATATGGGATAATCTTATCATTAAGACTTAAAAGTTCATCATTTTACATCAATCGTTCATGAGTGCATTAGCTAAAATTATAAACACATGGTGGCCGACCTTCATTCTTAGGGTTAAAGATTGGAAAATTTTTTTGGCTGAGGTCTTTAGAGTAGTGTTCTTCAAGGAACAATTCACATTCATAACAGTGCATATTTTTTTAGTTCAGAAGGTTCCACATGCTTGCATCACATGAAATATCTGATGCATGCATGATAGGGTGAGATCTCCAAAGGGTACTTATAGTTTTTCTAAGACTTTATTTTATAGGTAATTTTCTATTTTTTAAATGTCCATATTTTCGAAAAATTATCATACTTTTTAAGTTTGGATACCCTTTATCGCGATGTGCTTATGCACCAATTTTGGTGACAATTGGAGAATATGAAAAAATAGGGTTTCTTCTTTTTTGAGACTCTCATTGTATATATCCTTCCACTTTTTGCATATTTGTTTGTAAATATGTTTATGTGAATATAAGTAGTATTGTTCAAAACAAAGCAAAAAATTACATGAAGTTTTAAGTTCTATAGTCTGGGTATATACTATTTAATGATGTTATTATATATACATAACAACATGATTACTTCTTAGTGTTAGCTTTGTTTAGTTTGTCGCCCTTTATTTTTGAGTTGTTATGCTTCTATGAACTATGTTTCACCAACTAGGTTGCAACACCTATTTGTGCTCATAACACAAACAACAATGTTATAAGAAAGACAATTAGTTTCCATCTTAATTCTTCAACTTGTTGATTGAGCCACTCAAATGAATATTCTATGATTTCTTTGTGACATAGCTTCCTTGTTTTCATTCCAATACCTTTTGAATGATTTCCACTCGCCTTATTTCCTAAATATCCATATAATTAGGCAATACATCATCAAATGCATATCATGTTTTCATAAACGCGTTGACATCTAACATAGGATGTATTTTTAGAAGACTTGAAAATACATCAATGAATCCATTTCACTTATGATTCAGTAAAACCTTAAGGGGATTACAATATCCTGGATAAAGCTTCAAATGATTTACTACAATACTGAGGAAATACACTCGAATTCCAAGGCCTAACGCCAAGATATTGGATAAATATTCAAACCTTTTAATAAAGTTGTCATTTAGTGCTATTTTTGCTCTTTTTTGTAGTTATATTAGTACACACACACACATTAATTGCAATGGTATTATACTTAGTTTTAATTTGGTATGAGGTAAAATTAAAAATATATAATAAATATGCATAATGGTATGAAATTAATACTAACATCTAATATTGAATTTTTTTTCAGATCACAACAATTGATGACTCTATAGACAATGATCCAAATTATGTTGAGCCTGCATTGGATATAGAAGGAGAAGAAGAAGATGATGATGATGGTGATGATGATGTTGAGGTTGATCAAGATGAAAAGTTTGATGATCATGAACATGATCTGGATGATGATGTTGGTGGTGCTAGTTATCTATTGATGTTATGCATGAACATTATACATTTTGGATTATATTTACATATATTATTATTTACATATAACTATGATACATTTATAACTTTGACTTTTATATATATAGAGAGAGAGAGAGAGATCATACTATTAGGATATTTAAACACTTAGGAGTTAGTTAAGATCAACTTGTATAATATATCCGTTAGGTAAAAGTCTATTTCTTTAGTATGCATTAGTATGCATTTGTAAATATTCTAATCCAACGGTCACGATATGTTCTAGATATAGAGTGATCTGACGGTTCAACTTCTCTTAGATCATACCTACCATTGATCCGTGGCTTAACACCTGATTGGTCCATGATCTCTATTTAAAGAGCATGAAGGGTCCTTGGCTAGTTGATCAATTATGAGAAGCTCATGTAACTTTCTTTCTTTTACATAATAAATTGCTCCAAGTAGCTATTTGGCTGGGGCCGTGGACTGTTTCCCTCTCGAGGGTTTTAACCACGTGACAAACATCGGTGTGTTGATCTGTGCTCTATTTGTGTGAAGCAGTTGTTCAAGGTGTCCGTTCTTTTGGGAGTACCCTGTGTACCCGAACATGGTATCAGCGTGTTTATGAAGAGCCGCTTTTGGTTTTGATCAAGATCTGGAACCGGTGTTGCCGAAATTTTGAAAGGGTTTATGGTTTTGGATTTTTTGTACATTTGTGGCCTATGGGAGCTATTCCATTGTGTCCAGGGTGTGATTTCCATTGGGAAATAGTTTTCATTTCATCGAAAATTGTTTCTGTTTGTTCCAGAAACACCCATTTCGGCAAATCTGAAGGTATAATGTTACAGTGACAGATTTGCTTAATTTTTTTTAAATCTCTCATATTTTATCAGTTTTATTATTAGATCTTTATTGTTTTAGTATCACACTGTTGCCTTCTCTGGCTGCGTATGCTCTTTGCTGTGCAGCTTGTGCGATCGCTACGAATCAGAAACAAAAAGGGAAATTTTTTTTTTCTTGTCTTCTCAGCTACGTATGCTCTTTGTGTGCACCTTGTGCGATCATGACAAATCAGAAATAGCAAGAAAACTTAAAAATGTAGAATTTCCAGATAAGCCAACCAAAATCTAACCCCATTGTGTGGAAAAAGTTTTTTTGTTTTTTGTTTTTCATATTTTTTGTGGTTTGCAGAAAAGAAAGGCAAGCACGGAGAATGAGAGAGAAGAGTAAAAAAAAAAGCCCCCTTCCTCTTTCCATTGTTTTACATACCTTTTAAACTTAGCTCACTTGGTCCAAAGTTTCTTTATTCCTTAAATATTGTAAAAGTGCATCTCACTCAAATAAAATAAAATAAAAAGTGAGTCACTCAAGTCTTTTAATTTATTGCTGCACTATTTAAAGTAATATTATTGTAAAAGTGAACATCACTTATTCTACAAAAGTGATTCACTTGAAAGCAACTTTATTGTAAACTGATTGTCAAAGGTTGATGTTGGGAAGATGGAGGTTCTTTTTTTTAGTTGGTCAAGTTAATATCTGCCATGCCACTACTGGGGAAATCTTCAACATTTTCTTTGATCAAGCATAACTTAATCATCCAGAATCAATTTTTAGTGCCGTTTTTTTTAAACCACATATGTTTTTGAGCTCTTTGCATCTAGACAATTAGTTTCTATTCTTTCAGTCATTATTTTATAGTATGGCCGTCCCTTGTGATATTATGCTTACAAGTTCTAACTATTTCCCATGGAAATCTCGTATGGAGGATGTTCTGCGGAGTAGGGTGCTTTTCAGGATAACCTCGGGGAAAGAAACATAACCCACTGATGATGATAAGAAAATTAAATGGGAAAACAGATGTGATGAAGCTCGTGGATTTATTGGGATGTCAATCTCTATTGATTTGCGATTCCACATATCTGGAATTGATGAACCTAATCAAGGTTGGGAAAAGTTGGAATCTGTGTTTGGTAAACACAATGAAATTTGGGGTCATCAAGTTGAGAATGAGTTGATTTCCTTGAATCCAAATGATTTTTCATGCATTCAATACTATTTATCTAAGTATAAAACTCTTAGACTCTTATGTGCAGAATGCAAGATTAAGAAAGAAGACAAACAATGTATTTATCATATTCTTTCCAAACTTGGACCTACATATTCTGTTTTTGTATCTACATTCCACTCCATGAAAGAATCCTTGACTTCAGTTAGCTATCAAGATCCTAGGCTTGAATCCTTTTGTGATTCCTTAATTAGAGAGCAAGATAAGCTCATTCATCTTGGAATAATTAACAATGCAGATACATCTGGGAAAGCCTTATTGTCCCAACAGAAAGAAAAGTCCAAGCCTCCCAAGAAACAAAAATTTTGCAATAATAAGCCAAACAACAAGGGTCCTAAACCCTCTCAGTCAACTCCTTCTTCAAAAAATTACAAAGGATCCAAGCCAAAAGGAAAGAAGATTGAGCATCATTGCAATTTTTGTGGAAAAGATAATCATAATGAATCAAAGTGTTTCAAGAAGATGGCAGCCTTGGAAGCAGCAATGAAGAAGCACCACATTATCCTAAATTCATCTTCAGAATCTACCTCTCTTGGACATGCACTTTGTGCTTCTGGTTACTCTTATGCTGCATCTTCTTCTTCTACTTCAATTGAATGGCTCATTGATTTTGGAGCATCTTATCATATGGCTAAGGATCAAGCCATCTTTTCTACTATGCATGAATGTAACACCAAACAAATATTTGTTGGTGATGATAGATCTCTAAGTGTTGTAGGATCTGGAACAGTTCCAGTAGAAAATGGTCATTTCAGTGATGTACTGTGTGTTCCAAACATTTTCTGCAATTTGTTATCAGTCTATCAAATTCCTCATTCAGGTGAAGGTAAAACGGTGACGTTTACACTTTACCAAGTTGTAATCAAGGATTTTAAAAATCCTCAAAATGTCCCTTCTACTGGAACTGTTGATGATATTACACGGTTGTACAAAATTAACAACTTTGGGTCATCACATTTTCCTTCAGTTTTTGTTGCTCATAGTGATAACTTGAGAAAACTTTGGCATGAGCGATTTGGTCACTGAAATTATCAATCGTTACAACAACTATGTAAAGACAATATGGTGATTGGTCTTCCGATGGTATCTTGCAAGGATGGTGTTTGTTCCAGTTGTGTACTCGGAAAACATCATCGGGACAGTTTTGACAAACGTGCCTCTTGGCATGCCTCGGTTCCCTTGGAGCTTGTGCATAGTGACTTGTGTGGCCCTCTTCCATCTGCATCATTTTTTGGTTTCAAATATTTCTTAACTTTCATTGATGACTACTCCATACGCACTTGGGTTTACTTCCTAAAACTTAAGAGCGAAGTATTTAACATGTTCTTGGCTTACAAGACCCTTGTTGAAAAACAATCTAGTCATCAAATTATTAAGTTAAGATCTGACAATGGACCAGAATATGTTAACAACAAGTTCACTACTTTCTGCACTGAACAAGGAATCCAACAACAACACACGGTTCCATATACACAACAACAAAATGGTGTAGCTGAACGGAAGAACCGCACTTTAAAAGAAATGGCTAATTGTATGATCCAATCCAAGGGACTAAGTCTTCAATATTGGGCTGAGGCCATAAATTGTGAAAATTACATAGTTAATCGTACACCCACTAAAATTTTACAAAGTATAACACTGGAAGAAGCATGGAGTAAAATTAAACCAGGTGTAAGTCACTCTCATGTATTTGGTTGTGAAGCATGGGCTCACATTCCGGATGAAAAACAGAAAGCATTGTAGCCTAAAAGTGAAAAGTGCATATTTGTTGGATATTCTGAAGATGTAAAAGGTTATAAAATTCTTCAACCATATTCTCATGATATTCGCATTAGAAGAGATGTTAAATTTGATGAAAATCTCTTGGCCTGTGAGACTAACTTGGCGGGTGTGCCATCTTTGGCCTGCGAGCCTGATTCGGTGATTGTGCCTTCTTCTTCTTCTTCAAACTTCCTTGACAGGTTTCCAACTCCATTTTTTTATGTTGAAAGTGAGGATGAAAATCCACCTCTTCCTGCTTATGTTCCTCCAATTGCACCAGCACCAATGCTTCCTCGAAGGGTCCGTTCAACATGTGAAGCAACTAATGATCTTGTGAGTGATCCTAGAGATCAACGTCGAACTCCTTCTCAGTTTCAGCGAGCCTCTTCTCTTTTGGCTCAAGTTTTCGATAATTATGATCCATAAACTTTTGCAGAAGCTTCAGGAAATCTAGATTGTGATGCAGCTATGGATGAAGAATATCGTTCCTTAATGGCGAACGATACTTGGGATCTTGTTCCTCTTCCGAAAGGAAGAAAACTTGTCAGATGTAAATGGATCTACAGAATTAAGTATGCATCAGATGGAAGTGTTGAAAGACTTAAGGAAAGGTTAGTTGCCAAAGGTTTTTCCCAAGTTGAAGGGATTGACTATGATGAAACCTTTGCTCCTGTCACAAAAATGAATTCCATCCACCTTGTTCTTTCCCTTGCTGCCTTACATAACTGGGAAGTCCATCAAATGGATGTCAAGTCTAGCTTTTTACATGGTAATTTACAAAAGGAAATCTACATGGAACAACCTCATGGATATGTTCAAGATAACTCTAGCCTTGTCTTTCTCCTTAAGAAATCCTTATATGGCCTTAAGCAAGCTACTAGAGCTTGGTATACCAAAATTGATAGCTTTCTCCTTGACACTAGTTTTTCTAGATGCCATTCTGACCCCAATGTCTATACCAAGAAAGTAGGAAACCATCTCATCGTACTTGTTCTTTATGTTGATGATCTTATCCTTACTGGTAGTGACCCTAAAATTATAACCCATGTGAAATACAGTCTTAAGAAAAATTTTGAAATGTCAGATTTAGGACATTTGCATTATTTTCTTGGTCTCCAAGTCTTGCAAACCAAAGAATGAATCTTTCTTTCCTAGTCTAAGTATGCTTGTGACCTTCTTCGTCGCTTCCACGTGGAAGATTATCAACCAGCCCCTTCTTCCTTCTAGTTTGGAGTCAAACTTTCTGCCACTTGTACTTGTTACCACCTAAGTTGTACTTAGTGGTTTTTTATCAAGTGAGCTTGGTGAACTAGACAAGGATAACTTGTTCGAACTTCAGAAGACCTTTGGAAGTACTTCTGGGAAGTGCTTGTTGTACTATATCACATGATCATACCCCATGGGGGAGTTGTAATAAATGTTCTAGAATGATAGTGTCTGTAAAAGACTTGGTCTCTTAGAATTTATTTTTCAATCTGATCAGCCCAGGGTGTTTTTTCCCTTGGTTATTATTGGTTGTTGAATAAACGACTGATCATTTCTGAGTTTTTCACTCCATACCTCCAAAGTTGGGGTGGTCGGCTTGGAATTTAGGCCTATTGAGGTTATTAGAGTATATGTGTCAATGTATAAACATGCTAGGCATCATGGTCGAGTCATATGAACATGTCTAAGTCCCCCTAGGTTTATTCAACTTTTTTAAATTTTTTATTTTTTTAGTGTTTTTTATTAAAATTTAATTTTTCCAAAACTTAGGCTATTTTTTAATAGTTTAATTGGAAAAATTGATTTTGTAATAAAAGTGGGCCAAATAATTAGTTTCAGTCATGTAGGTGCTCATTTTCGAGCTAACAACACCATGTAAACCCATCCCACTATTTCCTAGTTTTTAGTGATTTTCCATCACTTAGGTCAAAAAGCCCCAAAAATCAATTATTGATTATTTTAATTAATAAATTGATGAATAATGGAGCAAATCCAAAATCCTAGATCAGTGGATTCTCAACCGATTTGATTGAAATCAGTCAGATCTAAACCAGATTGACTAGATATGACAAATCCTTGACTGAAGGAGGTGATCTGGATAGATCCAGAGTTGAACTTCAGCATCCTTTATGGGGAATTTCGCCCTCCCTCTCCCCTCCACACGTTTGGGCTCATCTAGATGAGTTTTGGTGGATGCTTCAATCAACAGGTTGAGGTGTCAGTCAGATCAAGCTCCTGATTGACTGTTGCACTCAATGAGACTCAGATCTGGCTCAGCTAGACACAGATCAGGCATTGATGGACTCTCCTTCAACTACAGTGTTCTATCTCCTTGGGATTTGCACCCCCTAGGCTAGATCTCCTTTTTTTTGTATAAATAAAGCTCATGCTGCCTCTTCCAAGCTAGTTAGACCTGGGATTGAGGTGATGTTGCTCAGTGTACTGTATTGTTTATTATTCTGGAATAAAGAAGCTTTGGAGGAAATATCTATGGTGTAACGGTCTTCATGTGTGGATGGTGATTGTCAAATGCTTATGAGGTATAATATGTGTTATTTATCATTGCTTTTGCTGGTTAATTGTTGTCCTTGAAGGAGAGAGCTCCCTCCTGTTAGGGTAAGAGTTTATTCTAGTTTGATTTATGCTCTTACTACTGCTTGTTTCAGATCTATTGCAATTGTATGTATTTTAAGTTTAATTGCATGCTTTCCAATTATCTCTTCCAGCAGCACCTATGTTTTAACCATCTGTTTGTGCAATGATTTCTAAGTTGCAGGTGATATCGCTTGTAGAAGAGGTTGAGCTGGTTTGCATCTTCCTCATCTTCAAGATCTTCTGAATGACATAGTCCCTCGGTGTTCCACCAAAGTAGAATCTAAAACCCAACATTCCCAGGCTTCAAACACTCTTTCTCTCTCTTCCTCCTTCAAAATCTTAATTTCTCTTCAAATCGGTTACTTTTAAAGAGTCTTATTGCTTAGATCTGTCTCATTAAGAAAATTACATATAGATCTAGTTAGTAATATCCTTTATTAAGTTTAGATCTCAGTTCCAGTTTGCATATAAAGTTATATTTTAAGAGATCCAGCTGAAATTATTCTCTTTTTTGCAAGCATTTTAAAGAAAATGTGTAGCTTGCTTTTAAGGTAGTTTCCTTTGCTGTACCTTAAGGTTTCATATTCTACAATAAAAGTGCACATCTCATTGGCTACCCAAATAGCAAGCCAATATCCCAAGGAAATATTGCTTTCCTTGGTTCCTTTTTGCAAAACTAGATTACCCCAACTTAACAAAATTTTACTTAGTTTTTTTTTCGGTAATTAGTGTAGTGACCCAAAACACTTTCAAAGTGTGTTTGGGCACATTTGGTTTTGATTTCTCGCTTTTTTTATGAGGTCTAACAAAAGGAGAAGGACACTCTGCCCAATTTCTGACTCTTGGACGAACTGGAGCTTCCCGGAGGCTACCCCCACCACTGTGTTTTAAATCTACCTTGTTACAAGCTTGTTGTAAGCGTTTGGATCCCAGATAACAAGGACCAAATTGCATCACTTTTAATTTGCTGATATTGTAAATCACTGCTAATAAAAAGAAAAGGTCCTTTCAAATAGGCTCTTTCGAGCCTATTCACCATCCCCCCTGAGGGGATTTGTGTCCGTGTTTCTTTTTTGCTTTTATTTCCTTTTTTTTTTTGCAAACTAGCGTAGTTCTAATTTGTAGGGTAGTATACTTTGATTTATTATCAATTTCATATTCCATATTTTATATTTCAAAGTAATCTTAATACTTACCCCACGACTTCCCGATTGACCCGAAAGGGGAAAGAGATGTGTGGTAGGACTAATTAGAAAACCAGAATTGTGTATCTGTGTTTTCCTTTTCATCATTTGTTTCACTAGCTATTATAAAATTAACCCCTCCTTGATTCCCCAATTGAGATCCACTTGGATCGAAAGAGGTTCCTAGAGGGTTTTCTTTTTTTAATAAGAACACCCATCTCAAATTTTACTAAAATTGACAAGACTCTAGTGTGTATGCTCTGCACTTGGATGCGGTTCGTCCGATCAGTAAAGATGTATCAAAAGCATTTGAGTGACTAGAATAATTAGGATTCACTCTCCCAAATTGACAAACCATCAGGTGAAAATCCAACACTTAGATCAAACCATTACGGTGGCAAAATACCCAAAGGAAGCGAGAACTCCTAGAAAGTGACCTCGGGGCGCCGATCTTTGTTGCACATGTGGGTGCATTAAGAACAATAGCCTCAGAGACTCCATTCATCCCACATATTCCTTGCAGGTAGCCGTGACGGTTTATGTTTGGACATACTCCAAGTACTCTCAGGTATATTTGGAGTCCCCCCCATTTCGCCTAATTTTAATCAACTCATATTTTACATTAACTTAAAACATACCAAGAGGCAATCACAAAACTTTCACTCCAAGTACATGCAAGTACATTGATTATCTTTTGACTCCATTTTAAGGCACTGGTTATTTTCTTTCTATATATATATATATATAT
>LPNX010119853.1:163031-184082 GCA_001517045.1 Pseudotsuga menziesii
TTACCCAGGTGTGTGAAAGGCGGCAACAGTACTTCCCCTAAAGTAGATGCCACCTTGTATCGTCATCTTGTTGGTAGTCTTTTATACTTGACTCATTCCTGTCCTTACCTTTCCTTTTCCATTGGTTGTGTTGCCCGTTATATGCAAACTCCTCATGAAAGTCACTGGAAAGCAGCCAAAATAATACTTCAATATATTCAAGGTACAATTCAGTTTGGGATTCATTACAGTACATGGCAGAACCTTTGTTGGTTGGTTTCACTAATTCAGATTGGGCCAGCGATCCTAATGATCAAAAGTCTACTGCAGGTTAGGTTTTCAGTCTAGGATCTGGACCTGTCACTTGGGCTTGTAAGAAACAACAAACTCTTGCTCTTTCTTTAGCAGAAGCATAATATCGAGCCATAATTAATGCCAATCAGGAAGCTTTATGGCTTTGACAGATCCTTTGAGAGTTTGGATTTGAGCAGCAACAACCTACTGCACTTTGGTGTGACAATCAAAGTGCCATCAAGCTTGCCAAAGATCCAGTTCTACATTAGTGCAGTAAACACATTGAGCTACACATGCACTTTGTCAGAAATATTTTTTATGATCATGTTATTGAAGTGCTCTATTGCCCTACAGATAATCAAGTTGGAGACATCTTCACCAAGTCTCTTATAGAAGTGAAGTTTTCTAAACTTCGGTCTATGTTAGGAGTTCAGGAATCTATCCTTAAGGGGGGATAGGCTCTAATGCCTCCTTCCTTCTCCTAATAGTGTCACTTTTGTAAATCCTTCAATCCTATCCTAAGTTGTTATTAAGGGGTGATGTTAGGATATTTAGACACTTAGGAGTTAGTGAATATCAACTTGTGTAATATATCCGTTAGGTAAAAGTGTGTTTCTTTAGTATGCATTAGTATGCATTTGTAAATATTCTAATTCGATGGTCACAATATGTTCTAGACATAGAGTGATCCGACGGTTCAACTTCTCTTAGATCATACCTACCATTGATCCGTGGCTTAATACTCGATTGGTCCATGATCTCTATTTAAAGAGCATGGAGGGTCCTTGGCTAGTTGATCGATTATGAGAAGCTCATGTAACTTTCTTTCTTTTGCATAATAAATTGCTCTAAGTAGCTATTTGGCTGGGGCTGTGGAATATTTCCCTCTCGAGGGTTTTAACCACGTGACAAACATCGGTGTGTTGATCTGTGATCTATTTGTGTGAAGCGGCTGCTCAAGGTGTTCGGTCTTTTGGGAGTACCTTGTGTACCCGAACAGACAACATGTTTTTTTTGTTATATTGGTATTTAAATCACATATATATTTGACTTATTTTTACTTTACTACAATGATATCCATGAAAGGTTTTGATATTTTGATCAAACATTTGAATTTTAGTTGATTTGATTAAAAAACATGATACATTTTGGATTATATTTACATATATTATTGATGATATATAACTATGATAATATATAATTTTGACTTTTATATCTATATATGGAGATCACACAACTTTTTTTTGTTAGATAATTGCACGATAATTTTTAAATCATATATATGTAAGATTTCTTTTTACTTTACTCTAGTGATGTCCATGAAAGGTTTGATATGTTGATCAAACATTTGAATTTTAGTTGATTTAATTAAAGAAGATGATGATATTATTAGTAATGTCTCGTTTCTTTATTTATATTGGTAATGGCCAATGTTCTTTTGATGAACAATTAGTATGTATATATGATGATATTACTATTTTTGGATGGATGTTGAGAATTTTCAGTAAACTTCTTTAGAAATGTTATGTTTTAAATTTGAATTTTTAATGATATTTGAGAATTTTGATGCATTTCAATATTTAATTGAAATTAATAAAATTGATACAAAACAATAAAAATTGTTTTAGTTCACTAATAATAATTGAATTTTAAATTCTTAATTAACAATAGATACAAAACAAAACGTAAAATGGATGCAATCTTAGATGCAACACTAAATGCAAATCTGGATGAAAAGCATGATGCAAAAGTAGATGTCACACCAAACGCAAAAGTGGATGTCACATAAGACAAATATGGACACAAAAATGGGCATCACACTAAATATAAAATTGGACACAAAATTAGATGCAAAAACTAGACACGATTAATGGCTCAAAATTAGATTCAATATTAGGCCTAAAACTATATGCAATAGTAGATGCAAAAGTGGATTCTCGGTTGGACGCAAAATTCGACACTAAAGTTTGCATAAAATTGGGTGCATCATTCAATGTAAAACCAGCTACAACACTAGGCACAAAACTGTAAGCAACACTTGGCACAAAGAAAGACTTAAAACGAGATACAATATTGGATGTAAATGGGATGAAACATTGTTTATAAAAGTAGATGCAATATTGGATGTAAAACAGGATGCAACATTAGACACAAACATAGGTGCAACACTAGGTGCAAACCTAGATGAAAAAAAAGACATCAACCAGGATGGAATAGTATGTGCAAACCTAGACGCAAAAGAAGATGTGATTCCCAAAACTATATGCAGTAGTAGATGCAAAAGTTGATTCTCGGCTGGATGCAAAATTGGATGCTGAAGTTGGCATAAAATTGGACGCATCTTTTGGTATAAAACCAGGCACAACACTTAGCACAAAGAAAGACTTTAAATGAGATACAATATCGGATTTAAAATTGGATGAAACATTGGATGTAAAACTAGATTCAATATTGGATGTAAAACATGACCCAACATTAGGATCAAACATGGGTGTAACGTTGGGTGCAAACCTAGATGCAAAAGAAGACATCAACCAAGATGGAATAGTAGATGCAAATGTACGCAAAAGAAGACGTGAAATATGATGATATTTTGGGCATAAACATGGACGCAAAAAAATATGTAAAATGGGATGTAAAATGAGAAGTAAAACTAGATGCAATATTGGGAAAAAAATGGATGAAAACCTAGACGTAACATTAGATGCAAAATTGCATGTCAAACTCGACGTCAAATTCAGAGAAAAATTAGGCGCAACATTGGATGTAAAACTAGGTTCCAAACTAGGTGCAAACAAGGACATAACCAAGCGTGCAAAGAAGATGCAATACAAGATGTAAAATTAGGCACAAATAAAGGTTTAAAAAAAAGACGCAAAAGAATGGGCACAACATTGGAAGCAAAGATGGACGTTAAAAAGGACAAAAAAAGACACAATAAACGATGTTTTACGAAAATGTACAATAGCATTGGATTGTTCACCACAATTAGGAAAGAAATTACACTAAAATCTGGTGCTAAATCCAACGCTAAATGCAGTTTTTCTTGTAGTGGATTTTCCTTTGTGGCCTCATAGCCCATCTTGGGGGTGGCATATGAGAGAAAAAAGAGTATATGATGGACATAATGCCTATATTTTGGTGGAAAATCGCACTTACATAGCCATTTTTATTATCTCTTTTGTTAAAGATAAGTAATCTTTTGTTTATGATGTGCAATGATATTTATTATATGCATGTAATGATAAAGCTTGCATATGCATGCTAGATGTGTGTGTAGATCTTGATTTCCACTGTGTATTTTGATGCTACACCTACACACATGTTTTTATTGTTATGAAATTCGTAATTATGGTTATTGGGGCGAAATTTGGAAGCCCGTGTCAATTCATGTCCCCTCTCGTTGGTTGGATTGAGGGATGGGGATGTCACATTTTGTCAACACAACAAGACATGAAAAAAACATGATATAATGATTGATTCATGGGTGCATGAATGATGGCCTAATGATGAAATAATGATGGAACACACTGCAAGAACAACACATAAAAAATAACAATTTCTTTTACATTTTGAGATTAGTAGATACAATGATAATATGACAAAAGCTCAAGGAAAAAATTTAATGCTAAAACCCAATACATGCTAGAAACAAAAGAAACTTAGCAAAGGGTTTGAGTAGAGACACAAATAAATGATGTTATAGCCCCACATTGTAGTAGTGATTTTACATAATATCTCAAAAATAACAATTGAGATTAAACCAAATAGAGATTGAAGAAACTTTACATCTAATCCCTACTCAAAGTAGAAAAATAAATAAATAATATTTAGCTATATGATTAATAATGATCAACAAAACACATGATAACATTTATTGATAACATACATGGAGTAAAATAATAATCTTTATATTTGTTGTTTTTTCACTCTAAATAAATGAATTCCCCTCACCCTCCTCCACTTAAGTGTTCAAAATAGGGAAGTTAGTACCTTACCACCACCATGGATACCCCCTACACCCCCTCCCCCACTCTTCCTCAATTTATTCTAGTGGAGGACAATATTAACTACCGCTTACAATAGTGGTTGGTAAACTCATAGGAATTGATGGGAATTGAGAGTATCATGAAATTTTTGGGTGTTACATCTTATAAGAGTTGAACCAATCGAGATAACCCTTGGTGATATATATTTATATTTATTATAAAAAACTATATAATTTCTTATTTTTAAATAAATATGTTATTTGCATGCTTATAGGCCTCCCAAATATTTTTAAGCATGAAATACTAATGAATTAAGTTTTGAGAAGACCCGGTTATGTCACAAGTTTTAAATATCCATTTGTCATACCAATGTGGTTACAATGAAGAATTCCGTAATCAAGGATATATTTTCAAGAAAAATCCCACTCGAGGCATTTTCTAATTTTCTTTCCCAATGAAGAATCTTGTGATCAAGGAGACCCATTTTTGAAGGGGAAACACCTTTATGATGTGTTACAATTTATTTTCTTGAAGAATAATTATTTATATACAAATAGTTGAAAGACCAATATCACCCTCATGCTTAGGAATTTTCCAAAAGTGATAAGGGATGAAATCAACCATTCATCTCCCCCAAACTTATCGCAGAGAAACACTCTTAGGATATAATCCAATGTAAAATATTCTCTCATCAAAGAAAACCAACATGATGAATAATACACATGACCAACTTACAAATTTTCAAAATTATGGTAACATCACCAACAAAGGGAAGATTATAATAATACCGATGTTATGGCTTTGACTAAACCTTGTTAATTTACTAATCCCATTTTGTAGAAAGTGAAGTCATATATCCGAAGGGGATGCCTATAAACTTCACAATCTCCTTCACTCTCACCCCCCTTTAAGGTTAACCGAACCAGGAAAGGGTTTCCACAAGTCCAATCAATTAGAATTCAAATTAATGTTCATTGATGACATCACCCAAATAATGTAGAATTTGTTTAAGAACCATAGTTCCTTGTTGACTTATATGAACATTAATAATATGGAAATAATTTAATAATTGGTTGTTTTTTTTCACAGCAACGATTATAATATATTAAGAAGGTGGTGTAACCACAGAAACTGAACCAGATTACAAAAATCCCTTGATATAGTGGAAATAGGAGTTCAGAGTCTCAACATACTCCCTTATGGAAGTGGTAATAGAAGATTCTAGTTTCTAAATGCGCCCTTATGAAAGCGGTAACAAGGAATTTACTAGTCTTAAGAGCCCTCTGCAAAATTCATACTTTAACATAAAGGACTGAAATAGTATTTACTCTAAACCAAGGAAAACTAAAATGGAGATTATTACACTAGTAGAAAATGAGAAATTAATGACCTAAAAAATGACTAAAATCAGGCTATAAACGACTATTTTTGAGTTGGTGACTAATAGTAGCAAATTTCCACTATATTATAGCTAGTCGTATTTCACTAGTCATTAATAGCTTGACTTAGTAGTCATTGATTTAGTCATTGATAGACAATGATTTAGTCATTGATATACAATGCTTTAGTCATTGATAGTCAATGATTTAGTCATTGTTTTAGTCATTGTTTTAGTCATTGATAGTTAATGATTTAGTCATTGATTTAGTCATGGATTTAGCCATTGATTTAGTCACTGAGTTAGTCATTGATTTAGTCACTGATTTAGTCACTGATTGCAACCATTAATGACCAAATATATGACTATATAAACTACTAGATGTTAACATATTAATGACTAAGCTAAATATGACTAAGATACGGGAAATTAGCTACTAATAGTTGTATATATGCAAATTTAGTCATTTTTGTAGTCACAAATTTATGATAGGGCATGGAGGAATCGAACCACCAACCTCCTACGTATAATTAGGCAGGCGCTCTACCATTGAGCTAACACCCTTTAAGAAGTTGGTATTGCTTGACAATGATGATATTCAAACAAATTTATGATAGATATCAATCTACAAACTACATAATTATTACTATTACAACTTACTAGTAACTAGTATTATGATAAACTAATTCCTAAGAGCTATGTACAATTTTTTCTGTAACTAAAGGTAATATACAAAAGCTAATAAAAATACTACAAATACTCTTACCAAAGAGATTTAGTGATAAGTACCTCTTACCATTCTTCATCACTATCATTATCATAGTCCAAAGGAGAGTCCTTCCTGAAAGGATTTCGAAGCCCAATGCCATCACTGCATCAAAAACAAAGAGTCAAAAACAAAAATTTCCCTCTTGTCTACTACAATATTAAGAATCCATGAGCTTCAAGGTGTTTCAGATGTTCTTCATCATGGGCTATCAAAATTAAAACACAACCTGTTGCTTTGATAATTAATAAACTTAAAATTATGCAAAGTATATTCACCTTTTCTTTGAGAAGGTTCTATAATAAGCAAGTCTATGGTTGTGATCAAACTGCAAAAGGTTTCTTTTCTTATTATGAAGCCTATTTTAATTTTAAGACAAGTGATAAACATTCT
This sequence comes from Pseudotsuga menziesii, assembly GCA_001517045.1. Lineage (NCBI taxonomy): Eukaryota > Viridiplantae > Streptophyta > Pinopsida > Pinales > Pinaceae > Pseudotsuga > Pseudotsuga menziesii. Next base: position 169,831 of record LPNX010119853.1, read on the forward strand.
AAGAGCGAAGCAGATTCAAAAACTTATTGCTAATGGAGACTCGATGATTATCATTTGCAAAATTAGAGACTTGACTCCCTATGCACCGTAATGTCTTGCAAAAATGATCTCTAGACCTAGATTTCAAAGAATTGCAACTATTTTGACTTGGGTAATTGCAAGTATTGCAAGTATTTAGCATTGAATCATTTACTGTTTCAAAAGTACCATTTTGTATGGGGGAGTTATGCTTTGTGAATCATTATTCCTTGGCTATAAGGGCACCTAATAGTGGATTCAATAATTAAAGAGTCATGTTGCAAATATAAAGAGAAATACCCTGCTCCTACAACATTGTGTCTTTAGAGAAACCTTTAAAGGGTTGTATATTTGGCTTCTAGGTTATGATACCAGTTATTTGAAAGGTAGGACAACTGGTTAAGCATGAATTAAACTTGAAAAACTTGCAAACTATTAGGTATAAAAAAATATATATCAGCTCTGTGTTGAGATGTACAGGATCTGAAACAGCTTCCCTGATGATTGGAAAACTGTTCACAAAGAGAAATAACCATTGATAAGAACTGAAATTTCCTTAGAATGTATGGTCACCTAAAATAAGACTACACTAAAATTTAGATTCTAGTAAGCTTTTGAGATTGACTAAACCTATGGAAAAGGTTGGAGAGACTGGTATTCTACAATGTTCTTATAATGCACAGTTGCATAAAGGCATATTCTTATCAAGATTTGTGACTTTCAAAATGAAGGAATTTACTTGACCATGAAATGCACATTTATGATGAAGCAAAGGATAGAGAAAATCATGATGAGGTTCATATTCCCCATCTAAGCTACCTAGAAGAAACTATTTCTTCGTAAGGGTAATAAAGCATGTCTCCATTGTGCTTGGGTGGAATGTGAAAGTGCCCAGCCCTGATTATTTGATTATGAATTAGTTTTAAGTTCCAATTCCCTTGAGGTCCTATGGCATGTTTACGCCTTCCACCCTGACTCCCCACGTGGGATGCGTTGCTTCTTCAATGGAATATAAGAGCCTCACTAAGACCCGCGTCTCGTATTTTGGTGTGGAGTTATATTTACAAGTACAAAGTTCATGGAGAATTGTTTAAAAGCTACCATTAGTAAATAATTATAACATAGGGTATGTTTCTGCAGGAGGATAGAGGTAGGGCATAGTAGACGGTAAGAGTAAGAGAGGGTCTGACCTAGCTAGTTGTCCAACATATGTGAAAAAAATCCTCTAATGTTTGCATACGGATCTGCAATGAGTTTCTAATAGAAACTTGACCCGGAAACCCATAGACAATTTACTCTTTCTCTCCTTTCATATTCGAATATCAAATATTTGGTAAACTACTTTATGCCTTAACATAAATTATGGAGATGGTTTAAGTTATCAGATTCCCATATTAAGGTTGATTGTTACTTTATATCTAGCTATGAAACTTATTGCAAAGTCTATTCATATCAATATTGAGTAAATAATGTCCGCATTTCAGTTAAAGTGGAGCAATACCATGCTTTAATGAACATTGCTGCAGAAGTGGTCCAACAGGTAAAAGACGAGCAGACTCATGAACAATTGCCAAGAGAAAATAGATTTTATGCACATTGATTACACTTGGTGGTATTGATCTCCCATAGATTGAAACAATTTCTTCATAAACCTAAAACAGTAAAACAAATTCTCAAATCAAAAAGCATGAAGCCAAAAGAAAAGGAAAGCGCGCTTTCCTATGGCACTCCTGAAACGAAGAATATTTGAGAAAATGGAGAGGGATAACATGGTCAAATACAAATCAAACATTATATTTGTAGAACCATCTTAGTCTACTTAAATTACACTTCCTCCCAGATTTATAAAGAGAACAAAGGGCAGAGAAATTGAAAGAAATAATGAAACAAGAAGGATCAATAGCATCTATTAATTGAGCAACCATATATGTTCCATGCAATAATACAACATAAAACATTTTAGGCAAAAATATTATTACCGAGGCACATCTAACACTGGCTACATTCAATTTTATTATTTTCCTGAGTTTTCTGATTTTCACAGCAACACAGGCTAGTTCAATATTTCCACAACTAACAATTCAAATGAATTTAATTTCAATAACGTTCCTGAATGAAATTCACACACTTTGTCTTCACAGAAATTTATGTTTCTACTTTATGCTAGCTGGGTCTTTGGATTCTAAATCTGTGCGTGTAGTACCTTAGACTGTGTTTGTTATCGATTTCCTGGAAATCTACAATGGAACATACTTCACTGCAAAGTAAGTATTCAGAACTTCAGATTTTCAATTCTACACCCATTTCTTTTCTCAAAACACTAATCCAGCCCAACTCTGAAAGGAACACAAAAGAACTAAACTATCGAGACATGCACATGTGATGATAAATTTGTTTTTCATTTCAAGCTCATGAGGCTAAGCTTATGCTAAACTATAGATAAAAAACACATGTATAAAATTTCTAAAACTAAAACCAAGCCACTCTTGATGCATACAAAGAAATTAAGACTTTCTATAAAGTCAAATATTCTTACAACTTTACATTAAAGTAACAGCTGCTGCAAAAATGCACCCTACACATGCAATGTGGTAGTCCTAGTTTACAACAACTTTGTAAATGAATTAGAATAAGGTACTTCAAATGCAATGTATTCTGGAAATCAAAATGGTGGTCTCATTAGTAACTCAACCCCAGAAGAACAGACAACATATCTCACTCATATAAAAGAGCAAAAACACATGCTTAAAGCCTTAAACAAAAACATACAATGAATGAAATAAAGCTTTTACCTTGGCTTGAATTTTTGGATGCTGTGCAAGTCTTGTGAGCACACCACTTATAATGCCCGATGTTGTCAGAAAACCATCAACCATGAAACATCATACCCATGACATTGCCACGAATTTCCTCTGCTAAATTGAAATGACCTAAAGAATCTGATGAAGATAGAATTCCAGATATCAAATCATCAACAAGATCTCCACTCGTCCCTTGATTTTCAGCCACAATCCCAGCAGCAACATTTTTAGGAGAGAGCTTTTGACATGATATCCTTACATTATAATGTTGCTTCTTGCTCTTCTGAATCAGCTGCTTAGTTAATCCTTGTAGCCTTGCACATATGGCTTTGTACCTTTGAAAGCCTTTATTCCATAATGGCAAAACACTGTAGGTTTCCCAGAAGCAAGCCTCCTTTGCAATCATCATTAGTTGTTCTTCAAACTCTCTAGCGGCAGGATAGACCAGAAACCCATCTCCAAAAAGAGTAGCTCCAAGAACTGAGAAAGCCATGTGCTGGGAAGCCGATTAACAATCAAGTTCCAAACCTAAAGGACCTACATCTGCCCATTTCTCAATACAATCTACAACCTTCAGAGAGATTGAATGCACTCTTTCCAACAATTTCCCATTTAATTATTGTTCTAGAGAAATCCATCTCTTCTGTACCTAGGAATGAGTTTGAATGAACTCAGATAATGTTGTACTACCAATAAAAAGGTCCTTGAAAAGAATCAAAAGCAAGGAAATCAAAGTTTTTGTTATTGGAAATTTACTTCAACGCAGATAATCAAAAGAATGGCAGTGAAAAGCAGTCGAAATAAGATGAAGAGTTATCACAATACCAGACCAGTTGGATCACAAAGTATGCAAATAGGAAAAAACAAGAAAAAGAAGTGTATTGATGATATGAATGATGATATTACAAGGCTTGACATTTATACATATATTATGTTAAGTGTGACATGATCATTCAATCCTATACTCACAATTATTTGCCATTAATTATGTTTATAACTTTATACTAATCGTCCCCTTTGCTTAATGTCCTTTGCACTTGTTTTTAAAACTTCTAGCTTGATAATGTACAATCACTTGCTACAAAGTAAGCAACTAACTTGATTTTCATGCATGCTTGGGTAAATTTCAGACTAGCCATATTTATTGTTTCGGAAAAGGGCAACAGGTTCTTTAATAACTAGTATGATGTTTTTTGGCCTCATAACTTACAAGAACACCAAGCTAGAATAGCCTTCCATACACAAACTGTTGAACTAACGAAAATCAATCTCTTAAAATATTTTAATTTAAAAATTGAAAATTTGAACCAGTCAAACAATCCAGTTGAACTGGTCGAACATTTCATAATCCAATTAAGGGTCTCCAAGGGAGGTACCAGTCAACATAGCAAATTCTGGTTCTGGTTGAGTTAGTTTGTAAAACAATTTGAAGTGATAGCTAGGACAGTAAGGAACTGCGAGATTTACAACCATAAACATCCAGAGAATTGCAATGAATAGTTGCTGTATATTCAACACAGTTATAATAGAACCGTCCATAGCTCCACAGTTGGGGCAAGAGGGGGAAAATGCACAACATTACACCTCCCTCCCAAACACCAAATTAAATCATTCTTGGGATTTTCAAGCTCCAGCACTAATGGATGTAGCATCCCACCTCACTCTGTCAAAAACATAATGACAACAATGATAATCAAAGACAAGCTGATAGGTCCATACTATGTAAAGCGCATCAAAGAAGCACACTGATAGGAGCAAAAGTCATCGCAAAAGATTCAAGATAAGATAGATAAGATAATTTTAAGATAAAATCAATATAATAAGATAATTTGATTGATGTTCCATAATGTCTAAAATAAGTAGGTCAATGGGGCTCAAAAATACAATCCAGTAGTTGCACACAGCGGGAGTGCCAAAGCAACTCCTATAGCAAAAATGTAAAAGACAACATAGAATAAGCTAAACCATTGAATCAGAAAAGTAACCACAACCATAGACCTAGAAGCAATATGACAAAGCACTACACATCATCATAAGTAGGTGCAGAATGAGATGGCAAATACCAGCTTAGATCCAGCTTTACCCGGCTCTATCATGTGTCGAGAGGGATCAAATATTTCGAGGTGCAAACCCTGCTTCAACAATTGCACTCCAAAAAAGGGTTTGAACATGATAATCATGTGGAACCAGTAATCATGTGGAACCAATTGTGGAGATATCATTTCCTCATATTTTAGCCTCGTACCGTCTTGCCCACCAGGTCAAAACATGGAATAAAAGTGACTTAAACTATGTGTTTTTATATAAAAATTTAAGGCATGCGCATGCCGTGACGTCAACCTCCAATAACTTAGTTTCACACAATGTGGATTTTAAACCCTAAAATGAGATTGAGGTTAACCACAATGGGTTGCGAACAGTAAGAGTCACTGTGAGTGCCGGAGGATTTTTTATTATTATTTTGTATAGAAATACAGAGAATTGCGGGATTTGTCTTTACAAATTGGAGGCATATGCTATTATTTTTTTTTTGTGCTACTGAGATTGGTGGCAAGTGGGATTCGATTGATTTTAGTGAATTGCGGATATAAATTTGGGTCTGTGGGTAACGTGGAGATTCAGCAAGTTTCATTTGGGTAATATTAATGGGTCTGTGTACCCTTGCACAGAGAAGCATGCAATTTATTGTTCTTGCTGTTAAAATAGAGAAGAAGTTGTTTAGAATTGTTTATGAATTCTTGGAGAGATTCATGCTGTTTTAGCAGCAGGGAAAGAGTTTGTAGCGTTGGTTGAAGATTCAGCAAAGATTCTGAAGTCGAGATCACTCATTGGGATGAGAAAAACAGGTTAGATCTTCAGCTCAGTTCTCTACTTGGAATTCCAAATATCGAACTGGTATGGAGCATTCACAGAGGTATACTTGAGTCCAATCCCATGCCCATGCAGGCACAAAACACATGTATACTCATTGCACTATGGAGAGAGAAATTGTGCAAAATGTTGCAACTATGGGATGTTGCAACGCCGCCTCGAAGCTGTTCAAATGTTGAATTGTTTCATGTTGCCTATTCTACAAATGGTAGTTGAGCCATGGGAAGGACATCTACATGTACAGGCCTGTTATAATGACTATAGAAAGTTAAATTATAGGCATTCGCATACCTGAGACAAATCTGTAATTGCTCTCAGCCTTATTCCCAAGGTCCAGCTTGTACGTATTGTTTTGAAGTGTGTATAGATGTTTTGATTTACTTACAAATATATATATATATATATATATATATATACACCTAAGATTATTAATTATTAAGCCGACTTGTATATATATATAGATATATAAGCTGACTTTTTTATGTGACACGTGTCATCTCCACATTGAGCACGAAATTACACTTCTACCTCATACCGGGCTGTAGAATGTGCCTCTCGGTGCAATGAATCCCAAAAACTGTTAGAATAATCAACCCATAGTATTTACCCACTTAGACATTATTTCATTTATTTTGTCTTATTTGCCTAGTCCATGAGTCCCACCATGTGCAAGTTGCTAATTGCCTATCCATAGAGGTCAAACTTGCCATCTTTGACTCATGTAGCGCCCTTGAGAGCTTTAGGAATCAAATCCGATTTATTCCTGGCCTCCTAGGCGCCCATCTGCTTTTTCTGCTTTATTCCCTGCTTTTTCAGTGTTTTAAGGCACATAGGAAAGCAAGACTAGGTGAGGTGAATCAGCTTTGTTGCCTCTTCCTCCTCCACTCATTCCTCCATGCTTTTGCATGTATGAGCTGCCATTTGACCACTCTTTAGCTTGCCCATGTTCCCTTGCTAATTCGTGGGGTCCTTGATAGATTTGGGATCAGCTTTTTACACCTATGGGGGATTTGCCTATTTTGGGTAAGCCTGCTTTATGCTAGATTTGGATGCTTCCTCATGCATTCGATTTGCTCATGTATTCTATATATTCAGCAGCCTATGTTATTACAGGGTTGGCTATTGTACACTCAGTTAATATAATTTTGTGTTACAGCTCCATATTCAGTCTCCATTGTTGATAATTTGCATGATCAATTGTTAATTGCTGTGAGTGAAATTAATCTACTGCAGGCCTGAATTTCTACAAAAACCACATTGTAAATAGAGGTGGAAATAAAAGAGGACAAATATAAAGACGTCCCTACTGTACCATCAACCACAGAAAAGGATCCAATACACAGTCTGTTGATGTCCTCAAACGAGATTCCAGGGATGAGAGGACCTCACTCTGAAACCCTAGGAGGGAGACGGTAACAATCTACCAAGACTCTCCTATCACTCAAGGCTGTTGAACATATAAATCACAACGTGACCAGCATAGGGTTGAAAATCAATTCCAAATTGGTGAACGGGTTTAGTTGCACTTACCGAAGGGACAAATAAAAGGAAAATTTATGAAGCTGAAACCAACAAGGTATGGACCTTTTTGTATTGTAGAACAAAGAGGTAAAAGCACATTCAACCTAGATTTGCCACCTTATCTTGGGCTAGTGTTTAATGTGGAAAGACTTTAGTTATTTCAGCAGAAGGGGACCCTTCCATGAAAGTGGGGAAATGATGAAGAAGCGATTCTCAACTTGGAAAGTACAAAGCAAGATAATTTAATTTCTTTGGGTATATTTAGATTTTGAAGTTTAGAGTGAAATAACAGATACTAACAAAAATATTTCCAAAGGAACAGTTACTCCTATATATTGATAATGGCATGGAGCTAAACGTTAAAAATTAAAATAGTTTACTAAACACTTAATATCCTTGCAGCCGGTGCAGAGTAACCTTAACATTTATTAGGTTGTTTTATTGTAGGGAATCCTAGCACCCAATGTGGAGGAAAAATCGGTTATCTTGACAACCTTGAAAAGGATGTCAAGGAAGCAACAATAGCAGGTTTATATTTTCCATGCATGACAGGAAAAGTTTTTAACAAAGATGAAAAAGAGACTGAGAAAGACGAGTTCAAGGTCGACACTTCAGAGATTGGTCTTGACTCTGTTTCATCTACAATTGAAGAGTGTGCGCTCTCACAGGGTGGTGTGTTCCCAAGTGATAGTGAAGAGTCTGCCAACAAGTGTGATATTTCTTTGGTGCAGTATTCATGCCAATCTAAGAATGGTCAAGTTGGGGTAGAAAGACTCGAAACAAAAATTCAACCTTTAGGATGCTTAAGATGCAAGGATGTAGAGGTTGAATCCAAAAAATTTGAAGCTAGAATCCAACAATGTCGCGGTATGTCCCAAAGTCATGGTATATCTACAGTTAGAGTTAATTCAGGAAATATTTTCTCTGAAGGGAACAGGAAATCTCCTGCTATTTTGCCTAATTCTGAACATGAGAAACCTTTGAATGCTAGGCAACCTAATGAAATATCTCATGTGCGACTGTAAAATTTGTATCCACTATCAAGATCACATTAATTATGTGGATATGGTTTTATCATTCCATGGTTATGTTTGAAGTGGATGGATTGTTTCATTGAATTATAAACCTGGATTTCCTTGCCATTCCTCTTAATTTTTTTCAGTCTTGTTCTGTGCAGAACCATGCCTTGAAAGACTTAACTGAATGTAGACAAGGTCAACCTAAAGATCCTATTTGGACCAAGACCTTCCAAAATGAGGTAACAACTTTTTTTGCACTTATTCCTCTTATTCCATTAGATTTCTTGTCCCTAGTTTTTCTATTGTTTCAACATATTGGAAATTAGAATTCCATTCTGCTTCATACTCAAAAGAATCGGTTGAAATTATGGCCTAGAAAAATTACACAAACTATATTTCTATTTGCATAAAGAAACAGCTTAAATTAGAATTCCATTCTGCTTCATACTCGGAAGGATAGGTTGTTTTGGTGAGGGTTTAGCCCAAAGGGCCGAGAATGTACATTTTGCAAGCATGTGAAGCAACTGATGATGTGAGGCTTCCCTTTAAACTTGATCGAAGGTATGAGTGCTAAAATGTCAAAATGGGAATGGGAAGAAGTCAATATCAGGCCATTTCCTAACCATACATCTGCATTCTATCCTCAAAAAATCCTTCTAAGATATACTAACTTGATCCAGAGATTAAGCCTTCAGGTGCTTTGACATACAAGTCTCCCATCAACATCTTTGACTTGCAGCTGATTCCCATATTTGCCTCAGACACTCTAGAAATTGTTGGGTTCAATATTTAGGAAGTTCTATAACCAAGATGAGTGACTGATTAGAGCATTTTGTGTCAGGGCAGGTGAAGTACTGCTCTCTGCAGTGCATCTGATAAGGTGTATGTAACTAGTTGACACTGGGGGTATGAAGAAAATTATGTGAAACCCCACAGAAAAGTTTAGTAATGCCTAAAACACAATTTTAGTTATGGTAATTGTGATAATGATGTGAAAAGAGAAATATAATGAAAAATAAGAGGAAGTAGTCATACAGCCCACAAGTCTCTAGCTTGAACAACTGCATTAGAGGGAAGGCCAATGTCAGACCATTTGGCAGTTATAGATGCTTGTGAACCACTTTTGTTCCATAGGATTACCGTAACTCTATGGTTGGACAGTGGCCCAACCCAAACCTGCAGTCATTTATATGTTCAAATTTATATAGAAAGAAAATAGGTCAGACTTACAAAACATAGATTGAAAATAGAAGGCACAAGAGACAACATACAAACATTGAAATTGTAAATACAATACAAAGGGTATGAAATTACAGAATTTGGATATTGAATTAATCTTCAGAGAAACTAAATATTTAACCTACAAAATAATTCATACCTCAATGTCCCCCTGCTGGCTGGCTTTCTTTCCTTGAACTCCTAGTGGATCTGCACAAATCCAATAGAATTCATAGATGTCAATTAACAAAGTTAACCTTGAAACATATACATCAAAAGTCTTCTTGCAAATTTATAAATCTAACCTTGGTTGAAGCCGAAAGATGGCACGACAGATGGCTAAGGCATTAGAAGATTACTTGAAGAGCCCTTGTCGTTGAAGCTGAAAGAAGAGATGCCCACCATTTATAAAATCCATTACAAGATAAAGTTTATATTTTGTCTGAACACATTACAACAAACAAAGTGTAATCATAAATAGTGAATCCTTACAACATAATCAGATTACAACATAGGTTTTGTTCAATTTTTAGAATGATATATGCCTATGAAATAAACACACGAAACACATAATGTATGGAGAGCAAGTACATATCTGGGAGCTTGTGATAGGCTACCCACATTTACACAAATACCACTCCCCTGTGGATCTCATATAGTTGATCACCTTGAATTTGCAAATACAGGCTTTAACCAATGACCCCAAACGAAAATTATTTTACTGAACAATCCCAACCAACAATAATATTTCGACCTTGACAGGGTGTAATTCTGAAAAAAAACTAAATCAATCCGCTTTGAACCTATCCATTCAACTTGAACAGAACAATTAGGAGAACCATTACTCAAATTTTATGAAAACAGGGATGTGGCATAGTTACAAGCGTATACTTTTAAGAAGACGGAAATCCTACATCATACATATCAGACTAGCATGCAGTGTCAACAAGGAGAACTGAGAATTAGACTATGTGAAATCGATATACAAAAATATATGGTATGGTTTACTAGTTAGTGGCCCCATATCATTGGCAAGTAGAAAGGCCTAGTGGTGTACAGAAAAGAAAGAATGGCAAATAGATTTTGCCTCTTGCAAGGACTACAGATCTAGTGAGGAACACATTGGTGCAGTTATGGAAATAGTATCCACAATGGTACCAATCTTTGGAGCATATAGTTTTTGCTTGTTCCTATGTGTACACTGTACTCCATTCAAAGAAGACATTATTAATTTTGGAGATGCCCCTTATGGAAACTCGAATATAATGAATGTTTCACAATATAGCACTCTGTCTTATAGTTGTGATGATTATGATGAGTCTAAGGCCCCTATTGAAGTTTCAGAATTAGTATTGTGACTAAAAACACAATGTTATTTGAAAATTTTGAGGAAAACAAGAAAATAGAGAGCAAAAGGAAAACCCTGCCCAAATGGCTTTGTCATTCCCAATATACAGTCTCACTCTCATCCCTGGGTAAATAATGCCTAAAAGTGCTCTTGGAGATGCACTGGGGCCACTGGTTGTCAAGTTTCACCGATTTTTTCTTTACAGGATGGAACCTATCAAAAGTAGAGTAATAACCTAAATTGATTTATCCCGATTCCTCTCCAACAGCCCAGATATATTTGAATTGCAAATTGTAGATCTAAATTGCAAACTCCATTGAATAAATTACAACTATTGGGCCATACACGAATAAGGGACACATTCTACAGATGGATAATGGAAGATGAGGGTAGTAAAAGAGACAACTAATATGCAGTTTTGCACTACTAAAATGGAATTTACAATTTAAACTGTAGGAAAATAATTATCATAACCAAGATTCAGAGAGATGAAAAATGGCACCTGGAAGGAGTATCTGAGCTAAACAATAAAGGGATGCATAATCCTTGTTAGAATGTCCCTTTCAACTTTTGTGTATTCAGCATGATTCTTTTCCATAATTTTGTCTTTCCTCATAACTTTCATAGCATAAATCTCTGGTGTTCCATTTCTTTTTACTTGGAATACCTTACCAAATGCACCTTGTCCAACCACCTTAAGTAGCTCAAAATCATCAACCCCAACTTTTTGAGTGACCTTGACTTGGCAGGACTCAGGTTCTTTTGAGCTTCCCGATGAGAAAAGAAATAACCTGTTGTTAGATGCAACTTGAGATCCTACGTCAACACTCTCAGGTTTTTCCAATATATTCCCTTCCCCACCTTGCTTTTTGTTATTCAAAGCAAGCTTGCTCAAATTCCCTTCAAGATTGAGTTCAAGAGACGGGCCAACTAAGGAGTGAGACCGCCTATTAATGGTTTGAGGATCCTTCAGGGAAAGAATCCCTTGGAAAGTCTATGTTGAATCGACAGTAGGACCAAATATATCTGAAAATTCAATCTCCTCATATCCCAATTTCCCATTGGATTGAGAATCCAATGGGAGTCTTAAAATGAAAGACTTTCTCTTGTAAAATGTGAGAACACCACACAACCCTGCAGAAACCATTGCTATGGATACACCACAGGAGGCACTCTAAGAACAGACTTGAGCAAATGGGCACTAGCATACACCAATGCAAACTCAAGAATTTGTGGGAAAAGGTAGGTCAATATCAAAAAACAGAACTTGTCCTTCTTTCCCCTGATACAGGAAAGACCATATACTACAGTGAAGCTTGAATTCATGTAGGACACTTCGAATTAAACCTGCATCATAGCCAGATCAAGCAGATCAGTTTCAAATTATAAACTACAAAAGAACAAGAGAAAGAACATCATGTCATTTCTTTCAAGAAAAACTCCATGGAGAAACCCCTGGGCACTTATTCTTATTTGTGGATAGTCAGAACATCATATCATTTCTTTCAAGAAAAAATTCATGGAGAAACCCCTGGGCACTTCTTCTTATTCTTATTTGTGGATAGTCACTGACTTGCAAACACATCAAGGACACTGGCTTGACCCAGCATGGACATCAAATGAGGACATTGGCTTGACCCAGCAAGGACATCAAGTGACCTAAGCTATAGAGACAGTGAACAGACCCCAAAACCTCTTGCATGAAGCTTAAAGCACTAAACAACTAACCCACCCTCAAAGCACTAAACAACTAACCCACCTAGCTAAGAGCATTATATCTTATATTTGAAATACATGTAAGATGTGAGAAACAAATATTTAATTGAAAGTTGAGACTCCTAAACAGAGGAAACAACTAGGCTATAGGACTTCAATTTCATGGTGAAAGCAAAAGCAGGGAAAAGGAATAGAAAGAACCCTTATCAAAATGCAATCAGTTATGCACAGAGAGCAACTTCAACAATACAAACATCTTTTTGAACACTCATAAACAAACCCACAAGTAGGTGACACTTTATAATAACTAAGAATTTAAGGGCAAGGGAAAGATGCTAATTTTCTGTTGGAGCAAAAGAACCCATTTTGAGATGCTATACTTTCTCAGATAAAAAAGCATGAAGAGGCCACCATTGATTCTAATTTTGTACAGCTTCCACATTCGACATATTCATTTAGCGTAAACCCAAATATCTTAATGGAAAAGGAAAATTTACTAAACACACAATTGACAGAAACAAAAATCACAGTAGAATTGAACCATAAATTAATGATGCACAAACACATAAGAGAACAGAACTCAAGTCAGAAGACAAAACATGAGCAAATGAAAGAGAATACATCCTCTCATCATGAAGCTAAGATAAGCCCGTTGAACATCAAATTCATGATCCAAACACAGAGGAGAACATAAATCAAACTGAAAGCCCAAAAATAAGCAAATGAAGGGGAATATGTCCTCTCACCGTGAAGCAAATATAAGCCTATCTATTACACAATCCTAAATATTCAATGCAACAAATAAATTATCATGCTTCTAAATCTAATTCCATGGGTTTACCAACATTGATAATTCCATCTCAAAGGTATTAAAAAAAGAAAGAATGCTACATGCAAACAGATTGACCAATTTCAACTTTAAATAAAGGAAGGTTGCATCTTCATAAACACAAATGCATTATCAAGACATTTTGGGTAGTAAAACGATGAACAACCAATATATTCTTACCTCAAAAGCTTCACAAAATATGGCCTAAAACGATGTAGATATGGAAAATGTGGCTATGGAAAGAGACACATTCCAACAGAGACATGGAGATATGGAAAATGAAGAAACAGCTCCAGTGTTCGAGGCAGAGGATTAGTTGGAAGCCCATAGTGGGAAAAATTTTCACTGAAACATTAAGATCAAGCACATGCAGAGGGTTTTTATCCAAAATTCACTAAAAATTTATCAATTCACTGTAAATCGATAAACTTACCAATGATTTTGTAAGCAAAGAAGGTCGTGTTGAAGCCAGAGGTGAAAAATTCATGGCCCGCCTCTTCAAAAGTCTCTAGGTTCTTTCCAATGCTGCTTTATCCATGGCAGCTATGGAAATTAAATAGAGAAATTGTAAACTCTCAACAGTGGTTAACATGGATCCCAAACTCCTCAACAGGTATGACCAATATCCATATCTAAAACCCACCAAACCCTCCAATGTTTGGCGCCAATGGTTAGGCTATTTGACAAGAACTAGAAGGTTGAGCAGCAATCAAAATTGTCTCAATTGAAGGATGGTGGTTAAGAAAATTCGGCCATGGCCATGAATGTCGTTGCCGAATGCCGTTGCTGTAGAGGTTGGGTCACTCTTTGGTAAACTAGTTGGGTCGACCTGCCCATGAAAATAAATTTTATGTGCTTCTTCATATATAGATTTTATTATTTTTATTATTTTATTTGGAAAATAGTTTTTT